>QUSF01000025.1:6058483-6205983 GCA_003676055.1 Chloebia gouldiae
GAAGAGAAGAGAAGAGAAGAGAAGAGAAGAGAAGAGAAGAGACAAAAACAAAATACTAAATTTTGCCAGTCTCTAGAAAGAACCTGCCTTCTTGGAAATTATCACAAAACAGATTTATAGGTGAGCCATTGTACTGTCTATGAAATTATAATGAGACTTTGAAGAGGTGCAATCTGGTAAGATGAGGGTAGATAAGGAAAAAACAGTAGGATATCACAGATAAGGGATAAATCTGATAAACTGAGCTGTTGGATGTGTCACTGTTTGAGAAACACTGGAAAAACATTTTCCATGGATAGAAAAAGAGGCAGTGAAAATGATTTGAGATTACAGGATATAGGCAACAAAAGCTGTTACTTCATATAGTCATTATTGATTCAGCTTTGAGAAGGAGCAGCTTCAAAGCAGCAAAGTTGCTGCTTGCTTTGAGTTTTGAACACCTCCCTTCCCAAACAAGTCCTGCATTTCAGAAAAGCAGGAAAGTAAAATAAATCTGTTGGAACAATCTTCTTGAGAAAGGGTTACTGCTCCATTCAGTCCAGGTAGATGAAGATGAAAATTAGAGAACAAAAACTTTGCTTTCAACGGAAAAGAGAAATCATTTTCACCATATGTGACAGGAAGGATTCATTAACCAGCAAGTATATTTCAGGCAATTATGAAGAAGCAGATATCACAGGGCTGTGGGCAAGCCCTTCATATTGCTTCTATTTTAAATGACCCTAAGGGTAATTAAATTATCCTGTTATTCTATTTTAATCAAATTGTGCTATAATTGCTTTCACGGAACCATTTTTCTAAGGGAGTCTGAGCACTGTTGCAGAACCACAGAATTGTTTCGGTTGACACATCCACAGCCTTTCCTCCACCCACTGGATGGGATGGGCCATTTGGTCATAAAAATGAGGCAGGGACTGCCCTTCCTAAACTTTCCTAAACTTTCCTAAACTTCCTGCTGGCTAGGCCTGATCCCTGGTTGTCCTGTGTGTGCCGTGTGATCGCACTCAAGGTGGTTGGTTCCATTACTTCAAAGAAATCAAAGAAACCAAATGAAGTTGAGGTCAAATTCTGCTTCAAACCTGAGTGAATGAAATTCCAAGTCTGAGGATGAGTGAGGGTCACTGGATAAGAAAGATATTAGAAAACCACAGGGGTTTTCCGATGAAAAAGTTTTTGTGAATTTCTGATTAAATATAGGCCTGGCTGAATACACCTATTTTTATTTTTCATAAAAGCAGGCTCCCAGAGTGGCCAGTGCTTCTTTATTCAGCTTGAGAAGGTTAGTGAACACAGGACATTTATGATCCTGTGTTCCCAAGTGTATTTTCAGTTCAGAAGCTAACCAAAATGTTCTGAATGTTGCACCACCACAATTACCTTTCTCTCCTGCTAAAAGAAAAACACAAACAAACAAACAAACAATTGTGTTCTGAAATGAACCAAAGCTTTTCAGGATATCAGAATTTCTTGCACAAGGATAATTTTAACTTTCAGCCAGTGTTGCTCTTTCTGCTCTTCTCCTTTTTACCACCTTCATTTTTCCAAGGCACCATGTTTAATGCTTTACCAAAGTGCTGGTCTGTCTCAGTTCTCATGTCATAAATGTTAGTAACCCCATGAAAGAAAATTGCCAGGTCAAACTGAGCCATCCACTCCATTACAAGCCTGTTCTGATGCATCCTATTAGACTTACACTTCCAGGTCTCTGGTGATATGCTCCAAAAGCCTTAAAAGGCCATTGTGGTCATACTTAGGTGTTTACCACTCTCAAGGGTGTTCTCATGCCTTCTTTTTAAAATTATATATCTCTTCAGTTATTCTCTAGGTCAAGCTGGGAAATTTGTTAAAGATCTTTGCTTCTGAGCAATTTCATGAGAGACATGTTCAGGACTTGCAGAGTTTATCAGCTCACCTTTCACCTTCAGCTAGTATTCAACTCCCTAAGTCAAATTCTCTTCTCCAAGAGGGGCATTTCATTTCTGTCTATACACTGCCATTTTAAATCTCTGCTTTAGTTCTATATAATCATAAGAAACCTGAGACAAAACATCAGGCCAACCTAAATTTACATCCCATCTGTGTTCAGCATCACTCCACTGTTCTTTGCTTTCAAAGGGACAAACCTTTGAGTGCTAGCATCAACCTTTTATCAAAATCTAGCATATCTTGATTCTTGGCAATCCTTCTTTTACCCCTATACATCCTGATGTTTCCACTGTGTACTTTTCATCAGTTTTTCTTCTTACTCTCTGTGCTGCTCTCTCCTACGTCTCAAACTGATGGTGACATGAATTCCCACTCCCAAACTTTGACCTCCTTGGGCTTATTCTTCCTTTTAAATAAAACCAGATTAGCCCACAGTTTTGTTTCAGTTTTTTTTTTTTTTGTGATGAACATCTATTTTCTTTGTTTATTTTAACATATTCACTCCCTCCACATACAGCAATGAAGTGCCTCCACTTCTCATCCTTTCATTGTGGACTTGACAAAGGAATCAATGAGTTGTCACATCCAGGATTATTTGTGTCCTTCCACTGCTGGTAGCAGTTGTTCTCCAGACTATTGCAAATCACTTCAGATGATTTGTAGATATTATCCTGACTTTACACACAGCCCTAATGGCACATCTGACTTATGTTTTGCAGAGCAGCCAGACACAGAATCTTGTAAAACTGAGACAAATAATATATTTAAATAAGATTTAAAAAAAAACCCACAACAGTTAAAACAGATAAACCAGTTAAATCAACTGAAGTTCTGCCAGCATTTAACACTGTAATTCTAAATGTAACAATACAGTATTTATTTACAGTCTCATGGTATCTCTTGGTAGGTAAAGCAAAAAGTAATTAAGCAATAAAAACTTACAAAAGGACACATTAATTTTCAACTTAATTCTATCCAAGTAATTAACATTTCTCCCTACTAATCTCTGTCTCTTAACATTCAATATGAAATAATATTTGTCTTTTAATTTAATATAAGTTTCAATTTCTCTTCAATTGGAAATTATTTTGGGGTTTGGCTTTCCATTTAAATTAGAAACATCATAAAGGCACTTGTTTTTTTTTCCTCTGGTCACACAGTTTAGAAATATTTTTGGCTGTTTTGAACTGCGTAATAGTTACAAGAAAGGCAAGTTGATTTTTTCCAAATTCAAAGGAAAATTTATTTTAAAATTCTGAATTTAATACACTGCCATGAACAACAGTTATGTTTATTTTCAGCACAATAACAACCTTCTTCAATTTCCCAGATCATGTTATTGTATTCCCAGATCGTATTACTGCTTGCCAGAACGTCCACAGTGAAAAAACAGCTGGGAAAGAGGGACACTGTGGTGTTTCAACATGAATATTCCTGTACCATCAGAAATAATCTCAGTGTATGTAGTAAATCATAATGACAGTGTGACTGTCAAATCTTTACACATTTTATTATATGTGCTCCAGTGCAGGGATATTTGACAAAAGGAAGTTGATGGTAGAACAGAAATTTAAACCTGCTTTCCAGAGAATCCCCTGAAGAAATACAGGGTCCCACTCCTCCTAATAGTTCTGTCCCAGAGAGATTAATGTTCCCTGGAGAGGGACTTCACATCCACATTGTTCATCTTGAGCTGATCACACCTAGGGTAGATGCTCCTGCCTTAACAGGTTCTGTTAATTTTAGGACAGTGTAAAGTTTATATTTAAAAAAAAAATTTCTTTGCCTTTTTTGTCTGGTTTTGCTCCAGAAACAAACCAAAATAATAGAAGCATAGAAGGTTATGGGTTGGAAGGGACCTTCAGAAACATCCATGTCCAAACCCTCTGCCCTGGGAAGGGACACCTGCCACTGGTCCAGGTTGCTCAATGTCCCATCCAACCCAGTCTTGAACACTTCCAGAGATGGAACCTCCCTGGGCATCCTCATGCAACCTGTTCTAGTATCTCACCACCCTCACAGCAAAGAAAATATTTTCTCCTTAATATCTCACTTAAATATCCCCTCTGTCAGTTTGTGCCCATTCCTCCTTGTTCTATCCCTACAGTTCCTGACAATCCCTCCCATTTCCCTGTAGCCCCCTTGCTGTTAATAAACTAAGTATATCTTGGATAATAAGTTAAATGTATGTTATCCTCATAACCTTATTAAATCTGTCTTCATAATCTTACTCATTTTTGTCAGCATAACCTTGCAAATATAACTGAAATGGAAATAAGGCCTCACAATTATGAAAGTTTTCCTTGCCACACACAGTTACAAAAAGCTGATTTTGCTGATCATTGTTACAAAAGTAAACACCAGATTCACTATAAGAGAAGATTTAAACAACATGTTCATTGTTGAATGGGGCTTCAGAGCACAAAGAAACCCAACACATATTTTTCCAGAACATGGATTTGCCCAGGAACAGTGTTGAGAAGTTGGAAAGGCTTTTTAGCTTAGCATTACACATGGATCCTACATCATGCAAATCAGTGCCACATAATGCATTCCTCCAACAGGCAGACATGGCCTGGGGTTACAGCTTATCAAAGTATCTACTATTTTCTGTTAAGACACAAGGATAAAACCAAAAGTATTAGATGCACTAATATTGCCACATAACAGCACAGCCATAAGGCTCATATATGTCAAACACATCACAACCTTGACAATGGAAGCAGTGCATGGCAGTGCATGGCTACCTCAGACTGTCTCTAACTTTCAATAGAGGCACTCATCCTGATCCCAAGCCTGACATTCCTTTGACCAAACAATTGAAGATAGAGCACAGATTGGTCAGGAAAGAGTGGCCTCCTCAAGAGAAATGTTGAGTGAAGTTAAAAACAGACTGACAGAACCCATTTTTTCTTTTAATAGGAATTACCATTAAGGTGGAGGTATCAAAGGTTCATCACATACAGCCATATCCAGTGCCAATTCTCCCTAACCTGAATGCAGGAGGAGTCCATTTTGAGTCCATTTCTCAGAGCCCCAAGTCCTAAGCCTTCCTAACACTCTATCCAAACTACCTTTGTGTTTGACTGTCCTTCAGCCTGACATGAGGAAGGAGCTGCACTCAGAGAGACCAATCAGGTCAGGAGCACCTTGAAGACAGAATGAAGCTCTTGGTATGCAGATACCCAAGTTTAAACCTCAGCTTCAATATTTCACAGGTCAGCCAGGACAAAATGCCTTCACACATTCTGTAAAATACTCACAATGGTACATGCCAAACCCCAAAAGGGGCTGGAGATAGGGACTGCACCTTCTGACTTAGCCATGTGGCCAAGGACACTGCAGGGAAGGAATGAGGAAGGTTAAGTACTGACTTCTGTGAGGTCTTAAGAAGATCTAAGTTCCTTAGTAAAAGAGTTAAAGCTGTTTAGTGGATGCAATTACCTTCTCGTCATGCTGTTGGGGTTTTGTCTTTTCTTCTTTTATATGTTCTCTGTATTCTTCACACATAGATTTGTAACTCTGTCACCTATTGCATTAGTAGCTAGTTTTCCCAATACTTTTCCACGGCCTTTCCCTGAGGAGAAAGAAAAAACTTATTCCAGAGGTCCGAGCCCCAGGGGGTACGAGGCCCTGTGCTATCTTGGTTCTTGCTGGGAACCAAGGCCAAGAACAACTCTTTGAGATGCATTTCATAAACAAAGTACAGCGAGTGCTGAAGGGGGTGCTTCTGGGGGGGAATTGCACCACCACTTGTCCTCCTAATTATTGCTTTTTATCAATTTTGCTAATTTCCCAAAGCCTATAAAAATGTACTCACCCCTGGTGGGGGGGTGGGCATTTGTGGTCATCTTTCCATAACTGCCCCTGGAGGCCTTCAAATAAAGATCCCCTTTTATATTAACTCCTTACTAAAATTATCTCTAGTTTCATTTCCAGGTGGGGAAAAAGGCAACACTGCAATACTTGAAATCTTGCTCAACATTTTAGGGCAAACCTTTGTGGTTTCCAAACTTGTTATGGTGTCCATAGGATGCAGAGAGTCAAGCAATGAGGCTTCTCCTATCTATTCCTCTTTTCTTTTTTTTAAAACACTTTTATTGATTTACTGTAGAGATGTGTAGGCCTACAAATTAAAAAAAAAAAAAAAGCTAAAAGGAAAAATTTATTCTTGCTGCTGACAGAAATTTAAAAGTTATAATTACACACACTTCCCCAGATATACTGAAGCATCATAAAACATTTTTTCCCAGTTAAAAAAGATTCCCCGAGTGTAAAAATATGATTTCTGGTTATGTTTCAAGTTAATCCTATCTAGCTTCAGGGCTCAATGTATAGGCTATGACAGTGCTGCATGTTTAGGACAGCATAATTAAAAGTGTAATAAATCTAAAAGATAATATTATTTCAAGGCAGTTATGTTCTACAGAAATTCCATAGTGATGTCAATGAACTAATACTTTAACCCTACCCAAACTCTCTGCTCTGTTATCCATTGCTACTGTTATTTTCTCTAAGGTGCCCTGGCTTAAGGGCAAAGCAATAACCCTCCTCAAGCACTTGAGATGCTGCAGGAGTGGGAAGGGGACTAGATGCCCATTTAGGAACAAGTCAAACAAGGTATGAAGGACTCAGAGACAAAGTTCCATCAGGATACCCAGGGATGTCCAGCTGCCCCATGGGCTTTATGGGTTTTCTTGCTCACCAGGCTGACTGGAAGGGTTGGATGTGCATCTTCAAACACTAGTCCTACCCAAAGCTGTTATAAGAGCCATTTCCCAATGCAAATATGGGGAATTAAAGCTAAAAAAAAAATATAAAGATGCCAAAATTAGGGAGTGTTCCTGAAATAGGGAGACGGGGCAAACAGTTCACAAGTAGAGCATTTGTCCCAAATGGCCACCATATAACCACAAATAGTGTGAAGACCCATGGCCTCTTGACTGTATTTTTTACTACATTCTAATGTACCAAATTCTCTGATTTTAATGGTGATGGAGCTTTAACTGTCTATATTGGTTTATAAAATAAATAGCATTTGAATATATATTATTGTCTCAATTTTAGAAACCTCCATGAAACTGTGCAGAACTTCATATGTAGATAGATGAGTCAGAAATTGCATTTTTAGTAGCTTTGCCCAGTTCTCTTTGTCTCTCATACTCTTTTAAATGTAGTTTGAAGCATGTTTGAAAGAACTAAGGAGCAATGTAACCAGAGATCACTTGTCAGCATGCAAAGAAATTACTGCAAAAATAAACATTGTGCTTTCAGATGATACAGTATGGTATTAACTCTGTCATTTTGCCAGCTATTATTAAACTCTCTTCCCAGAAAGGCCTAATAAAGTCTAACTCTGCTACTGCTGCCTTTCATTTTCTTCAGTGATAGAAATATGTCTTCCCCTCACTTTGTTGTTAAATCTTACACAAATTTTGCTGGTCTCATTAATTCAGCATAAAACTGAATTCCCTCCCCTTCCTGTTGATCAGAAGATTTCTGTTCGGAGTTGTGTGATGATGAGAGAAGAGAAATAGCTGCAGGATGTCTGAAGCATTGAACTTATTCCTGGCTTGTTCAGGAAAGGCAAACAGATAAAGTTTGCACTGTCTTTGAAATACTGGTCCCAAATTTACCCTGTAAAATATTCAATTTGTCTCAGTAAAGGTAGTTATAGGTAAGCCACTGAAATACTTTTTACTATGTTGTAATGTCTTCAGGGTTATTAAGAGTCTACAAAATATTCTAGTAAACAGACAGACTCGATAAAGTGATAATTACCTATTAAATTTTTAACACAGTTTAGTACCTCAAAAATATGATCTAGATAATCCACTTATGCAAGTAAGATTAGACGGATGGAATAAATGAGTTTGGATAGTGCACTGATTTCTAAACATGGATGCTTCAGATAGTGAGGAAGCATCTGGGCTGGATAATTTTTAAAAATATTTGTCTTCTAATATTGCCCTAGTAGCTGCTGCTAACAGGAGAGCTGTCCCTGCCTTGTCCACAAAGAGAACAAATAAACAAACAAAAAAAACTGGTATCCAACAAATTTTAAGAATTGGTTCTCTGGAGAATCAGGCATCTGCTGTTCCACAGAGATGGCATTTATTCATTGCCTGAATGAACAAGCAGATGAGAAAGATAGGTGGAGGGCTGCTGAACTCATTGTGTCTGTATACCTCATGGGTCAAACTCCCAATTCTATCTATCAGTCACCTATCTGTCTCTCTCTCTATCTATCTATCTATCTATCTATCTATCTATCTATCTATCTACCTACCTACCTACCTACCTACCTACCTACCTACCTACCTTTACTGATCCTTTATATATGAGTATTTATTAGTATTTCTGTGAGGTTGCCTCTAGAAAGCACAGACTTTGAGGCTTTGCTTTATATTTGATGAGTCATATTTCCACTTCACTTTACCAGATGAGCTGACCTTGTCTACAGAACACCACACAAAAAGAGCCCTGAGCTTCATTTTTCATGCCTTGATGGAGCAGAAAGCATCACAATAAACACCCACTTTGAACAGGACACATCCTGGTAGATAATTTAGTCAGGCATTTGTAAAGTCTAATCCAGAGAGATGGAGTGGAACAGAACAGCAATTTGAGCTCTTACTGCTGCTTTTATTTCATTTCAAGTACCTACCTAATAATGATACATAAATTGCAACTGGCCTTCAAAATGGAGAAATGTTGACTTAGCAACAGAAAAATTTCAGGGAATTAAGTAGATAGTTCTAATGGAATTTGTGGTGTTGACACTTCATGCTTGTAAAAAATGCTAGCCAAAGGCAGCTTTCACATCAGCAAACTGCAGCTGTCTAGAGAGTAAGCATTTAATCTAAGTCTGAGAACGTCTTAAAGAAACAGTTTACAATCATTTGCCCTCACCAGGAGGGCCAAAGGGCCCTGCACATAGAACCTGCACCTTTTCTACATTCCTCTCACAGTGAGACCATATTCCTCTCAATAAACCTCAGTGCCTAGAGAGAGTCTGCTGCCAGGACACACTGTTGAGACACAGTCAACTTGTCATCAACCCAGACTCCTAGATCTCTTTCTGCTGGGCTGCTCTCCAGCCTCTCATCCCCCACTTTGTACATATAACCAGTATTACCCCATTCCACGTGGAGAATCCAGCACTTGGTCTGTTAAATTTCTTACAGTGGTGATTGCCCAGCTCTGTAGTCTATCTAAAGCTCTCTGCCCTCAAGGGAGTCCTCCTGGTTTAGTATTACCAGCAAACTTATTCAGTGAGCATTCTATTCCTGCATCCAGATCATTTATAAAAACAGTATAAATTATAGGAGCATTATCCAACTTGACAGTGACTGTTTTGGCATCAAAAATAAAGCATAATATATCAGTAGCACAAGCCAGCAACACATGTGCATTTTTGATGTGAACACAAACACATGCTTACTAGAACTGCATATGAAATTTTTTATTCCTTTTGAAATAGAGTTTAGGTCCTAAGCTGGGGTCTACAAGAGTAGGCAGCAGGAATTAGCTTTGGGTAATAAACAGGTATCACCATAACTCCTGGTTTGCTGCTGAATTATTTTATAGCATTACTCTGAACCAAATTACTTCACTAGATCATGAATTACAAATGTCACAATGCAATTCCAAGAACTGAGGAAGAACATCTGTCCTCCAGCATGTAACTACAGCTCCTGGAGCTGCAGTCTGGAAGAAGTTCTAATATTGGATTGCAGAGAGCTTTCTTCCTCTGAACACTGCCCAGCACAGAGCATTGAAGTATAAATTTGTGCTGACATTAAAGAACATTTGTGGAAACAAGCCTACATAATGTCCTTGCATTCTTCTGGAGCAGATGCCCCAAACAATTTCCAGTGGGATTGCATCCCAAGAGACTGTGTTTCCACAGTTGGAACTGTTTGGGAAAGGAGGGAGGATAGTGAAAGAACACGAATAATGTTATTTCCATTTTTTTTAATAATTTGAGTGTCTCTTTCAAGAGACACTGTTAAGTGTCTCTTTTTTATGCATTGGAAATCTCCACTATCAAACAAGCAATGCCAGAAAATACTAAAAACTCTGTCAAACGTTTTGGTTTTGAAGTGCCTTCACACCATGATAATTTTCCTGTCCCAGAATCAATCTGATATACATGTGCCCTCCTGGCTGTTTTTAAGTCTATGCTATAAAGAAAACTTCTACTTCTCTTTTCTATTAATTTTTATATTCTTAATGTATTTTAGCTGAAATAATTAGATTGGATATTAAGAAATTCTTTATTGTGAGGAAGGTGAGGTACTGGAATAGGCTGCACAGTTGTTGGCACTCCATCCCTGGAAGGGTTCAAAACAGGATTGGATGGAGCTCTGAGCAGCGTGGTCTAGTGGAAGGTGTCCCTGCCCATGGCAGAGGGCTTGAAACTGGATGATCTTTAAGGCCTCTTCGAACCCAAATTATTCTGTGTTTCTCTGATCAAAAAGCAGTAAGATTTTGTAGAGCTAAGATCTGGATTTAGGTTTCTTCTCCAAGACAAGTTGTGTGTCCTACTCTAAATGAATATGCTTTGTATATAGAAGAAGAAAAGTTGGGTTTTGGCATCTCGAATCACTGCTGACATATTTATTTGATGGTTAGGTTAAGAAAACTCCCAAACCCAGACTTTTTGAATCCTATATAAAGATGTTTACAAGCAACTACACTCTGGGAGAAATGCACTGATTTCCCATCCTAAGGAGGTGATGACCAGAGTCAGGTGAAGAGTGGGATGTGGGATGCAATTATTGCTTTTCAGAAGTCATGTCCTACACAGTGAACCTGTATTCTCCTGGAGATGCAGGAACAACAATGGGAAGAGGATGACCTGCATAAAGATTGCTGCTTACTCCCATGTTTTCACTTTGAACCAATGAACTACATATGACAAGACATATTAAAGGAGTATTTTAAGCAGTATGTGTTATGTAAATAAAATCAATTTTCAAATACATTTTACTCACTTGTTGTTACAATTTTTATCTATTACAGTTAAGAAATGCAGTCTTTAACTCTTCCATGGAAAGACATATTGGCTAAGTTCATGCTACACCAAAGAGCAAAATCTGCTTTGTGAATCCTAAGAAATATTTGCAATTTTGCAGCCTCCTAAAAAATATTTTTTAAAATGTGTGGGTTTTTTCACTTAAATTCTTTACACATTGTTTACATTTTGACTGCAGTTGCTCTGAATGATAAAAGACATGCAAAAAAAAAATCCATGTATGCATTATATACTCATTCAGGGGAATGGGGGAACTGTTTCTTCATCACATGAATGCTACACTTAATTATTCAGTTAATTCAAACATTTATCAGAAATTCAATCCCCAATCCCTCTTTTCTAATAGCAATAATGTCAAGAGTGAAACCATCTATTGGCTGGATGCTTTCCTTCAGCATTTCAAAGAAACATGCATTTCCCACTGACCTATCCTCCTGTCTGCCCTGGAGCTGGGCTTTCAAAGCTTCTCAAGTCTGGAAATGTGGATCGACATCAGTGGGAGTAACCAGGGCTGCAGAGTTCTGAAGTCACACCCAACATATGGAATTTCTCATCTGGCCTGGAGACAGCAAAGAGCAGCATTGCTCTGCAAGTCTCACCCACCAACTGCCAAACATCTCCTGCATGTTGATGAGCATCAGCTGCAAGTACTGCTGCTACTATGCCCTCCAAAGGACAAGTCATAAAAATTTCTATAATTCCATGCTGTCTATCAAAAGTAGATTTTAACAGGCAGCATTCATGTTCTGATATTCAAATGCATTTGCTTCAATAAACAGACTACTGGAAAAGCCTTTTATTGGTTCTGGATCCATTAGGAATTAAATAATATTTCAAAATTCCCATAAATTCTTAAATGAGGTCTTTGTTTTCTAACATTGTGTTTGATTCCATATCTTGCTCTTGCATGCATACAATGTTTTAATGAAACTGTCTCTGAAAGAATTTGTGGCTAGCTTCCAAGAGCTCTGACAGAAGGCATTTTACTCTTTGATCAAACACCAATAGGAAATAAATAACCCAGAGATCAACATGTGTTGTGTCAAACATCATTTCCTGTAGTTAACTTATGGTACAAGATTACCAACCTCAACAATATCCTACAACATTTTATTTCTCCCCTACCACTCTGACAGAACAAAAATTAGGTGGGAAAACATCACGCTGTCAGATCCCAGTGTATAGCAAGTGCTGTCACACTCTGTCTTTTTTAATATGCACTGCATTCCCATCTGCAACCAAAAAAATCATGTCTTGGTTGTCTCTGGGGAAAAAAAAAGTTCAAATGCCCAATAGAGACAAGAAGCAAGGGTACTGTAGAAGAACACTCGTATTATCTGCAGATTCTCTCATAAAATACTTGCCAGAACATTCACTCTGTAATTATATATTAGCTGCTAATCATTAACTTTCTTATTCAGAAAGGTTATTAGCAAAACAAGCAGTAGATAAAACAAGTGATAGCAAGGAGATAAAACAAGTGATTTAGGCTAACCACACTTTATAAGTAACCAACACTCAAAACAAGCAGTTCATGGACAACCAGCTCAGTTACAAAAGGAGCCACAACTTTTTTTCTCTTAATGTCTGTGAGAGCAGCTACATTCAGAGACAAATGTGCACGGATGTAAAGTCTCAAATAGCTGTTCAGCATCACCTGCTTGATCTCCTAAGCTACAGCAATTCAGGAGCAGCTCCTTGGAACATTTCCCCAGGGCCACACCAGGCTGTAACAGCCGTGCAGCCCAGCACATGGACAGAGCTGGATGCAGGTCTGACTCCAGATGAGGTCCCCTGTTAGACAGGCTGGCAGTCAGCCAGTTCCCTAAAAGCACTGCATGAGACCCCACATGCTCTCTAAATGGTGTGCTGAGGTTCCTTAAAATCATGCTGACCCAAATCTTTCGCAGTTCCCTGCCTTGCAACCTTGTTGTCTAAACTTCAGAGACTTATTCAGGACCCAGCCTGCACAATAAAACAGATCTAGTCTCTCTTATGCACCAAATCTTCCCTATTTCTCTCCTATTTCCTGGTCCCTATCCCACTGTAGAGTTTTATACATATACATGTGTACATCTCATTATTCTTATTTCCCAAACCCCATTAAATAATTTGTAGTTCAAGTTTGCACTCTTCCTTCAGGTATGTGGAGAGAATGTTTCCTTTCCCGCAGCTGACACATACATAATATATATTTTCAAGGAGGTCAGTCCATTCCAGTTCTTAACATTTTGGGGTGCTCTCTGAACTGCAGGACATTTGTCTATATCACTCAAGAACTTAGACTGTATTCTTGTTGGATTAAATGGTTAAATTGTCACACCTACAGCTTAAACACCTGCCAATTACTGCAGTTAAACTTCTCATTTGTTAGGATTATAATCACTGGAACAGCCCATCAAGAATTTACTTGTTGCTACTGAAAATCCCAGAACAATGCTAGTCAGGCAGTCCAGCAAACAAATGTATATACTGGGATTTTTTTGTTTTATCTATAATGCAAACAAAAAGCTTTGACTACTTGGCAGTTGTGGGTAAAACTTTGTATATGCCTGCATGTGTACGAAACAGAAACAAAAGGAGTGCAGTGTGAATGCTGGTAAGAATGAAGACAGGAATGTTTTGCTCTGTCAGTGCCAGGTAGCAGAAATGGTGCAGACAAGGATGCAAAAACCAGGTGAGATTTGCAGTTGATAATCATGGGGCCTAATTTTGCCAGGAGGGAGGCTCAGTTTCAGGAACGGCAACACTCGCAAGACCCTAAGTGTCTCCTGCACACCCACATCTGACTCCAAATCCCTCTGTTGTCTCTCTGCAGTCCTCTCAGACCCTTGAAAGATCTATCACATAAACTTTTTAAGTACAAGGTGCTCTGAAATTAGGACCAGAACTCTATGTGTACATACGTAGAAAATTATAGTCCCTGACCCAGGGAATATTTGCCATTTGCTCAGAGAAAACAAGACATAAATGATGGGCAAGAGACTGGGTATGCCAGGAAGGACAGAGAAATGACATAAATGACCTGCTAACAACCACCTCTTGCTCAGGAAGTGCAGCCCACACACCACTGCTCAGTGGAGTTTTTTGACTACTTTGAAACTTGGTCCTTCCACTGTCAGTAGTCTGTGATGTGAATTGCAGGGAATCTGGACAATCAAACCTGTCAGTGAACTCACCTGTCTGTTCTTCAGTTGCCAAGTGAATGATCGATCAGCTTAAGGGAAAGCCCCATTCTTCAACAAATAAGTGAGATTTCTGTATATCCAGAGACAACCCAGGCCTCTAGTTTCTCTCCTGTTTTCTCACTTCTCCCATCCCTTGGGTTGTAGCTGTCTGTACATCAGCTTTTATGTGTTTGGCTCTTTTTCAAGTGTTTTCTTTTTTTGTTTGCTTTACATAAACCTTCTTCAAAATATTTTCTTGTCTGCTTGCTGTTTTCCATTCTGCAATTTCTCTTTCTTGCCTGATTCTCTGCTCTGTCCCAACCCCAGCTGCTTTTGCCAGGAGACCTCAGCTTTCCTTCCATACCATGCAACTAGGCCTGAAAGGAAGGACAGAGCTACACAGCTTCAGGGTTGAGAAAGAACTGAGGAATGTGCTTCTGGGGCACTGTTATTCAAGCAGGTAGACAGAAATTAGGTTTACTTGGCTGATACTGTGCCTCTTCTCCTATGCTTGATCTTGGAGATGTCATTCCCATGCATGGACCCACATATACAGATTTGATGTAGAGAACCAAAGCAATAAGATGGTAAACAATTCATTTGTGGTCCTAGAAATAATCCAAAGCTGAATGCAGGCTCGTGTGCTAAAGTCCTTTTTATCCTCACCCCGAAGATGGATAAGGAACATGCTGGGCTTTACTGCCATCCTGTGGAGATTCACCTCTCTCTGCTTTCTCAGCAGCCGAGCACCCCTGCAGCCAAGAGCATTTTAGACAGGCAAGGGGCACGAATCCTGTCCTCGCTCCCTGACATCTCCTCTGCTTTGGCTGAGGTATCCAAACCCTTCATCAGCGAGGGAGATTGTCCTGCTGCCACCAGGGAAGGGAAGGGAAGGGAAGGGAAGGGAAGGGAAGGGAAGGGAAGGGAAGGGAAGGGAAGGGAAGGGAAAAAAACAGAATGGAACAGAATGCAATAAATGTTCATGGAATGGAATGGAATGGAATGGAATGGAATGGAATGGAATGGAATGGAATGGAATGGAATAAAATTTCATTAATTGGAATTAAATTAAATGAAATGGAACAGAAAGACATGGAAAGACAGGGAATGGCACAATATGGAATGGAGCATATTGGAAAGGAATAGCACGTAATGACAGGGAATGGAATGGCATGCAATGGAATGTTAGGAAAGTAATTGAAATTAAATTGAATGGAGTGGATGGTTTTGAATGGTACATCTTAAAATAGCATGGAATAGATTGGAATAGAATGGAGTTTCATAGAATAGAGTGGCATGGAATAGAATGCAGCATAATAGAATAGCATAGAATGGAATTGAATAGAATGGAATGGAATGGGATGGACTATCATACAATGGCATGGAATTGAATGAAATGGGTTTCAACAGAAAGGAATGGGATGGCATGGAATGGAATGGAATGGGATGGAACCTCATAGAGTGTTATGGAACAGAATGTGATAAAATAGAACTAAATGAAATTCATTTCAATAAAAATAAATCAAGTGGAATGGAATGGAATGGAATGGAATGGAATGGAATGGAATGGAATGGAATGGAATGGAATGGAATGGAATGGAACATCATAGAATGGCATGGAATGCAATGGAATTGTGTGGAATTTCATTGAATTAAATACAATGAAACAGAATGGATGGGAATAAAATCCACAGAGTGGAACACATTTTATTCTCAGTGTAAATGGTAGGGATTTGATCCCAGTATTTGTATTGAGATAAACTTACAGAAATTACAACTATGTTGCTAAATTAAGAGAATCACATTCCTTAAATAGTGTGAGCAACATCATGAATTCAAAATGTAAGAGGAGTTCAAGGCCTACAGTTTCACTTAGTCACATCCAACACTGAAGGGATAGTCAAACCTGCAGTCAAAACATCTCATTGCAGAGGGTGGGGAAAGCCTTTCTAGACACAGTTCTATTCCTCTCCTGCTCATTTCAGAAGCTGAATTTTTTCATTATGTTAATGCAGAATTCCCCTGGGGAAAGATGTGCCTGTAAAAAAGAAGGCAATTCTTAGAAATACTGAAGTTGCCTTTCTTTCAGGACTGCAACTTTTCAGACCCTATGTCTTAGTTTAGAATAAGAAGAAATTTAGAGAAGTAATATAAAGGTTTTTTGTGCAACTGACAGTTCGTTGAATCACTGGAAGTTAGACATGTTTCTGTGAAACACACATGTTAAAGACAAAAAAAATTTAAAACTGTTCTCTCTTTTCTGGAAGACGTGGCAGGTTCTTTGACCCTGGTCTGTCTCAGCCAGGCTGGGCTGGGTGGTTTTGCTATGGGTCAGGCTCTTTCTCCACTCCCTGGGCTGCTTGCTGGCTCTTCTTATGCGTTCTGCTTTGGCCGGGTCAGGCTTCAGTAGTTGTGGGGCAGGAGGGTGGGGGAGGCTGTAGAGCTTTGGCTAGAGTAAAACTGTAGAGTCAATCTGGCTGTAGCTGTAAAAATCTTGCCATCAGGGCTACTCTTTTTAGCACAGCCGAGACTATATACTCCTGTAACTTGTGTAGAAAACTGAAGACTAACTATGAAGCTGATCTTGACTCATTCTAGATACAGTTCTTTGTTATAAGTTGTTGAGGGGTTAGATAAACCTCATGCATGATGTTAACCCTTCCAGTGCTTCAATCCTCCCCCAAGTTAAAAACAAAAAAAAAAAAAACACCAAGATACAAACTTGTAAAAACACAGCATAAAGACATCAAGATCAGCAATGAAAGAGTGAAAGAGTTTAATCCCAGATGGGAAGGGTAAGGAAATGCCTTGTTTTTAGAACTAATATACTCTTGTAAGCTATAGAAAAAAAGACTCTTTTTTCCTTATAACTCATGAAGCTATAAGGAGATGAAAGTATTCAAATTAATATCAAGAAAAAGCCTCTATGCTAAAATAAACAAATGTTGAAATAGCTGTAATCCCATGAGAAATGTAAACAGAGAAAGAGAGAAGAATAGTCCAGTGCTTCCCAGAGATAAAAATGATTTTAGAAATAGATAATAAGAGCTTTTGCCTTTGAACAGCTCATCTTTAAAACAATACCCTATAAGTCAACATAACCCACTGACAAACTGAGACAGCTTGTAGAAATAAGAAAGACTTCACAATAGCAGTTTCCCAGGCAGTTGTTATTCATGACAAAATTAAGAACCACAAGAAAACTGTTCTTTCCTCTTATAGAAAAGTCTCCATAACCTTAACAAGAGGCACTTCTCTCCCTCAGTAAATTAAAAAAAAAGACTATTTTAAAGGTAGTAAACTAACTGAAACATTTAAGTTTAGTTTCTTTACATTGTCAGTAAGAAAGAAAATGTTATAAAGACAAGTGTTCTGAAGTTTGTTTTAATTCTTACTTTTTTCCTTCTAGTTACTTTTAATAAAATTTTCTTTTTACCCTTTTAAAGTTTTGAGCCTGCTTTACCTTTGTCCTAATGCTATCTCACAACAAAAAGTAAATGTATTAGTGATTAACCAACACCAAATCCACCACATTCTGTAGTACATTAACTAAAAAAATCTCAAAATTAAAAAAAAATCTTAAATTAGTGAACCAAAATCAGTACACCCTGAAAATATCTTTTCTGGGCCTTATTCTGCCAGATGTTTTCTCAAAATGCAGGACAATATCTCTCCTTTGTTGCACAAAGGTGTTAATAAATTTGCAATTAATTTCTGCATGAGCAACCAATTACTTCATGCTTGAAAGCCCAATTACTTCACCTTTCCTACCCTTTTTCCCTTACATTTTCTGTCCTTTATCCCCTAATAAATAACACAGAGAATAGATATTTTCAATTCCCCTGAAGCTGCTGAACAGAGCTTAGAGACTAACTAGCAAAAAAAGGATACAATAATGTAAAGGTATGTACACAGGATGATAAATGTGGCTGGAACCAGAGGAGAAACATATAAAGAGGACTACAGTGGGGGTTTTTTGGCAAGTTATGTAACAAGAAGCAACAGCACATGTCCAAAGAAAAAGTTCAAGGAGGTTCAGATAACAAGCTGCCAAGGAGAGGTAAAGGCCAGCAAAACCTATTCACTTTTGGATGTAAACTGTACCACCGACACTGAGAATATCCACTTTCCTTGGCAGGTATGGGTAGGATCACATCCTTTCAGATCCTAAACCAAACCCCTTCTCACGGTCCCCGTTCAGCTCCACCAGATGACGCTGTGTACCTGCAAAAGAATTAAATTCACCATTTCCTCTCTAACCAAGCCTACGTGCAGATCCAAGGTTGGAAACGTCTAGATAATTACTGACAAACAAAATGGGCCAGGACAAAAGGCTTTTCCTGACTTTGACCTTCTATTTACAGCCCTTCATTTGCACCTCACCCATGTGCCTGATGAGAAAGCTGCTGAAGGCTCCCCATTTAAGTCACGCCCCTTGAACTGCATCACCAAAACTGGTGCTGTGCACTTTCCTGCTCATGCCTGAGCACCATAAACTATTTGAGTCTTGCAGACCCAAGATCCAACATAGTGGAGCATTTCCACTTGAGCCAAACTAGGCTATCACCTGCAAAACTGAATAGTTGGAGGATTGTTTCCACACAAAATGTGCCAGAGTAAAAAGCTGTTGCAGGCCTTTTCCTCCCCTGGGCACTCTTGCATTTTCACCAAGACTGGGGATAGGACTTTGCTCGACAAAACAAAAGGACTGCCATAATTTTCAGGATCCTACTCCCAAACTTCAGAAAAAATAGCTGCCATGCTCTTTCAGGAGATCATTTTTTAGGTGGTATCCAAATTTTGGAGGAGGGTTCCTGGCAGTGGTGACAGGACAGAAGGAAAGAACCAGCCCAGTGTGGGTGGTGCAGATATGGGCTGCCCAGGGGAGGCAACAGCCAGCACCAGCTTTCTTTCCTGTCACATTTAGTACAGGAGCAATCTCTAATGCATTCAATTCCAGAGATGGTATCCAAATCTGGGATGTGAGCTCCTGAAAGTAGGTTAGAGTACCTTTCCATGGGAAGAAAATCATCTAAGCCAGTGGGGTTGGTGGTACAGATGATGTTCTGCCTGGGGAAGGCAAGGCCAGCAGAAGTCTGTCTTGGCATCCTTTTTGTGAGAGAAATCCCCAGGCATATTCAAATTTGGAGGTGGTATCCAATTTTCTGGACTGAGCTCCAAAAATTATGTCAGTACATTTGTTACATTAAACAGTGACCAAGAGTGAGGACACCAGGTCCAATGGTTTCATGTCACACATGGCCACACTGGATGAGCTCATGTAGATCAAAAAGCATTGCCTGAGGATAGCTTGCATCAGTCCAATTGCATGAACAAGCAGTCAATGTCTGTTCACAATGTCCCCTTTGAATACTGGGGATGAGAAAACATTGTGGCACGTGCTTCTCTTCTGGTTGGTTTGTCTCATACCTGCACGAGGAAGTTGTCCTTGATACACTTCTGGATTGCACAGCCAGATGTGCAGAGATCCAGGTGGTCCTGATCCCACATTGAGATGGGAGCCTGCAATGCCTCCTGTAGCTGAAGCAAAAAGACCTCTGTAGAAAGGTGACTGGGGGCAAACTGCCTTTAGTTATGATGAAACATAACTTCTGGAAACAGTCATGGGATGTAGCTGAGCTTTCCTATGATCACCGAGGAGAAAAAGTTTTATTTCAAAACACTGAGATAGATAAAAATCTTCCTTTTGCTTGCTTCTCCCAGTGAATTTAGTAGTTAACACCAATCCCAACATATCCTGGGTTATGTGATGGTCTGCTATCATGTTTGGGAGGAAAATTAATTTTTGTTGAGGGAGAGAGGTAATTTTATTAAAATGTTAGTTAGTCTGCTGAAAGATGTCGTGAATGTCTTGATGAGAGGCATTCATTTACCCATTGTAAAGAGATGGATGAAAGGTGTAGATATGCTTGCATTTTTTTGCTAAATTGCTAAGCTCTTAGCTGCAATCTTTTAGTACATTTTGCATGAAAATGGTTGTCTGACACTAAAGCTGCATTTGCTTCTGTGTGGTTCCTCTAATGTTTCCAATTATAGGCAGCTTCCCGGATGCACTTCAGAGAAAAAAGCATTTTATCAGAGATACAAGTGGTTGATGCCTGATGGTTTTGGTTAAGGCTGTAATTTCTTTTAGCATCTAGATTTCTCTTGAGGCAAAACAGTGATAATGAAAACCATGATCCTCTGTAAAAATGTTGGCTGAAAGTGAGGAGTAGTTATGTATCAAATGGTTATATGGTTCTCTCTTTGACATAGTTTGTTTTCTTCTATTTCAGAAGGTAACTTTTTTGTTTTTAGTTTTGAAATGGTAAATCAGGATGTAGAAGTTTATAGCTGTAACTGCCATGAAGTCATGAGATTACAATAGGTGACACTGGGTAATACAATCTTGTGACTGCAGGGTAATTTTTAGGAAGGGTAGAGGAGTAAGGTTGTCCAACTGAGCTTCTGTGATATAAAAGTGAATGGTCTATCTAAAGCAAACTACCAGAGCATAATTGAGAGAAATGATGATCCAGCTCAGTATTTAGGACCCATACTTTGCATGTCAGACTAAACAATTCTGATGTTGCTGCCTTTCTTTGAACAAATCTCATTAAAATCTAATAGAAAGTGCCCCTGCAATATTTTGAAGAGTAGAAATACATCTAATTATGTGCATACAGGACTTTAGCTTCTTCCCTTCAGGCAAGTGAAGGGGAAGGCAGAGACCAAAAATAATCCTTTCAGGCTACAGATACTGTTAGATGGAAATTTTAGCCCCAAGGCAGATGGATAATAATATCTGTCAAGAGAGAGAGTAGTGTAGAATTTTTGCAGTAAGCATTGATGATCTAGAGTGATGGCAGTTGCTGAAAAGGTTTTTATCAAATCAGACAGGCAATTGATGGATATCCAAGTGTTAGAAATCACTAGCTGGTTTTGGTTTTTTTTTGTTGGCTTTTTTTGGGGGGGTTGGGTTTTTATGGGGGGGTTGTTTTGGGGCTTTTTTGTTTGTTTGTTTTTTGTTGTGGGGTTTTGTTTTGGTTTGGTTTGGGTTGGGTTTTTTTTTTGCTACTCTATTAACTTTTGTATTGCTCAGGTAGAGGAAGAATAAAATTAGCTTTGTTGTCCATTCAGCAGGGTGTTTAGCCTAGAGCAGAAGAGAAGACTCACAGCACTGAGCTTGTAGCATGGCATACACACACATCTGCACATACAAAAATGGAGATGGGGAGATAAGAAAGAAAGCAGGAATATTTTGTATGGGAAAACATACTGGATCTATGAACAGAAAGGTTACAGAATTACAGGGAATGCCCTGACACACATGCAGGACCTTGCACTCAGCCTTGTTGAACTTCATGATGTTTGTACAGACCCACCTCTGAGGGCTCTTAGGGTTCCTCTGGATGGCATCCCTTCCCTTGAGAGGGTTCATTGCACTTGGTGTCATCAGCAAACTTGCTGAGGGTGCCTTCAATCCCACTGTCCATGTCCTGGGTATTTAACATCACCTGATTTCTGAGGAGCACTGCTTGTCACTGGGCTCCCCTTGGAGAGTATGACCTTTATAGTCAGAATGGTTCAATTTTTTAGCTTCTGTTGGCCCTCTAGTGAATGTCAGTTTTTGGTAATTGCAGTGCATTTGACGTTGCAGGTAACTGAATTAATATCTAAGTTCCTGTGGGCTAATTGTGACAAGGTACACAGAGAAGGCTTTTCAGCACTGGCTGTTTTTTTGGTTTGTCTTTGCAGAAATGTTAATACTTAGGTTTAATACTTCTATAAGTAGCACAAGTGTATCCCTAGAATTAAGGTTTTTCTTGAAGGCCCATACTCAATATTTATGGTGAAATAATAACTTGGTTACCCTGTCTGACATGGAAAAGTATAAACATTCTTTAGTTTGCCTGCTATCATCAAACACTTAACACTCTTCTAGCATCTCCTGATTCAAGCATCCTCCTTTCCTAAGAAGTTTTAAGAACAGAAGAAGCATTAAGAAAATAAAGGAGGTAAAGAGGTAAAGGATTAGTTTATCAAAGAGACTTAGAAGAGTGGTGTGGCTGTTAACTGTCATTATCACTGCTAATGCTGCAGCACACACAAATCAAATTAGTCCTGTGTGCTAAACTCTTTTTGATGTTGAGGCTCATTTTACTTGCTGTGTTCAAAAAAGAAGTTCTGAAGAAATTAAAGCCTAAGAAAATGTCTGTCAGATATAAATCCTGTTCTTAAGGCTGTTTTCTTGCTGTGTAAGAGTTCTGGTGTTTGAGTCATGCTGCAAGCAAGCATGCTAGAAAGCTGGGTGTTTATAGATAATTTGACAACATGAAAAGTGTTCTTCCCTTCAACCTGCTGTGTGGCCATGAAGATCAGAGAAGAGAACTTATGAAGCTGACAAATGGGGGTATAGGAAGAAGAGAAGTTTGCAGACAGTTGTGCTGCAGCAAGAACTAATAGAAAGCTCAGTTCAGCAAAGCCTTTCCTAGAGTAGGCAGAGCATATTTCAAGACAGGGAGGGAATAGGGCTAGAAAGAGACTCTACTTAAAAGGGCATTACAGAAGAAGGTGAAGGCAATTGTTGCTGCACTGAAGGGTTTTGAAGAGGGGAATACAAGGAAAAGTGTTTCGGGGTGAAATGAGTTCTTCATGCACTGTAGAGTTGGAAAAACTGTAATCTAGTCTTTGTGGTGTATGGGCCATAGAATATCTGGAAATTAATTTGGTTTTACACTATCATTTTTAGTTTAGAAAGCTATCTAATTGCAAAATCTTTTGCCAGAGGTGAGAGTTCATATTTTTTTACTTATTTTCAAGTTTATAACTATTTAGTTCTATGCTTCCTAGGGATTTTTTGGTGTTTGAAAACTGTAGGCTAAGAGCTGATGTATGTGAAACCCCTGCTATGGAATTAAATGCATTTAGGGATTATTTCCCACTTGTGTCATGATAAATCTCTCTTAGAGATTGCTTAAGACTCTCAGGTTATATTTTAGGGCAAGTAAACTTAGGTGTCCATGTACAGGCATGTAAGCTACAGCCAAGCATCTTGGCTCTGTTTACAGGCCATGGAGTGCAGATTTATAGCAGACAACTGAGTTTATTCCTAAGAATAAAAAGAGAGCCAAGGTAGCCTGGAACCTGAATCCCAGTCTTACAGCGTCACAAAACATGTTTTATGTTCTAAGTTGGTCAAACACCTTGTAATGCCAACTCACATGCCTTCCTGGAGTAGGAAGAGCTATTGAATAAAGGAGGGAACAGTAAAAATGTGGGAAGCAGTAACTTTATAAAAGGGGACAAAAGGCCTGTCAGAAGGGTGAAAGGACAGAACAGTCCTCTACATAAGTCTGAACTTAAGGGGAAAGTGCTGAGTTGGCTAGAATAAAAGTCAGGTTTAGGAAAATGGAATTGAGCAATACACAAAGAAAGGAAACACAACGGCCACAAGAGCTGAAGATGAAGGTACCTTTGGGTTGTGGGCATGTAAGCACTGGAATAGCTCTTGATGGCTTTCAAGTAATCAATTACATTTTGTGTGTATGCAAGAGAAGAGAGAAAACTGCTAATTATGGGTCCAGCCCTATTTTAGCTTTTTGGAATAGTAATGAGGAAGCTCTGAAAGCAGGGGAATGAACTGCAGCAGGTTATTTGTCATCACACACTGTGGTTTGAGGTTGGTTTTGTGGTGGCAACATGGAAGTGTGAGTTGGAAGATTCAATTACAATCACTGCTTTTTACTTACGCAGTGAATTATCTCTCAGCATTGTGTGGCTGCTCTCTCCTGGGGATAGAAGAAAGCTGATGGGATATTCTTTGTTTTGCAAGGATGATTTAGGCCAAGTTTCTTGGACCTCTGTTTCTAGTTGCAACCTGTAACTTTCAAACATTAACCGAGAAGATGTAAAGTCGCTCAGAACTCAAAAATTAACATTTTAAATTAGTCTTGATGATTCTTACAGTCTCATTGGTTTAACTGGCTTCTTGACTGATGAGAGATGGCTGTTTTAAATTAATGTGAAAAATTTCACACACAGGTTTGGCACTGCCTGTACTGAAATTGGCTTTGAAAGTGCTAATTCAATTGGGAGATTCAACTAGAGAGCATGACCTTGGCAATGCAGGATCATTCTCTGAAGGAAGACAGTCCGAAAAGGATGGCACTTTCAGAAATTAGGTCAGTCTAATTGAACAGAGCCTTTTTCTCTTCCCACCCTCATGGCTGTAAAATATATCCCTGCATTACTTCACAATCTGCAGGTTTTGCATTGTTTATTTCTTACATAGCAAGTTTGAGGATCCAAGTGAAAGCCTAAACATGTTATTAGCATTGTACTGTGATGCACCACTGTTCTATCCTGCTCTGGCAAAACAGGTTTTAGTCTCCTACTAATGAACACCTGGTGGTCTGCTGTCTTTTCAGGGATCTGTGTAAACAAGCAAGCACATGGTGCCCATCCCACCTTAAACTTACTGTTTCGAGGTTTCTTGACTCTCCAGGTTTTGAAGGGAGCATGGAAGTTTAAAAGACATTAAGAAGGAAATTACTTCATCAAAAGAAGCGAGAAAGTTTTGGTTCAGTGTTGCAGTCAAGTAGCAGGACATTCAGTAGTCTTGCTTAGTTCTCATTGTTTGCCCTCTTTGGAAAAGAGCAGGGCTTCATCTTGACCAGAGTGCCTCCATGAGGGGATCCTATGTGCCAAACAAATAAGCAGCTGCTATCCAGAAATGAACCTGATTTAGGTGGGTACCTAAAATTCCAAATGTCAGGTCAGAGAAAAAGTATTAGCAGTTAACCTGTTCACAGCACTGAATTCAATAGAGAATTGCTGCCTCTGGGGCGTTGTTTGCAGATGGAGAGGTTTAATAGTTTTTCAGTATGAAGTGTAAAATGCAAGTAGTTTTCAGCTGTGCAATATTTCCCTATAATAATCACTGCATATGTATCCTTCAGAAAAACCACAGGGCTATTAATGCTTTGAAATACTATTTGTATGCTAGACCCTCTAGGAGAGAAGGAGGGAAGTGTGGCCCCTCTCAATCTGTAATCCTGCTTGCAAATAAGAGGCTTAAATCTCCCCAAGTCACTGGCTCCATCTGTTGCTTTCTTTCCTCCTCTGCCAGTCTCTCAGAAAGCAGCACTGAAATCCTGGTCAGAGATTGTTTTTTCTCACTTGAGACCAGAGGCCTGTCTAGATTATTTACAGACAATAACAGCAAACAGGTCTCAATGCAAGTTTCAGTTATTTTAATTTTCCTCATAACTTCATTCTAAATTTTACTTCTTGTAATTGTATGGCTTGCAAAGGGTGTTGAGCAGACATTCTCACTGTAGCAATGTCATGTCAAGCACCTGTCTCCTGAGCTGAGAATGTCAGGTTCAAGAAGTGCTTAGGTAATACTTTTCTGTGTGTCCTTACAGTGAGATTAAATTGGATGGTTTTACCTTTGTATTTTTCTTCCCTGTAGATAGCAAGAGGTACTCCCTGAATTTGCAGCCTTATGCCAGTACAAAGGCAGTTTTATAGGTAGTGAGTGAGCTGTAGCTTGAAAAAAAATTCTCAGGCTGAAAAATAACTCGAATAAAACCCAGAAATATTTTTCTAGGAAAGAAATGGAACAACTGCTTCTAAGAAGCTTAATACTTTGAAATGAAGACAGGAAGATTCAGTGTTTTGATTACTTGATTACAACAATAAGCAAGAGATGAGGGGGAGCAAACTAGATATAAAAATTTTATGTCAGTGTTCTGTACATTGCCAAGATACTGCCTTTTGATTACTCTTTTAACTATCCTTAGGTCATAAAATCTTCAAACAAAACAAGTTTTTAAAGCTTCTCTCTTTGTGTTCAGTGCACACTCTTAATTCTCTTACAGATTAATAGAAAGTTCTTATGTATTTTAGTCATTCTCAGAAATGGAAAAAAGGAAAGAGAAATCACATGATGCTTCGGTTTATCTTGTTGGGAAGGTCAGGAGAAACTTGAGGATGCTTCATATTCTTGCCATAAGTCCTGGCACAGGCAGAGTTGGTGCTTGACCGTGGTGCAGCCGTGACAGGGGATGTGTCCCTTTGGTGAGGGGGACAGTCACGCTCTGTCCTGCCAGGTGTCACTGTCTGGAGTAGCTCCTGCAGCTGCCTCTTCTGACAGGACAATTTGCTTGGAAAAATGCACCCAGCCCACTTCCCACAGCCTCAGCATCTTGCTCTGTGGAAGCAGGCTGAGCAGCTCTCAGTTCCTCAGTGCAGTTCTCCAATTGGGAGCAAATTGTTTAGGAGGAGAAAATCATAAAATGTGTAGAAACTTTTGGGCTTAGAAATGAGATATCTGCCTTTTTTCTCTGACAGCTTTCTGAGTTTTGAAGGGAGGTAAAGAAGCTCAGGTGAGGGGCACTTTCTTACAGTAGGGGGAGTAAATTGTCAATTCATACAAAGCTTATGAGGTAAATAATCTACTATTATGAAAAAAAATAGCTATGCCTGAAGGCATCCATTTATTTTAATGGACATTATTTGATTATCCAAGGAGATAAGGGATAACATGCTGAAAGTGAAGAATGAGATCATAAGAGGCAGAAACTAGCTCAGGTGCTGATTTTGGACAGTCATGAATTTAGCAGTAACAAGGGTCCTTACTTGCTGCCTCTTAGGTGGCTGGTGGTCTCTAGTGGTGTGCTATGGAGAGTATTTTTTATATAATATTTTCCTGATTGAACCAGTTAGGAAATCTGCAAGAAAAAAAAGCCTCTGCATAAATTCTTTTCTGTTGTGTGTGCTGTTTCAAAATACATGTGTCCAAAATGTGTTGGATTGATGTTAGACTTGTCCCCTAGCCCATGGTGATAGAAGATGGGTCAGGGAACCAAGGTAACAGCTGGCTCTGCAACCACGAAAGCAACACCACCATTACTGGCTCTATAGTTCTTCTTATTATTTTTTTATCTGATGTTGTAACAGACATATATTAACCCTGGCTGATATCAGACATGTTGTCCAAACATACCATGGAGAACTAATCCTCAGTTTAGATAAGAAGATAACATTCAGCAGAGGTTAAGCTTAGTTGCTTTTGAACCTGGCAAATTTGAAGACTGAAACTTGCCTTAGTGTCCAGATGATCTTAATATTTATATTGTCTAACTCTGGGAATTTAACTTCGTTTCTTTGTTCTTACTGATTGCACTTTTTAAGTATCATTTCTGTATAGTGCTGGAGTGATGGTTTAGGGCATCTGTCAGTTCCTGTCATATTCTTTCCAGTTTAATAAAAACCTGCTGTAGCTCAATGGTTACAGATGCTTCTCTTGAGAAGGAGTGGTGAAACAAATAGTGATTTATAAAAATAAGGGAGATCAAATTGTTTACTGAGTTATGTGATCTGAACAGCTTACAAATGCTAAACTCTTTTGCAGCAGTTTAAAAATTGGCATACTAATTAACAAAATGTTAGTTAAGAATCTTGAGATTCATTCTAAAAGCCCAAAGATCATTTCCTGTGCAGTCACTTAGAGCTTTCCATTTTGTAACTGCTGTTCAAGGTAAATTCATTGAAGAGATTGAAATCCATTCCTCTTTACACAAATGTTTTATAGTGTATGTGCTACTTATTAAATTATCTCACCATGAACACATTAGAGAGGCATTTCCTATCTGGATAAGAGCATCCATTATATAAACCTCTCTTATTACCTGAAATCCAGAAGGTTTTTATAGAAAACTTATCGAGACTTTGTCTCAAACAAAATTTTGTCCTCTGTCCCAGGTTGTCCTGTGTGTGTGTTTGTTTATTTATTTCCCCCCTATAATTTATATCTGTGGTACCTCTCTCACACACACATCCCATTCCTGCTTCTTCCTCCAAAGTGGCAGATAGAAATGTCACTGACTGGATCAGCAAGGCAGCCTTGCATGCTGCAGAACTCATGTACCTGAATATTTAGTTCAGCATAAGCACAATGGTCTTTCCCAGGTTCAGGCAACATCCATGTATTTTAAGTGGCTTCTTTGATGGTGTAAGTACTTTTGCTACCATTTGATACTCCTTTGATAGTATTTTGAAGGACCGTTTATGTCAGGTGTCCTTTGCCCCGTTCTTTTGTAAGTCCCTGCTTTTGTCTTTGCTTATCAGGGCACTGAAAATGCAGCAGGAGTTTCTCCTGAAGAGGTTAACCTGAGCAGCTTTTCAAAGAGAGCATAAAGCTCAGAGATCCTACACATAATTGCAGCCTCCTGAATGGTGTTTGTAAAATCTGGCTATTAGGTATGGCTCTGAAAACTCCAGTTTCTCATGTTATTATTGCTTGGCATAATCCTGAAGTAATAATCTAGTTTGGAAATTATGCAGTTTCAGAAGTAAAAGAGAATGGGACAGTAATCCTGCACTTGCAAACATATTCAAAATCCATGCAGTTCCAGAGATTACTGCACACATTTTGTGGAGGAAGTAGCTCATTAGGATGAGTGACCTCAGGTTTGGAAACACTGATTTAGTTGTCAGATCTCTTTTAGAACGCTCTGCAGATCCACCCAGGTATCTCTGGTGTGAATGGACATGGTAAGGGGCTGATGACATTTGCTGCCAGAGGAGAGGACTGTCAGTGAGCCAATGCTTCTGTGAAAAAGAAAACTAGAAAACATTTATGTGGTAAGTACCACACATTTATAGTTGGTTTGAGGTAGATGTCTAATTGTTGATGTGGGCACTGGCACTAGGGTGTTGGCTTCCTACTTTTTTCCATTAAGGAAATGGGACTGGTCTTCAGATGTCAGAATGCCATATAAACTAAAGGGGAGATATGAAATGGCACAAGATGGAGGAAAACCTTGGACAAGTAATAAACACTGCTATTTTCTGGGCAAGCCTGTGTTTGCTTTTTGGCTTCAATTCAGAAGGAAGGGATCTGGAAGCAGAACTCTGTAATACAATATAATGCTTCAGAGTAAAAGCTCAAAGCTCTGACTTCTGTCTCTCTTGAGGTTAAAATACTTTAGAAAGCTTTGGCCCCAGTTCAGCAAAGCACTTAAGTCTCTATACTACCTTTTCTTGTTCATCTTGGTAGAAATATTCAAGTGAATTATCCTAAACCAGAGCTCACTGATCCTCCTGATCCAGAAGCTTCATTATAGCTGAGAAGATGAATTGATCAATCCTAAAAAACCTGCTGATGTGATAGTGCTGCAGAAACTGAGTTCAGCAGCACTGAAAGCCTGGAGAGAGGATATGTGTCACCCTAGGAGTTATTTAGCAATTAGCTTGCAGTTTGACAACAGAAATCTTGATTGAGACTTCCAACATGCTTTCTGGGATGCTCTGGGACAGCACTTTCTGACAAAGATGCTCTGATGTTCCCCATGCTCAGTGTTTGTCCTCACAAATAGCAACATGTGTCTTAGGGCAGAAATGCTGCCTGCCCACAGCCCTTCCACTTAAAATCCTGTGCCTCAGATTCCTCCATTTGGCACAGTTAAAATGAAAATTAAATTGAGCAATCCAAGGAAGTATTCACATGGTAGGCAAAAAAAAAAACAACCAAAAAACTGTAATGGTGAAAAGTGAAATGTAAAATTTCTCAAATATTTTCAGTAATTTAAGTTCACAGTGGAAAAAATCTCCATAATGTACTGTAAATACAAATCCTACATCAGAGTAGGGGATGTTCCCACATTTTGTTTTGGTCATTTTTCTGGCAGAAATTTTACTCAGACACTCCAACTTTTAAGTTTTCTAAAATGGAGTTGATTCTTGGCCAAGGAAATTTTGATTTTATTTTTTTAGCATGTATTAGCAATTGGGGACCAGCTGTGTTAAGCTTATCTCCAATTCAGTAATAAAAGCAACAGAATATATATTGACAACATTAAAAAAAAAAATATTTAGGAATAATTCCTCCTCTCTTCCCAATTCAGGAAGAATCGCATTATCAGATCTTGAGGTTTCTACTAAGCTCTTTTCACACTTTCTTGATGCCAACAGGGATTTTTGTTGCTACTATCTTTGCAACTGAGGCTTATTTCAGCCTGTTAAAACTAAGTGACCAGAACTTGCACTTTGAAAGCAAATATTTGAATTATTTTTCATATGTTTTGTTCATTATCTTCTTAAACTTGCACTGTAAATATGGATACCCGGAGTGAAATAACAGTAAGTCCCCAAACCTTACTTTTTTGGCAAATGTTTCAGGAAAAAGTTTCAGAAAAAAATGTTGTGTATCTTATGCAGTTAAATAACACTATCTCATTTAAATAACACTTCTACTATGCCTTATAATTGTAGTATACGACATGTTGAATTGATGAAAGGGTTCAATTAACCCTGTTGTTCCATTATTTCTTAATTAAATGTCCAGGCAAGGATAATTCAATATCGCCTTCTCACACTAAGTAGAAAAATGTTCAAGATTTGTTTCCCAGACAACATCAAACATATCTGTCACTTGCAGAATTCACAACCTGAAGTGACAGTAACGGGTGAGGCAGATTCCTGGTATTGGGGCAAGGAGTATTACAAGCATAAGCAGTTAACTTGAGGCAGGATGGGGTTCCTGAGACTGCCAAAGCTTCATAGCTTCCCTGGGGGCAAATTATCTTCCCAGAGCTTGGTCATGTTTTACTCTGGGTTTCCTTTGTAATGTCACTGGAAGAGTGACATTAAGAGTGCAAGTGTTGGCATAAGGGGCACTTCTACACGTCCTGAGGGCTCCTGGGCTCAAAAAAAACTCTGTCCATTTACAAGCCATCACCAAATCAAAATAGTACCAATAATTACATAGCAGCGTATAGAAAGAGCTTCCTGGATCTCTTTGCCTTGAAACCTGCAAATTTTACTGATTTTGACACTCCACAGGTGGGAAGATGAGGTAGAAAAGAGAATCTTCATCTCTTGAATAAGCCATGGGCAGAAGTCAAGGCCTGAAATGTGGCCGTGTCACACAAATCAATGGCAGTTTGGCTCCGAGGAGGAACTTTTCCCTTCTGCACATGGCTTCTGGATTATCTTCATCTCCCTGAACTCACCCAGGGGTGTGGGTGGGACAGCAAAGCCTGCCAGGGGTCATCAGTGTTTTGCCTTCATTTCCAGGCACAACACAAGGAACAGGACATCTGTGAAAATATGAGTCACTTGGAAAGCTCTTGGCTGTGATTTATCTGTAAAGATCATAACAGAGAAACATCTGCTCTCCACAGTCTGCAGTGTGCTAATTATGGTGTGATACATTTAAATGGACTTCTGAACCAATCTGTCCATAGGAAAAGCATTTAGATGATTTTAAAACACTTTATTAAAAGGGTTTTTTTTAGTATTAACTGAGTATTTGTTGAAAGCTTTTGTAAGTCTGAGTGTGTATGTGCGGATCTGTTCTCATGGGGAAAGGATTTTAGAACAGAAGATTTTAGTCCTTGGTTTCAAAAAAGGAAGAGAGGGTACCACTGAAACTATTGTTTATGTTATAAGCCTTATTGCTTGTATGATTTGTCACTCCACATTTGTTGAAGAAAATCAGAAGGGACAGATGGCATAACAGAGATCTGTGGGTCAGAAGGATTTTGAGCCTTTGAGAGTAAAGACCCTTAAAATGGGAAGGCCTTAATCTTGTGAGCTGCAAATTGCAACAAATACAAAAATGCTATTTGGTTTTGAATTGGCTGAAGGTCTGTAAGACACTGCTGTCAGAAGCTGAGATTGGGTTTTATTTAGTTTTTCAAATTTGGGGAACTAGTTCTGTGTTGATTCCAGCATACCCTTACTCAGTGTAAGCAAAAGAACTTGACAGGTCTGGACTGTGAATTCATCTCCAGCACAGTAATTTGTTCCTTACAAATTCATCATTAGAATTCTTACAGTTTATACATGTGTCCTCTTTGGAACCTGTTCAGAGGTAGTAAAGGCAGCTGGCCTAAGAATTCTATATAGCTCCATGCAGCAGAGTACATATTTTCAGTTCTGGGGAACTTTTATCAGAGATGACCAAAATTACCACAAATTAAAAATGTAGATGTGTGTTTATACAACAGGAAGAATAAAAGGTTAGATTGTCCTTTGTAAGGACTCCATCAGCAGATAGGCAAGAAAAGGCATTGAAAATTAAAATGTAGCATGGATAAACAATCACAAAGGCCATCATGGGCCATACAGGATCATGCATGCCATCGTGTGTGTGGAACAGGAAGGGCTTTATTTCCTGAGTTAGTTACTCCAGCTAATAAGCAGGATGCACACCTGAGTCAGGAATTCACAAAGGGGGCATAATGATACCTGATGTTTTCAGATACATTTTCTCTACTTATTTTGCAAGTGCCTAGTTGTGATCACTGCTGGACTGCTCTCTTTAAAATGTTCATTTTCTGGTAAGTAGCCCATTTGGCTCAAGGCTTGGAGTCCTAGATATGATATTTCATTTGATATTGCCTTTATGTATTGCTGACAAAGAAGGCTGCAAATTTCAGCTGAGCTTTTGTATTGCAGTGATCTCCAGGTACAGGAAGAGCCACTGGAGCCCAAAGCTGAAGGGCCCTGGGGAGGCAGATATCCTGCAATGGAAGTGTAGCCACCTATCCCACAGCCCCAGGCAGCAGAACTGCTGTTTCCATAATAACACTGCACAGAACTGGAGGCTCCAAAAGAAGGTGTGAAAATAGAAAATTCTATTTGTTCAGGAAGAGCTGTTGCTAAACTGTAGTCAGTGCTCCTAGAGAACACAGTCTTGGCTTAGGATAAAACAGCATCACATCTTTTGAAGCTTTTCCACCCAGTACTTGAGAGAGTGTGCAATATGAAAGTGCAAATCAAGATAATACGATGGTGAAAAAGGTTTTGATGTCTTTGCTATCTTCTTGAACACGGTCTGTGCCCTAGCTGGACTGCATCATGTAGGTGCTGCCATCATCTCCAGGTTAAAATGGAGATATCCCCTCTGTACAGCTTCCAGTGGGAGCCATGGGTGAGTTTGGGCTGAGTGTGCACCCTCTCCACAGCTGTACTAGAGAGCCAGGTGTGCTCAGAGCTGCACTAGGCAGTCAGTCTTACCTTGTGGTAAGAGGATCTACTGCTGCTGAATTTAGTTTGTTGTCCCTAGGATTTCCAGCTCTTTTTGAAAGCCATTGTAGCTTGCTTTGATGTGATTGCTTTCCCCACTCCTCAGGAGCAGTGGCTGTCTTTGCTTTTCATAGCAGCTCAACATTTTTCTTTGAGAACAAAATGTCTGATAGCATGGCCCAGTGGTAGATAACAGCATCTCTGCTGAAAGCACCTGCTTTAAATGGCTGTCAGAGCATCCACTGAGATTTCTGAGGGCTCATGTAAGATTACTGCCTCTGCTGCTTTAAAGCAGTTTTTCTTTACTCTTGTTTCTTGGACTTTAACAGATTTTAACAGCTAGCACTGCTCATCCTTTAGAAATACTGTGTGAGAACTGAGTGTAGTCCTGTCAAACTAAGATACTGCTGCCACACTGGGGAGTGGGGGGAAGTTTGTTTATTTTTTAGAATGGTATTCAGGCAGGTAGGTACCTCTCTATGAATGTTATTCCTGAAAATACCACCACATCAGGCTTTCATAAAGATCCTACTTTGGCCCAACTTTTCCCTAGTTTTAAGCATTAAGATATCCTCCAAAGCCCATTCCTCTCTAAATTTCTGTCTTCCTAGCCAACAAGAAATGCAAAAAGCTGCTACATTCTAGACAGAGGTTATGCCACTGTTTCCACATAGACTTTGTGGTCTGTTTATATTGCATTGATATTACAAAACAAAATTGAAGATCCCAAATGACCTGTTTTCTTACTGGTTTATGCTGGAGGCTTGGTAACTGACATTTTTAAGTGATGTATTTTAGAAAATGGTATTGGGTGAGTGATAAGGAAAAAAGAGACTTCATTATTCTGATTGTTCACCTTGAGAAAGTAATGGGAAAGTCCTGCTACTAAAACAATTTAATTTTTCTTCTAATTTACATTCATGAAGCAATGAGTGTTACAGGAATTACCTGAGATCCCCAACTTAGCTTTCACCAGGTCAGTGTCAGACAGACAAAAGGCAGGATTTGAGCTTTCTTTACATGTAAGGTAATCAAACAGAACAAAAGCTACAAGAGTAATAAAGCTATTTGAAAATAAAAGACTAAAAAATTATTCTTTCTTGATTAATCTGCCATAATTTGGGGTAAAATATTTTCTTTTGTTGCCTCCTCTTTTATTGAACCAGAGAAGAAAGTTCTGGTTAGTTATTCGTTTCCTGCCTATAAGCAACATCTTTTACATGTCTGGTTTGTCTTTCTATATGTCATTTCCTGCTTGTGTTCTGCTGTTGCAGTAGGAGGGAAATCCAAATTTTAAGTATTTTTTTACTTTGGTATGAGTTATCAAATTTAGGAATAGAAATCAAAACAATAAACTGTGTTTTATCTAGCAGTTCAATGATAAAGAGAAGAAGCCAACAAGGAGGCAGAATTTACAAGAGGCAGACAAGTATATGCTAGCAAAAACTAGAAAAGTTTGCATTGCATTGACAGGACCTCCCAGAGCTGCAAAGATCTGAACTGTCATAGCAGTTGAGATTGAAACTCAAGCCAGTGCCAAATAGCAGATGTTGGAAGGAAGAATTCCCACACAGATGAGGTTGACTTTATTGTGAGCAGCCAGAGGAAGAGCAAGGTTTTAGTCTTATGATTCAAGAAAACAGATGCTTATTGCATAGCAGGAGTTTGGAAATTGCACATTTATACAATTAAAGAGAAAATCCCCAGTTATAACGCAGTAAGTCCTATAGGAATATATAAAGGAGCTCTGCCCTTGGGTTTCTGGTGACAGAGATTGAGCCTGAGAAGGATCCAGTTGTTCTGTCTCAACTTGGGCAGGTTATTCCTCTGACACACATGGTTAGAGTCCAGGGTCATCAGACTGGGAGCATCAGTAATCTGACACAGGGCTGGCAAACCCTGTTTCTTCATCTGAAATAACGTGATGTGCCACCTTCAGTGGCTGTGACAGTATCCTGAATTGCTGCAAGAAACAAGTGGGCAAAGATTTTAGTGTTAAAGTCTTCCTTGAAGATTAGAGCAGCAACAGGCAAACAAGCTGATGTCTGGACATGGCTGAGGTGACAGGAAGAGAGGAAGAACTAAACTTTGCAATTTTCCATCCAGCATGTTAATAAGGGGGAGAAGGGAAAAACTGATGGAGTTCTGAGATGTTGTTTGTGCTAAAAGTTTATCAGGGGAGAAAGTGGGGAGACAGGAAGAGAGGCAGCTGAATTACAACAGAATGGGAAATGTACAGGAGCTACACATGGGAGCATGAATATAGAATAATTAGGAATGTGGCAAAGCCTGACAGAAGTTTGTATTCTTATCTGGAGAGTATTGCTATGTCCCTCTTCATGGGGAGAGACAAAGGTGAATGCTTAATAGTCCATGTCAAAGTCCTCATGAAAAACCAGACTGTGTCCAGGATTTACAGGAGCTGGTGACTGGTAAAATCCAAAGCAAGGTTGCCATGCTTCCCCTCAGGATGACATTTAGGGGAGCAGCCCAGGGACCAGGTTAAATAAGCTCCACTTACTTAACACAAAGTGCTGTCTACTTTGACTTCAGCTGCTCTTTACCAGATACCACAGTTTTATGCCTAGAGCTCGTTCTGTAATCGAGATTTCTCTCTGCTACATTTCAGCTCATACATCAATTAATGCTAGGATTAATTTTCAGCTCTAAAGTCAGAAAGCAAAGTATTGTGGGTTTATGTTCAGATTTATACTAGCAGAATACAGTGCTCTACTTTCACCCTTCACATTCTGAATAAAATTAGGACATCCCTCCTGGCATGTAGCTACATGCAGGAGTTGCAGTAGCTACAGACTGACTGCCACTTTAGAGGTTATCTTTGTAGTTTGGGTGCCTGGGAAGAGGGAGTGAATACAGATTAAACATTAAACTCCTAAACTTTTGAGGCAGTACTTAAGTTACAATTCTTATTTGTAACATCTGATTGATTTGATGTTGTTATTTCATGTTAAACACATCTGGTTTCTAAGGGAAGGTTTGAGTGTTGTTTTTCCTAATATTTTCAATGTCCTTCATGCTTTCACAATTGGAAATTTGTTTTCTCCAATTAGTCTGGCACCCCAAGCCCTTTTTTCCCCCTAGATGTTCTGAGTCACTATTATTGCACATAGACAGAATTTGGGATGATTATACTAAATGTTGTATGAAATATATCTGCTATTAAAGTTTAGGAAAACTACTTCCAAACTGGTTTTATGCTGACTCTATGGCAATGAAATCTGCTGATTTCTCCTGCTCGCTCTGTGTGGGCTGTGAAAAGTAATGTACTAATTCCTTTCACTAGTAACTTTCCAAAAGGTTTTTGGTAGGAAAGCTGTTACACACCTACACACTTTCCATGTGAGAAAAATCACAGCTGTCCTGCTCATGGGGCTGCTGCAGCCCACCAGGGAATGCACAAACCATGAAAATAGCCTTTCAGGATCTCTGTCTTCTCAGGAACACCAGGAAAATGTGCACTTTGGCTTTATTATGTTTGTATAACCCATTACTTGGCAACATGGAAATGTGGCTTTCCTCTTATTTCAAGTTGCATTTGTGTGGTGATGTGGGAAGCTTTGCCACAGTCTTTTCTTCTGTGAGTAATTTGGGGTGTTTGCATATGTCCAAGGCACTCTTTTGTTTTACATGAATCTTCATTGGTTTTAAGGAAGCATAGGAAATAATTTTATGTGCAGACAAGAGCAGCTGTGGTGGACAGACCACATTTGCTGGGTACAGAGTATGGGTCAGTACAAAGACACACCTGACCGAGATGGTCTCTATCCACCCAGGGTCCAACACAGACAGCTTGGAGTCTGCAGTCTGCCCACTGCTGAGGACATTTCATGCAGGTGGCTCAATGAGCAACTGCACCTTGTTCCTGGGTGGGCAGAACAGCTGGAGGCCCAGGTGAGAAGCTGTGTCCTTGCACCAACACTTTGCACAGCAAAGGGAACTGTGGCAGGAAAGTTTCCTTAACACCATTAACCAATTCACTGGTCAACATATAAACCCACAGGGAGTGGTAAAATGAGGCATCCTTAGGTGAGGCTTGTCCCAACTTTTTTCAGGCCTTTGATTTTCAGTATGTGGCTTTTTCTCACCTAGAGATGGATTTTTTTTTTCATGAAGTTGGCTGGTTTCCTTTTGAACTTAGGTCAGCTTTTAGTACCATCTGTCATCTTCTGCAGTGAATTCCATGTGTCGCGTCCTCCTGTTGAGATTTAACCTGGCTCTTGGTAGTTTGAGTGACAGTTCAGTAGTTCTTGTTTGTGAGCTGTCACTCAAACTAGCTGTGATTTTAGGGATCTGCTGCCTCACATTGCAGTAATTTCCCAGGTTCCTGCATCGAAAACCTGTATGGGCAGTCTCTTAAGGCTGAGGATGAACAGTGACTAAGAGGGAACATGCGGTGTTGGAAAGGACCAGTCACTTAGATGGATTTGTAGGACTGGCCTTTAAATACAATTCTGGTTCTTGGAATCATTTCAAACTTGTGGTTTTACTCTCTAATCAGCATTTCTGTTTGCTTGGGGTTTTTCCCTAAGAATCTGAACACATCTCTATTTACTGCTCTTCGAATGTGATAATAATGTAAGCTTTCAGTGTAAATGTGACACTTTCATGAAAATATCTCTGTAAATTTGTAGCTTTTTAGTCTGATAATTTCGTTGTAAATTCATCTGTAGTATTTCTTGTTGGCTTGACAGAACATGGAAAGCATGACCCAGCCTTTCTGCTGGCTGATAATAAAAAGCCTGATTTAAACTCACTGAAATGAACATGCTTCCCTTCAATCCAATCCATGGTTCCTGACTTCACACATAACCTCTTTACCAAGAGACAATTCCCAATCCTATGAATCTGAGAGTGACATTATTCACAGAAAATTCCCACTTACCAAAGAGAAGGGAGGAACGAGCTGGGCCAACTGAAAGTTTGTCTGAACTACTTGGAGAATCAACCTCTTGAAAGTTCTTGTAACCTCTCATTATGACCAGCATCATTAAATACATGATAATTTGGTGAAGGCAGAAGCACCTCTGTTCTCAAATATCAAATCATCTGCCACAATACTATTGCAATATTGCATCTCTTATTTTAGACTCAATAGTACCTGAAAAAAATCAATGTGGGCTTTTCTTTCATGACCAATAGTCTTGTAATGGGAGTTTTTTTACTCAAAATCCTAATAGCTACTCAGCTGTGGACCTCCCTTCTGGAATTGACAACTTTTAACCAAACAAGCCACTTGAGGAGATCACCAGAGGTCAAAGCATCACAGTGAGCTGTTTTCAGAAATGCAGTGATCTGACAAGGGCCACTGACATCAAAGGAAGCTTCCTGCTGCTCTGATCTCTCTAATAGGTTATGTAAATATCACCCCCCACAGGAGAGTAATTTCTTAATGCTGTTTCAAATTCCTGCTATCTCTCAGTTCCCTGAGATAGTTGCAGCTGTCAGGAGGCTGCACTTGATTTCATAATTTTCTGTTCAATGATTTTGTGCTACATATTTGCCAACTGCATATGCCCTGGCTTTAATTTGAAGATCTCTAAAAGAAGGTATTAATAAAGACAAAATTAGAGACTTTTCTGTTTTTCCAACAAACCACAGAGAGGAATTAAGCAAGGAGGTGTGCCTGATGGAAGGTCTGATAATCTTAATTTTCTTCATTGAGTGCTTGCCTTCATTTCCAGTTCTAGCTCCATCTTCCTCTGGAGCTGCACATGCTTGTATTTTCTGCCAAGGTTTTGGAACTCTTTGTACTATCAATCCTTTTCACCTTAGGTTTAAATTCTGTGCTTCCCCAATCTTTCAGCAATTGGACTCACTAACAGAAGTTTTTAATCTAATTTTAGGTTTCTGTCTTCCAAACGGCAACCAAGGTTTTCTTTGGTTTTGTATGCTGAATGGCTATTTTGTTCCGTTTGATCTGAACAGAGCCTTTAGACAGCTTTGTGCACTTTGACTACTTCAAACCAAGGTGAGATCTGAAATCTTCCAGGCCAGATAGCCTTTGACAGAGCATTGTCTGTGTTTCAGAGGCCCCACTCAAGCATTATTTTCAAGACTGTAGTAGTTCCTGCAGGTGGGAACCTGATGCTGATTTGTGATACCAGTTTAAACTGAAAGTTGGCATGTAAGACTTGGAAAAGACATCTTTTCATGGGTGGATTTTTGCAGGATTGAAGATCCAAGCCAGCCCAAGTTCCCTGAGCAACTTTGTCTTTTCTGTCTCAGCTTTACAGGCTGGACTGCTTCTCAGTGCTTAATAACCTCCTAACCCAGCTGGGCAGTTAATTTATGCTGTAATTGATATGCTGCTGCTTAAATGAGAGTGAGTGGGAGGACTGGCTCATCCTGAAGCAAGCCAGGGTTTCTTTTGTCACACTTGGCTGCTGCTCCTGGAGCTTTTTTCCTTTTTCCCTGGGGTTCTTGAACAAATTATAGTTCCCAGATTTCTGGGCTCTGAGACACATGAACCTACAACTCACTGTGAGTTGTAGATCAAGGCTGAGCAGTGAGTGTTTATTAAACACTGTTGGTTTGTTAAAACCTCCATTGTAATAAGATAAAAGGCAAGTGTAGTTGGTCTGTTTTCTCAAGTTGCTGCCTGGCCATGTTTTTCTTTCCACAGAAGCCCTCAAAGAGATCATTTCCTTTGTACACCTGCAGTCAAAAATAGGGTTTGTTCTGAAGGAAATTTGTGTAAGGACAGGATTGTTAAGGTTGGAAAAGATCTCTAAGCTCATAGAGTCCAACATCAACCTACCACCACTGTGTATACCTTTAAACCACGTCCTCAAGTGCTGCATCTGAGGTCGTAAATAGGGTGGGAAAACACCTGCATTTCAAGTGCTGAAAGGGCAAAACACATAATTTGTCATCAGTATGACAAATTATGGAATGTGGAAACAGGTGGAATCTTAGCCAGACAGTGGAAAATTAGAGATTTTGTAAGAGGAGAAAAAAGTCTGTATTACTTGATTTTAGCTGGTTCACCATTTCCCAGATTCATGTGGGATCTCTTTCTCTGGTCATTCAAATCACATTGCACAGAGTGGAAAGGCACCTGTTGAATAGAGATCAGCAATCTGAAGGTGAATTCTCACCTTGTTAGCTCAGGTCAAAGATGAAGCTTGTTTGATACAGTTTTAACACGGTTGTTGAGCTACAGCATTCACAAATGTTCCAAAGGATAGGGACAGGAGCCTGGCTATTGGTGAAAATTGTTGCACAGAGCTATTTGTGTTATCTTCACTTTATGGAATTGCTCTCATGGGGCAAAAATGCACAGAACCATGACATAATGTGTTATTTTATATATATATATAGCTTTTCAAACTATTAAAAACATCTACTGCATAGAACATATTAATTCTGCCCTGAATCTCACCCTGAAATCAAGTCACTGATTAGAACAGTCAGTCTATCCTACTAGAGTTTGCAATGATTATCCACAGCAGTTCAGCTGAGGGACATTGTGGTGTTATACACATTGCACACAGGCAGCAGGCCCTGCAAGAGATAACATGAGCTTTAGCAGGGGCAAAACTGCAGTGCCTGACTCTGGTGCAGAGACCAAGGCTGATCTTTGCCAGCTGAAACACTTGGTAAATTTTCCAGATGATGAAGTCCACTTAATAGATCATTCTGTTTTCTAAAAGGAGGAATGTTTTGATGGAAATTACAAGAAAGAAAAAAAAAATCCTTTCTTCCTAAAGCAGCCAGCAACAGTGTCTCTAGGCTTATCCTTATGAAAAGTATTGCTGGCATGAAAGATAGAAAGTTTCTGTGCTAATGAGGGTACAAAAATAGAGTTTAGCTCGGGGCTAAATCCTGAAAGCTGGCAAGCATTTGAGTGTTGGGCTGAATTGAACAGAAGGTGCTCAGCAGGTCTTAGTATCTGGCCTTTACTGAACAGCAGGAGCCTGGCCTGACTGACATAAGGTGGGCTTAGTGTGTTCCAAAGGGCTTTACACACCCCCTTGATGGGTGTGTAAAGCTTGGCATTGGTCACTCACTGCACACTTCAGAGATCACTCCTGTAAACAGCATAGGGAAGCTCTGTAGGTGTTGAAAGATAATGCTTTGGCAATGATTTGGCAGTAGAGAAAAGGAATTTCTCTGCAGCCACTGCCCGAAAAAAGTATTGATTGATGCTTTCTTCATAATTAAAGAGTGATCTACCTTGGGTGATACACATGCAGTCACTGCTTTTACCCAGCCCTCATCTATGTGTCAGTTCTGATTCCATGCTGGGACTACAAAGCAGTATGTTCATGAATCCATGCATGCTCCCTTGCTCCAAAACAGCAAAACACAGCCTCTTGAGACAGATGATGACAGATGATGAGGACTTGTCAGATTCCTTTGAAGTCAGTGTGGTAGTTGTGTGCTGCCCTGTCAGAGCATTTGGCCTTACAAAACTGAATTTATAGTGGAATCCAACACCTTGTACTGAGACCCTTTAAGAGTTTGCTGAGGTGGCCAACAGCTTCAGGAGTTCTCCTTTTGTTTGTTCTTTTCCATATACACTGCTCTGATATGAAGCCCAGCTCCTGGGACAACAGCCACAGACCATGAATGTTAGTTACAAGACTGAAGTCATTATTTTGTAGCAGAAAAATCTACACTGAGAGAATATAGCTTTTCTCTTTTCACACATCTGCTTTTCAAATTTCTTGTTGATTTCCTATATTAGTTAAAATTAGTGTCAAGTTATCTGCACTGCTACTTGGGAGAAAGAATATTGACTCAATGCAGATGAAGTTACCTTTTTTGTATTAGCTCTTATACCTAGACATAAAATGTATATGCAATATTATTACTTCCTCTGCCTGTTCTTCAATATTTCTGAAAGACTTTACTCTGATCACTCAATTAAATAAGTTTCCCTAATGTTATCTGTGTGGTCCAATTTTTTAGGTTGATTGCTTTCAGGCTGGTGTTTATAATAAGGAAAAAGTTCTCAAAAACTTGCTGCTCTTGGGCTGGAGCTATCATGGAAATTTGAACGTGTATAATATACCAGCAGGATTGGGGATTTCCTTTCAGTCTGTTTTTCTAGGGAAATAAGACTTTTTCTTTCTTTTTTTTAATGTTTATTGTATGGTTGGAATTCTTCTCCCCACTCTATTGTCACTGTTGACTTACAAATTTGTCCAATAGAAGGCTGAAGGAAATTCAACTTCTGCATGAAGAGACAAGAATCAGTCCACAAGGAGAGGCTGTAGTATGAGATCTCTTATTAAACGTCAAAGCTCCCCCATGGGAACACAGCCTTTCAGAATGAATTCACAGAAGATTACTTGTTCTTTGCTTAGGGAGTTATTTAACATTCTTACACATGTGGCAAATTCTCTCAAGGGACCATTTGTTTCTGCAAAGCCATAGCTGAGAAACTCATTCAGTTCCGAGCTCCTATTTTGGTTTTGTTTTCTGTGCCAGTAGAAATGACATGTAAGGCATGTGGGTTTAGCTTCTGATTATGCCACAAGCTCATTCTGGACCTTGAGCAAGTCCCAGTGCCTCTGGGGCTTGAGACACTATCTCATCAAAGCTAGGGATAAAGTTGTGCTTTTGTATCTTTTCCTTCCTTACAACTTAGTCTTCTCTTAAATTTTGTAGCAGACCTTGCTTCACCCGTGGCAGTGAAGTGTCTGTGTTTTTAGGCAGCAGTCTGAAAACTAGCACATCATAACTACAGAAGTGTCAGATTAATTGAAATGCTTGTCTTTCATGCAGGCTATTAGCCAGTTCTGGGATTCAAGGTGGCTTTCAAGTTACTCTGGGCTGTCATTTGTGTGTTGGGATAATTTGTTCAATGGTGTGACACAGACTTCAGAAAACAATGAGACATGTGAAGATACCTGGGTGGTGAAGGGCAGTGCAAGAACAAAATAGTAATGCTCAGCCAGTGTGTTGTGAGGGTGGAGAGAGGATCCCCAGAAAGACCCCATGACCCTCTTATGGCCATTTAGCACGCTGTTTTCTGACAGGAGTTATGCTAATAATGGCATATGACTGCCAGAGCCCTGTTTGCACTAAATACAGAGACACACTAGGGAAGGGAGGGATTTTTGAAGATCATCTTAATTGTTTGAGTCTTACTTTATAAACAGAAATACTGTTTTCTTAGGGAAACCAGGAGAAGTATGGGTTGGTTGGAAGATGCAGCTCTACAGATCCTGCACAGCTGCAGTTGCTTGCCATGCTAGGAAGAGTTATTGAAACTCCTCAACCCTCCTCTTAAAATATCAAGTTCATAAGTGATAGTAAAGTAGAAACCTTGGGTGGATTCTATTGCCTTATCCTGTTTCAAGAGAGACATCGAGGGATCCAAAATTGTGACAGTGCAAATCAAATCCTTTTCTTTTTGCTTTAAATTCGAAGAATTATCTAAATTTAGGTCATTCATTTGAAAGCCATGTATTAGCTAGAAGGACAGGCTCAAGAACAAAGTCAAGTGAGAGTTCTGCCCCAGAAACAGGGAAGAGGAGCCCCAGCTGCAATGAAATGTCAGCTCACTGCCTGCCCAAACAGAATAACACCTGCACCACAAAATGAGCTGAAAATCACAGTCCTTTACAGTGATTAAAAAGCTCAGTCTTGTTTAAAGGGATCAGGGGGAAAAAAAAGGAAAGAGGAAGTTGAAGCAATGACAGCAAGAAAAGGAAGTGAAGAGACCAAAGGGTTTTTTTTTTTTTTGTGTTAAACATGTATTTAACAGCTGTGGACCTCAGTAGGTTTCCAGAAGAAATTGTGGAGGTGGATGAATGGAATTTACTTCTAACAGTCCCAAACACTACTGTGATCACAGGGATATTATTAATTTCTTTTGAACTCTGCTGTTGTAAGGGAATAGAGTTGGCATTTTCTCTGCAAGGTCTATGAAAAAACAGAGGAATTGCTAAATACAGCACAAGAGACATTCAAGCAGCTATAAAATAACAGAAAAATCTATACAGGAAGTTTAAGCAGTGTATTTATAGAGGACTGCCGTGCTAGTTAAGGGTTTTAAGACACCAGGATGAAAAGAGATGGTTTTGAAAATATGATAGTTTAAGCAAGGAGGTAGCACGTCCTGCAGAGAAACAGACTGGAATCATCACATGAACAAGTTTTGGAGTGTGCACAGGTAGGAGAGGTGATATGAGCAACCACACAGTGCAAGTGTCCCTGTCCAAAATCCTGATTGCTCCATGTGACAGTGGAAAGAATAGCACCTCTGCTGACATCTGAGTCAGTGCTGTGCTGCCCTCTGACTTTCTCTGCCTGTGGATTCTGTCTTTTCCTCTTTCTTCCCTCTGCCTCCCTTGTAGACTTGCTAGCTTTATCAGAGGGAAAGACAAGGACATTTTTTTCATGGCCCATCAGCCTAAACATTGGCACACATCATCACTGTCTTCTCCTTTTGCTTTTCTGTTTACTATTTCTTGTCCTGATAGGCATAAGGAGTTCTCAGTATGCTGGGCCCATTTCTTTGTGAGTAAATTCCCTCACAGAAGATTTTATAGCAGCTTGCTAGTCACATTGCCAACCTCACTGTTCTGTTCCAGCCCTGTGGCAAGGTTGCTTTGTGGCAGCAAGGAGAACCTCCCTGGATTCCCTACCCTCTGAGACTGACTTGGTGTGTTTTTAAGCAACTCTCTGACATAGGAAAAAAGTCTGTGTATCTTAGATGGCTCCTCCCTGTGAAACAACAGAGGATGGTGCTAAGAAAAGAACTAAGCTATAGGCTTTAGATGTGTTAGATTCACACAAAAATGTTTTTAACCAAGTATTTTAGGTCATGTGGTTATTTTAAAAAATCCAAATAAAGTCATAGATTTAGACTCAGACTCAAGCTAGTGTTGGTAGTTTGTACTTGATCTTCTGCATTTCAAAATATGTAAACAGCCTGAGATTTGAGTGAGTGCCTCAGTCTTTGCAAATACTACAGTAATGCAGGGAAGTTACATGTAGGTTCCCTCAAGAGGCTTTTGGAATGAGTATAAGACCCAAACCTCCAGAATAATCAGTTAAACCTTTGAGACACTGCTTGGTTGGAAAGTTGTTTTATGTTTTATTCTGGTACAAGTTGTCATTTATGTGGCAGCAGAATCATTCTAAGGGAATGCAACACCCCTGACCACTGGACCTTACTGTCTCAGTGTCTAAGTAGAAAGTTTAAGGAAGTCTTAAGGTCTTCACTGTGGTTCAGGGTTAGGAGTTTAAACTCAGCTGAGTTTTGTTTAGTCATTGATTTTTGTTGTACTTTGCTTAGCTTGGGTGTCAGCAAAAAAGCCTCACTCTGAAGTAAAGAACCCTTTTGACTCATGAATATTTGACCTGCTACCAACTTGAAAGTCTTGCCAAGTTAAAATCTTAACCATAAAAAAGTGTATTGTTCTTGGTGACCAACTTCTGGCAAGTCTCTTCCCTTAGGAGAACTTGTCATATTCCTTAAACATCCGACATATGGCTTTTCATTAGCCACCATAGCCTGTAGACTTTACTTTGCTCCTTCATAAACATAATAATTTCAAAATAACAAGTGCACGTGGATGTCCCTGCAGTGTGAGTGCAGAGTGGCCCTTCTGTGCTTTCTGGCAGTGGTTGTGGCCATGCTTACAGGAGGCTGCAAGAAACAGGGCAATGACACTGTGAAGCATCTGGCCCAAAGCAACCTTTTGTCACTTTGAGGCTGCGTGAAGCAGTTTGTGGGTTGAAGGCAGTGATGGACTTGTGTTTTTTCAAGGAATGTCTGCTGTGAGATAAGCAGGCTGAGGCTTGGGATGTGGGAAATCAGCCTGAGCTATCACCTCACTTAAAATGTCTTAAATTCCTTCAGAGTGTGAAGTCTGAAGCTCCTGCACATTCAACTGCCTTCAGATGTCCTGTGTTTTAGGTGTTTCACCTTTGTTTTAGGTGCTACATTCATTCTGCAAGACAATCACCCCATTTTTACCTGTACCTTCAGCAGGGTGCTTTTAGCTTCTGCAGACAATGCTCTCTCTAGGTGTCATCTCCTACCGTCCAGTTTGAAGGGAGAATTATTTCATTCAGTGGGAGTCTTGCTATGGATTTAAAATTATATCCCCCTCAAAATGCAGTTGGAAATGTAGTCTGATCTCAAGAAGTCATGTGGGTCCAAAGATACTCTCTTGTCATCATATTTCACTTCATGTAGAGTGTTTCAGAGCATGTGTCAAGCATCAAGATGCTCATAGGTTGGAAATATTACAATCCCCTGCAGGTATGAATTCCAGCTAAACATGTGGTTACAATAATTACACATGGATGATAAAAGCTGGAGTAAAGTGACACCAAAAAAAAGTCTGACTTCACAGTGGTCCTAAGCTTTTATGGTTTTCCAGATTGTCTACTGAGACCTAGCTGTGCTTAACATATTGAGGGGGAATAAAGCAGAACATTTTTAATTACATTCTTACTTAACATAGTCTTATCAGAAACAATTAGTTTCATCACAATGCTTCATGATTTTTAATCCAGACCACAGTGGCCTTGTGGCATCTTTCCAGAAACAGCTCGAGACATTAATTTTCTTTAGATTTCTGATAAGATGGTACAATTGCTCCTGTTGTGTTGTTTTCTCACATGAATAGCTTTAGTCTCTTGTCTCTCATTACTTTTTGCAGGCTTATGACTGTTAGTTATAGTAATTTCTTGTTGCTGCTTGCTAAAATGCCCAGAAAGCCTTGGGTAAGGCTGAGGATTTCCTGTTTTAAGGAGTTGCTTTGAATTTTTGTTTGTGTGCCCAGTTTCACGCTCTCAGAATCTGTTTAATCAACAGATAGAGGAAATTCTTTTTATTGAATGTAAACAGTTTGAACCAAATAAATAAACATTCTTAAATGGGTACCTTAGTTTTAATATACCTAAGAACTTCAAGTATATTTAGTTTAAAACAAACATGCTGCAATGCATCATCCTATAAAAAGCTGTTCTTCAAGGAAAGTCAGGAGGAGTTTGTTTATCCTTCTTCTCCCAGAGCCATCCCCAAGGTTCAGCTTTTCCAGTATTCACCCTGACTGCAAAAGGGCTCTGGAAAATACACACAAGAAATAAAGTACCCAGTACAGCTGCCTTTCTTCTTCTTCTGTGATAGGATGGACACAGCAAGAGAGACCTTTTCTCTTTCAAAGGTGAATTAAACACTTCTTTCACATGTCTGTTTTAGGCTCTCATTCAAGGAAAGTTTAGCTGTTTTGAGGAGACAAATATGAAGGAAATAAGCTAGCACAAAGTGTGATATTTCAGGGTGTCATTGTCATTTAGGGATGGCCTTAGGTAGTTTGTGAGAAAGATGGAACTTTTGAGCATTAGGTCAATACTGTGGCATCCAAAAGTCCTAGAGAGTCTAAAGCTGTAAACCCATTTTAATCTCACTGATAACTGTCTTAGTAGGTTTTATCACCTATTTAGATCTAAAGAAGAATGCCTTGATGGGGCTATTAGTAGATTAATTGATTAATTGTTGATTAATTGGTTTGTTCAGATTTAAATATTAATTGTGAGAATCCTAAAATCCCAGGAAAGGCTCAAAGCCAGAACAGCTTCTTCTTTTTCTGCAGCCTTGTCAAGACTTGTGTTTTCCTCCAGGCCTGTATGATTAATGCTCAAAGAGCTATTTTTTAATGTGTAATGGCAAAGCTGCCTTTGCACTGTTTTTTGCACTCTCTACAGTGAGTGCCTGCACTTTGCAGTATTTGCTTAGAGTGGTGGTGATAAGCAGATCATCTGGAGTTGATATAAACTGAACCATTTCGAGGGCACAAAATGTGTGGGCAGCCTCTTCTGCAAGGAAATAATTCTCCCCATCTGCAGTTTTGTTTACAAGAGGATTCTAAATAGACTCTCATCTCCTGCTGATGATTAGGAATGAGCCTTTTCCTGCATTATGGAGTTAGAAGTCTGTTTTTACAGAGTACACTGGGAGCAGTGTCACTGTCAGAGGTTATATTGAATACTGATCTGATGCTATCACTGAAATCCTAAGAAGAGGAGATGTAAATGAAGTGCCCCCTTCTGTGGAAGGATATAATGTGGCTGCCATAAGGGAACAGGAGACAATTGCTAGGGATCAGAGTCATTCCAAAACCTCTGTGTTTACTCTGCAACTGGGTCAGCCTCATCATCCTGAGAGAAATTATTTAACCTTTTTCCATGCCTTCCTGTTAGATTTCCTTCAAGATGATTTCTAGAAATTCGGAAGAAAGGTCAGCAAACCTCATATTTCTCCAGTGCCAGGATCTCTCTCAGCATATAAAATATGCAGATCTTATTCTATTGCTTACTGAAATCTCTTGTAGGACACCATGATCAGAGGCTTTTGTGTCAGCTCAATGCATTTGAAATGTTTATTCTGCATTTCCTTAGTGGGTTATGCCCAACAGCAGGAAATCCATAGAAGACGAGATTTTGGTCACAGAATCACAGATGGCTAAAATTGCAAAGGAACACTGGGGGAAATCTAGTCCAATGTCCCTGCTCCAGCAGGGTCCCCTAGAGCATGTGACTTGGGATTGTGTCCAGAAAGATTTTGAATATTTTCAGGAAAGGAGATTTCACAACCTCTCTGGGCAGCCTGTTCCAGTGCTTAGTCACCCTCACGGTAAAGAAGCTCTTCCTCATAGTCAGGGCTACTTTCTGAAGTAGAAGATGCAGAAAAAGAATGTGATAGAGATTAGGAATAGCTTTTTTAGAAACTCCCATTCCATTGCTGCAACTCAGGCAGGGAAAGGCACAAGTATTTGAGGAGAAACTGCCAAACACACAAGAAGGAAGAAGGAGGATTTCCGCTGTGCAAAGTATTTCAAAATACATTTCACACTCTCCTTGCCCAGGTATCAACAGCTATACCAGCAGATTCTGAGTAGAAAAGAGGATAGGAGGAATATTGCATGTGATAGTAGAATTTGAGAAGCTATTTTGTACTTCTTTCAAGTAGTTTTAATCATCAAGTTTTGTCACTTACTACTTTTCTGTTCTATCATTTGGACTGGAAGAGGTTTATGTTACCTTAGTGCGAAACAACTCAGTGCCAAACCCTATTAAAAACAGCATGTTGGGTTAAAGTACTTGAAACAGAAAAGTCTTTCAAGATATAAGATGAAAAGAAGTAAGCTGGATCTGGAGATTCTTTAGTGAGAGAAAGGAGAACAAACCAAGTGACATCAAACCAGAGAATTCTGGCTAACAAGTTTCATTTGATATGGTGGACCAAATAAAAGGAGGCCCAGATGATCAAGAAGAAGCAACTAGAATGGTACTGAAAAAAATTCAATGGAGATATTTTCAAATTGCAGAACAATTTTTTCACACATGGTAAAAAGAGAAATTAATTTGGCCAAACAGAAGTGTGTTCAGTTTTCAAACACCATGGTTTGACTTTGTTTCTTATATAATATTTCTTCATATACTGTGTTTCAAAAGATTTTATTGAAGTAATAGGTGAAGTGTTGTATAGATTATTTTCTCCTGTGCTTACAAAGGGATAGATGTGTTCATCTGCTATTATTTATTTATATTTACTGAGTTATACTGAAGGTTTTGAACCAAAATGCAATTAAACTGCAGAAGATGCTGAGGTGGTTGTTTGCATAGTAGCCAGAAGACATCTATGTCCTGATCAATTTTTTCTTTTAGTTTTGAATTGCAGCAAGTTTTCTTTTTTTATGGTGTTATGTAAGCTGAATGTGTCACTTTGTGTGTTTTCCAGTCTGCATGCAGTGCAACTCATTTCTAGGACTGTTGTCAGACATAAATATCCAAGTGCTGGTTAATACTTGCAGTAGTTTTATAGGGTGGGAAGGATCTCACTTTTTCAAATCACAGTATCTTCAATAAGGTGAGTATTCTTACTTTGCCTATTTTGGTTCTGGATTTTAAGATACATGTCTCTTTCCAGGATGCTTTCCAGATCCCCCATGTTGCAAAAGTAAGCAGAGGTTCTCCATCACGTGTGTGTAGAGCTGTTGAAGTGCACAGGTGCCTCACAGACCCCCCCGTCTGACATTGCCCATTCAAGAATCTGCTTGATTGTCAGGAGCTGTGAAGGCAGTTTGTTTCTTCTTATCAAGCAATTAAAACTCAGCTTTTATGTTAGAGGGTGAACGCTTTTGATTTCTCTGAACTGATGTGGGGCACAAATTGATAAGGTGAACAGATGAATGTTACTTGCTAGTTTGCATGTGAACAGTAGAGAAAATAACACAGATTTTGATTCTAAGGGCATGAGAGAACTCTATCTTTGTCCTGAGAGTTTAATAGCATATATCCTAAAAGGAGGTAATAATCTGGAATATGGGAGGGTACTAGTATAGCCTAATGATCAGCTGGACAGACTCGTGTGCATTCAGTTTTTCTACCTTAGCAAGAAAGGTGTAAATTATTTTGTTATGCTGCTACAGCAATAGCAGGGCAAAAGCGAACTTGGCTCTCAGACAGCATGTCTCTTCTCTTCTACCATTTATCCTCCTGTAGAAGTAACTGCTCCATCATTTCACAACCCAAGCAGAGGGAGGCAAGCAGGCTCCTCTGTCTGTGCTGCTCAGCCAAGAACAGCCTGACCTTGGGAGGCTGATGAAGTCAAACATCACTGCGGTGTCAAAGCTAACATGTCACTTGACCTTGAGTGTCAACATGATGCAAAAGAAATGTGACTGGAGTGACCCTGGAGCAGTAGTTGGCTGTCACCAATGCAAATGTGGTTGTCCCGTTGAGAGCTTGCAGCCTGAAAGCGCTGCTAATTTAGAGAGTATTATGGGAAGTCCTCATAGGCTAGAACTGAAGCCTTGCCCAACTGTGGTTAAAAAAAAAGTAAATTATCAGAAAAACTCCCATGTTCCTCATATGATTGCAGAGATGAACTGGTGAATAGAAAGGCCATTCATCAGGGAAAAAAAAAAAAAGGCACACGGAGAGCTATATATTCTTTGTTTTTCCATAGAAAGGGTATCTGCATGCAGCAGAAAGTCATACAGCTAAAAAGAATGAGACTAAATTTGTCTCCATCCACTGGAAAATGAAAAAATAATGGGAGAAATTTGTGGAGAAAACTATGTCATACTATGGACTGAGATAGAAAAATGCCCATTTACAAAAACAGGGTGGCTTTCTTCTTGCTGGAGGATTGTCCAGCACCATTGTCCTGTAAGATCATTGCTTCCCATGGCTCAATCTCAAAAGGAACCTGTTAGTTATTAGTAGTTTTCAGAGATTCCATTTCCTTTTCTTGGTTTTGTGTGGCTCCTGTGTGTCATTATCCCCAGTAGTATCAGCCTTAGACCTTTCTAGAGATGCTTTTTCTCTCTCTTCACGTCAGTGTCCTTCAGGCTTGGTGGGGGAGGTGGTATTGTTCAGAATCTCTGTTGTGAAGCATCTGGTACCAGGCACCCACACCATGCTCTTTAAAGGCTGAGAAGATGGTGTGTTTCAACCAAATAGTATTTTTGGTCTATGAGGCAAAGGATGACAAATCTGTGCATTATTCTTCCTCTTTTGCTGGTCAGGAGTTATGTCAGTGGGGTTAAATTTGCTGAGAATTCACTGCATGTTCTCTCATTTCACAAGCAGGTCAGTGACTGCAGGGCCATCCTTCCTAATATCCCGTCAGATCCACCTTAGAGAAAAAAAAAATAGCCCCCAAAATTATTAGACCTTTTCAAGAAGCCTCTTCATTTCAACTCACAGGCAGGAAGCTGTCACTCACTAGGAGGGATGACTAGCATGACACAATATCACAAGATTAGCTGCCTCAGAAAAAAATTAACCTGAAAAACAAAATATGAAAAAATACCATGCAAAGCTCTCCAGACTCAGCCCAAATGGGACTTTTAGCATTAATTTCATTTTGACCTTTGAATTTGCTCCATAAAAGCAGCTTCAGTGAAGTTACTGCATCCATTTGGCTCCACTTAGATGAACTTTTTCTAAATCCTCAGTAGAAAACTTCATGTTTTCTGAGAACAAAAGTATCTGTTGGTGGTGTTGTCCTTGAGTATTAACTCCTCTGTCCTCTTTATCATCTTGTTGTTCTATGCTAGGTATAAAGTCTCAAATCAAAGCATCTCCCCAATGCCTTGATGGCATCACACACTTCATGAACAGGGTGGTACCCAGCAGAAATGGAGCTGCTTCCAAAATAGACTCAAGAGCTCCTGAGCAGCCACCTGGAAAAAGCCACATCAGCCCCACTGGCCTAAAGGGCTGGTCTTTCTTGTCCCAGGATTGTCCAAAGAATGGATTTGGCATCCAGATGAGGAACTAGCACAGCTGGCAAATCTGATGGTGCTACAGGGAAAATGTCTTTTGCATTACTGATTACTGATCATGGGCAACCCTTGTCCTTTTGAGCACTGGCAAATATTGAAACACAGCCACAGCATAGGAATAAAATAAGGGAAAAATAATTCTCACCTGATTAGGTAAGTTTTCAGACTGATTGCACAGGTTCCTAGTGTCTCTCTGTGTGCCCCTCAGTAAAGATAGGACTATATCAAAATTCCTGACACCAGAAATGTGAATCCCCTCCAGCCCAGAAGGGTTAGTTTTGGTTGGTGATTTTGTTATCTGAGTTAAGGGTGGCACAGTTATTCAGCTGATTGAGCTGGTGGGGTACAGTGTATTTGCAACATGTCTTGGAGAAGAATGAAATTTCTGAATTTTCTTCCTCTTTTCTTTTTTTTTCTTTTCTCTGTTTGTAGGTCTTTCTGCAGCTAGGATAATACTCTCATTTCTTCTGAGAAAATCCCCATTCCATCATTTTTAAAAGTTTATTACTCTGGTGTTCCGGGAATTTCCGAACAACCTGGTTTGGCTAATGGAAGTGACCAGCAAAGCTCCAGCCTGCTCATTGCTGGAGAAAATATCCCCCAGGGATGTGCCTGGGTGGCCTGCCAGGGTTCTTCCAGCCCTGGAAGTGTCCTAGGCAACTCAGCCTATGTTTGAAGCAAGATCCTCTAGGAGAATTGTTTAGCCCTTCATAATCTTGCAGTTGTTACTGTGGGTTTATTAACCTGGCATGGAACCTCCTTGTAAGAGCTGCCTTACAGTAAATAAACACCAAACTGACCACGACTCTGAAGGAGTTTCCTGAATCCTTTGCTTGCTCAGAAATGATGGTATTTAATGACACAGGTAGAAGAAGCTTCCAAGTCTCCTGAGTGCTTTAAAAATTATACAATGTCAGGATGTGCTTTTAACTCCTCAGATTTTGTAATATCATTTAAATTGACTTCTAGCATGTCATTCTCTCTGAAAGATCTCTGCAAATTTTGACTTGAAGGGCTGAAGCCTAATGTGTATCTAAATAATTCCTTTAGGGATTAAAGGAGCATGGGGTCTTCCTGATAAATATTTTTTATAATAGTTCCTGGTACCTATTAAGTGAAAAACACAGTGTACAGCCAGCAGCTCTGAATACTGGCATAGCTGATGCCTGGTTTCTGTTCTTCCACAGCATCAGACTGTTCCAGCCTCTTGTCAGTAAACTTCAGTGTACTGACTCTATCAATGGATTGTATTATTAGCCAAGGGTTACTCTTTGCCCTGGATATTTACAGAGCCAAGTAAATACAATGCAAAAGGAGGCATTGCCCAGAACCCCTAATGGAAGTGCATTTGCAACGTGCTTTTTCACTGAACAAATCCCGTTGTAACAGGATTTTAGAGCTCCTTCGCTCAACACACTGAAAAGTGCAGTGGTGGTGTTTGAGGAGGAGGAGATGACAGTTTGAGTATTTGAGTATTTGCCAGTTTGTTCTGCTACAGAAACAGATCCCAGGGGACCTCTGGGTCCAGCCTGGATCTCTGTAAGAACTTGTAAGTGCCTCAAGGACTGCATGGCATCTAAATTTTAAGGTGATCCCTGCTATGGATAGGGACATCACATGATGTTGAGGAAATATGTGAAATGCTGCAAACAGGCAAGGGGCAGCCCAGCTTGTGCTGGAATAGCAACCAAGGGGGTGCTTAGCTCCTAAGGCAAATGGCATACAGCAGATTTTATACTGTCAAAAATTCCTTTGGGTCTCAGGATTTCAGCTCATCTCTGAAGACTTGGTTGCCTGGCCTCTGTGGAAGTATTTTTCATATGTCTCCAAGCAGTACTAGCTACCCACAAGGGCTGTGCTGCTGCCACAATGCCATGTCCAGCTATTCCTTAACTGTTCTGAAATGCAGCATTTCAGGAGCTTTCAGGCAGCCTAACATGCAGATTTAATCCAGAGCCTTACCCTCAAGTGCTGTTTTGTTGTCAGCAGTAACTTTGCAATGATCTAAATTCAAACTGGCACAATTCAGACTCAAAAGTGTTTTCTGCCTTTACTTAGGATCAGGAATATTGATTATGATAACATTGGTTTGTTGAATCCCTGTTTTCAATTTTAAGCTTATATTCACCAAAAACAAAATATACAAACCCAAAGCTATGTTCCTTCAACGTTATGCCTCAGTGGAAGGGTTGATGTTTGAGGCAGATCTGAGTTTTCATGTACAGCCTTGGAAAAATAAGCATAGAAAACATAGTAGCAACAACTGCCACTTAGGAACACTTAAAGGGAAGTAGGAGCACAGTGTCAAAATACTCCTGTTTAATTTTTCAGGGACTTTCTGGAGGTTTTATTTCTGAGTTTGCATCATGTGAATTCCCAGTAACTGGGCTTCATTTTGCAAAACCTTTCAAAACAAAGCTCAGTTTAAACTGCTTATTTTCATCCTTTTTGTGGTTTGATCATATGAAGTTAATATATTTCCCACGGTTTCTAGCCAAAAACATTAATCTAAGGTTCATCTGAAACTCTGTAAAAGTTCACATGTAATTGGGATTGGATTTTGAGGTGATTTCTTTGCATCTGTACTGAATTTTGAGGTTACAGCAGAACTACAGTGTGTAGCAGAAAACACCAGGTTTTTTTGTTAAGTTCCCTGTCTCCTTCCTGGGCATTTAATTTGACAATTTAACTGGAATTATCTGCTTGGAAATAATAATGAAATACTATTCTGATACCATCTCCTATCACCCCTTCAGTAAAGAGAAGGAAAGGGCAAACCAAAATCGTGTTCCACAAGTATTCCTTCTCTCTGAGTAGTGACAAAGACTACCTCCGTTTAAACAGAGTTCTCTGCCTGAATCCATGGCTTGGTCTCTGGTGCTCATCCAATCCTTTAATGAGCTGATTCACCCTGTTTGGGCTCTTTGCTTTTCCTTTAAAAAAAAAAAATGGACAGAGGAGTGCCAGAGAGTGAAAACGAGGTAGACATTTCTGGGTAAGTAAACATTGTCAGGCTGGACTTTAACAGACTCAGTGTAAATGTCTTCATTGAATAAATGCTTTTAGCTGAAGGCTGTCTTTTGACTGAAAGCAAATGAAATTGGAACTGATTGCTTTAAGATGACAAAGGGTTTAAAAAGACTGACCTGCCTCTAGTGATCTTCTCAGGATCTTAATTACCTCTAATTCAGGAATGTTTGCAGTAGTCATGTTACTTTTCACTTCTAATCAGACCCCTAAGACCAATATGTGCCTTTGGTTCATTGTCAGTTGCAGCATTCTGGTAAGAAATTACTTCTGAAAAAAAATAGAGGAAAAAGGAGAAGTTTCTGGGACGTTACATACTGGTGAAAGTTTCCTCTGTGTGCAGATAAACAGAATATATCTGTGATCTACCTCTTAGATAGATAACAGATTTGCATCCTCCAAAATTACAGCTTTTCAATCTTGGGCCAGCACGTGCAGCAGAGCTGCCTGTAGAGACTTTTTTTCTGTATTACGTCCTCAAAATAAATTGATGATTTGAAACTTTTCTCAAATCACAGTTGTCTCCCAGTGGGAATGAACTAATCAGTTCCTCATGACACAGCTTATGGTTTTGAGAGGAAAATCCTAGTCCTGTTGGAATTGTGCTCCATGCATGCAGTGGGAATTTAACAAAAGTGCTTTGATAAGACTGGTACATTCACAGAAAGCAAATCTGTGCTTTGAACAAATTCTCTTCACTTCATCCTGTGCCAGTGCAGTCTGTGCTGCCAAAACTCATCTTCTGCCAGTGTAAGTGTGCCTAAATAAAGGTTTCTCCCCGGCTGAATGAGAATATCAGCACCACAGAGCCTTGGCAGTTTGGCTGTCCTGGCAGAGACATGTACAACAGCCATCTGTACCAGGATGCTGGCCAGACATTAGGGAGATGGAAACAGCAGTTTGCAGCTTATGGGGTATCAAAGAGAACACACTCAGAACAGTTTGTCCCCACATCCATGGCATTATTTGAAGTAGAACCCAGTGCTTTAATTTTAAACCCACACTTGGGTGGCTACCTTAAATTAGTGTGGCTGTACACACTGCTGCCAAAAGGAATGTAGCTCTGGAGCTCCCAGGGGCTCTGCCAGCTGAAGTGGCTTCAGGGTTGAGGAATACACATGGTGCCAGTGGCTCAGGGAGCAGCTGCAGTGGGACCTGCAGGTTGATCCTGGCTATGGTAAAGGCTGGAGCTCCAGGTGAGGGGCCATGAGGTGGCACCAGCCCTTTCCATCACAAAGGGCACAGGGACCTGCAGCTCCAGCCAGGTGACCAGGCACTCAGGCCCAACAGGACCTAGTGGTTCATCAGGAAGACCCCAGAGTGTGGCACACTTAGACTTGAGGGGACAAAAGCCCAGGGGTCCCTTTTTTCCTGTGTCCCTCCTCAGAGGTACCAGTGGGACCGGTTTCTGTTCAGCTGTTACTGCAGCACAGTTAAATAGTGGGAAGGATGCTGACATCTGGCACTCTGCTATGGGAAATCTGGGCTCCAACCAGCAAGGGAAACTTGTGTGAATGTGAGATGTGCGGGGAGTCAAGTGGGGCACCCACTGGGCCACTGGAACTCCCCCGCTGCCAAGGGGCTTCAGTCCCAACAGTGAGTGTCTGGGTGGTGGGAGTGTGACTGCCAGAGTGGTCAGACAGGAAACTTTCTTTGACATCAGGCTAGATTTTCATCTTCAGTTGAGACAGTAGGTAGTCAGATAAAAGTGTGAAATGCACTGGGAGACTGACATAGAATTTTTCCTGCAAGTTCTTTTCCATGTCCAATCTGTGCTGATACAACTGCAGGCCAAGGTGGAGCTGGGAATGAGCTGTTAGGGGAAAAATTTCTTTAAGCCAGTGTTTGCACTGAGAAAATTGACCACAGCAGCACAGGATTGGGATATTTCAAGAATTTCAAGACAGGTTCTTTCTTTCTGTTCCATGTGGGAAAATGCAAAGCTGCTTGTTATACTGTTTACAGCATTTCTGTGCTGACCTTGTCTGAATGAGCACAGATTTGTTGTCATGTGTGAGAGTGCATGATCAAACAGCCATTGCAAATATAATACCAAATGTCAAGAAGATTTAATCATATGAGCTGAAACATCTCCCACTAATGATACAACCTAATCACAGGATGCTGTTTTGCAAGCATCACTGTCAAATGCTTTAATAGTTTTAGTCAGAAGGTATTTCAGTGATTACAAGCTGCTTGTGATTAAAATTAGTACAATTACACTAATGGAACAGGATTTGTGTAGTTGCCCAAAGGCACATTTTGAAAAATACAAAAATAGAAGTAAATTTCTTGTATAAATGATAAAACAAACCTGGGACAAAGTTTATTTGAAGGCTTATGTCAACATTCATCCTAGTGACCCACGTGTTTTCTCTGCCAGTTTGTTTGCTTCTCTTTTACGTGGTCAAAGAAATTCCTTCCTTTTGAAATACAGATAAACTTCCCAACATAAAAAAAGCATGTCTGCCAAAGAGGAAAAAACAAATTTTATTGGTGAAAGTAACCAAAGAATGATAGCAGAGATGTGCATTTTTTCCTGTTCTACTAATAAGCATGCGTGTTTACATTATTTTTTCTGGAAAAAAGCAGAAAACCTTAATCATTTTCACCAATATGTTTTCTGAAAATTGGAAGATTAATAGGGTCTGAACTGATTCTGGTGGTGTTATTAGGTAGTAACCCCTGTCAGCAGCAGTGGATTAATTTCTATAAGCCTTGTCCACCTGCCATGAGGCAAGAAGTCTTTCTAAGAGCCTTGTCTGGTGTTTTTTTTGTGCCAACTTCTCCTGTGTGTTCATCTGGACAACAGAACCATAGGACTGGGGAGGGGTACAGAGGGAATGTCTGTCCCCTGTGTCTGCTGAAGAGATGGTTGGGGAAGCTGTCAAGGGATGAGTCTCCTGAAGAGCCTGGCAGAATGGAGGAGAAGAGCTGCTGCTGCTGTTGCTGCTTCAGGGATGGGGACAGGGTCACCTGGGGCTGTTTCTGAGGGAGCTGTTCACACACAGAGCTCAGCTCTCAGATCTCAGCTCTGTCCCTGTGTCTGGAGAAGCTTCCTCTGTAGGGCTTGCAAGATAACCAAAACGAGCAGCCCATATATTTTCACTCAGGGAAGCTGAAGGCAAGAGCTTCTTTGTCAAATAATTGGGGACATAAGGGAGAGAATCAGATTTTGATCCTCTGAGATTCCACTTACAAAGGAAAAGTGCTCAGCTCCTGGCTGCACTTCTTTGCCTTGATGTTAAGGCAATGCAGGTTCTCTTGACTTCAATTTGAATTTACTTTACATGTTGGTTTTGTTTTTCTGAAGCAGGAAAGACTTTCAAAGTCTCCAAACTATTATCTAGAAAACCTCAAAACCACGAAGATAACTAGATACATTTTTTTAAAAGCTATTAGTAAGTAAAATAAATAAGATTTTTTTCCTACAATCAGGTTATAACTTCTGCATCTTGGGAATCTTCATTATTACCTTTGACTTGTTAAAGGTAAAATGTTGTTTTCATTCTAGCTTTCTTGTATTGAGGATCATTTAGTCTGTTTTTAGCTCTTTTTCTCTAAAGCAGTTGGCATTGCTGTTTTACAAACAGTTTATCACAGGTTTCAACACGTGATGCTTTTTCACTTACCAGAATCTGCTTTTCTTTTCAGTTTTGTTTTAACTCACTGGGGATTCATCAGAACAGAATCTAAGCTGTTTGCAAAATAGTTAGGAAATCAGCTGAAAGACCTCTCTCCCAAAAACATTTTGAGGCACGTAGGATTATGACTTCTTTGATAGGAGATTCTGAGGCCCAGGCATGTTTTTGTGGCCAGAAGAAGGTGAATGGGAGCTGAGATGCATGGCAGGGGTGTAGGCAGTCATGTTTTGATTTATGAATAATCTCCTAAATCCTCTGCATTTTTGGTAAATCATATACATTAGAACTTTGACAAATTTCTGTGAATTTGAACTAGCTGAAGACATAGTTCAATGACCAGAAAGTGAAATTGAGCTTATTTAGCTGCTGCAAATAACTCTTGTATATTCACCTGTTGCATTAGTTATTTGAGGGGTTTGTGTTTGTTATTGTTTGTTGCATGGAGAGTTTGTTTGCTTGTTTGTCTGCTTTGACTATGAGTTCCCAAAAATCTTTCATAGAAGTTATACCAGACATGAAGTTCAGTGCTCAGATTACGGTATTTGAGTGGGACATGTTTTGGGAAAGACAGCATGCTCCTGAAAACCTTTCTGGTCCAATTGTGTATGAAATTCATGGCATCTTACTTGGTTAAAAGTTCTGAAAGTGCAAGTGCTACCATGACATTTTGCAATTGCACTTTTCTTAGGATAGCAGATGACTTCAGCATCCTGGGACTTGTATGCTTGCATGTGCTGACCCTGTGGACCCTGGTGGATTAGGGGAAATGGGATAATGCATTCCAATCCTCAAGCTTTGGATTTAGAGCAGAAGGTAAAGCAACCTGGAGATTGCTTTTATTTAAGGCAGTGACTCTTTTGCAAGGTAATATTCCCCATATACCCAGTATATCTCACACTTTATCCAGGGCAGTTGTTTATCAGGGAAAAGGCCTCTAGAATGTTCTACTGCTAACACAGGAGCCATCTGCAGAAATTCAAGATCATGAGCAACCTGTTGCAAAGGCTGTCATCAGTGTGACCTAACCAGAGGGATTTTTTAATACTTGATGACAGAATCAATAAGACAAGGAAGGGTTTTCTTCCCGTAAGAAAACACACAATTGCTCTCATGGCAGCAGCTCTTCAGTGGAACAAGCACAGCACTCAAGATCCAATCAACTATTTCAGCAGTAGCTCAAGAACCTTTTATTAATATTTTGTCTAACATAGGGCAAAATCACAACTTTACTGCCTTATAAAATGAAAAATTAGTGCTGCTTGGGTGTTTAGAAAGTTGTTATAGTAAAAATACATAATAAATCAGCAAATAGAAGTCTGATGGTTGAAGCAATGTGTCAGAAATCATTTAAATTTGTCTTTGCTACATGACAGAATTGCCTATGACATGAGGGATATGCAGTTTTAGAAGTTTTTAGCTGCTGGGCAGCCCATGCAAGTCTTCATTTCCAGACATACAGAAGCCTTCATTTCTTCTAATTTCTTGTATTGCTTCAGATTTATTTAGGTAAAGCTGTTGCTATTGTTATTAACCAGAACCTTATTTTTTACATTTCTGGGTATCACAGTTGATGTCATGATGGTACTTAGCACCACATGAGCATAAAAAACCAACAAAATTCTTGTATCATAAGGGAACTTATTATCTGGATCGATGCAGGGTCAACTGACATGCCCAGAAGAGGAAGTATCAGGATTTGGAGCAACCAAATCCAGTGCCAGCTGCAAAAGTCTGGGCACGTCAGGGCACATCAGTGGCCTGTCCACTTCAAAATTTCCTATACTCATCACTACAAAGAAGAGTTTTGAGGTGAGTTTTATATAGGGTAATATATTAGTTCCAAAGGAGCTTTTTCAATGCCTGAATTAAAGCTCAGGAAAGAACCTGTCTCTGTGTTAATAAAGGCAGAAGGAAAGAGATGGAGGTGGGCTGGACACTGACCTGGAGAAACAGAATGGTACCAAGTCAGCTTTCTTCAATGAAAATTATTTTTGCCTATTTAGGAGCAAATAATTACAATGGTTTATCATTATTCCTTTCCATATTGTAAGTAATTATACTTTCAGTACATAATACAAAAATTCCTCTGTCTTACCTACCTGAGGGGAAAAAAGACCCTGGGAGTTTGTGGGAGTGTGACAGAGTCAATCTGTCAGGCCTCCCCATATTTATATTTCAGTCATCCTGCCATCAGAAAAACCTCCATAAGCCTAGTTAGGAAAATGCATTAGCAATATCAGTTGTGATAAAAAATTAGTGCCTCTCAGATTCAGGATTTGAGCAGCAGGACCTACTCATGATCAGTATTACTGAGGTAACTTTAGCCTTTGATCCTCCAAGGATTTTCCAAACCTGAGGGGTTTTATGCAAGCACTCTTATTCCTAAATTCTGGTCTTCAAAATCTCCCAAGCATGTGGTCTGTTGTAAAGCTGCTTACTTTTTGACAACAATCAATATTGTGAAACAACTGGAGAACTCTGCAGGCTGTTTAACTCACTGCTACTTTCCCCCAAGCATGTATGAGTGTGTGTATTCCAAGGATGTTGCTCGTAGCAATCTGAAAATTGCTTGATAGAGGTTCTTTATCTCTTGCATTACAGCTCTAGATGTTCTCACATTCAAAACATATTTGAACTTTTTGTAAACATTCAGCATCTCTTTAAAGCAAAAAAAACATATCATGGCCCTGTTCTGTAAGAGCTGGCAAGAGTGGTTTTAGCTGCTTGGGGACAAATTCATGTGGGAACATTGATGCCTTTGGAAGAGTCTCCTTCATTTCAGCCATGGCAAAGGGCCTGCTAAATTCTGTCACTGGAGAGTATAATGAATAAAATCTTATAAAGAAATTCAGTAAGGGATATTCCAACAGTCATGTGAAGAGTTGTAGCTATGGTGGTGCACTGAAAGGTAAAGGCTATACTATTAAACCAGGAGGGTGACTTCTTTTTCCATTTAAAAGTGTCAGAATGTGAATAACTGACAGAAGATTTCCAGTGCCTTGATTCTTAAATGTTCTCCTTGGAGGTTTCCCTACCATCAGCATCAGGTTCAGTGGTTATGAAGTGAGGTGACTTACAAGACCTTAGCAAAATTTGAACACCAGAAGCAGAGAACATCACCCTTTTTCATGTAGCAGTCTTTTTCAGGGACACCCTTGAAACAGAATTTGTGAGTCCCATCTACCCCCAGACTGATTGATTGATTGATTGATTGATCAACTCTGAGTTTATACAAAAGAATCAAAATGGTAAAAAATGGCTCTCAATTAATACCATTGTAAATTTTATCTCTGCTGATTTTCAGTGACATAATTGAAAGCAGAGTTTGACTGATAGGAGTTCATTATGCTGTCTCTGCACCTACTTGCAGCAAAAGAGCAACATTTTTCCTTTCCCATGTTCAAGTTGTGACTCACAGTTCAGCAGCTAAGTGGGGCATACATTTCAAGAACTAGGCTATGAAATTACTTGCAAGTCTGACATTTCCAAAGCAATGTCACTGAATGATCTTGTGCCAACTTGTGTCTTGGGGTGCATCAAGCACAACACATCACCAGCTGGCTGGAGGAGGTGACTGTCCTGCTCTACTTTGCACTGGTACAGCCTCACCTCAAGCCGTGTGTGCAGTTCAGGGCACCACAATACAAGAAAGACATAAAGGTGTTAGGGTGTGTCCAGAAAGAAGAAAAATAAAAAAATCACCTCTGCTCCAGTTTTGCTTACCAACCATCCCGGGGCAATGAAGTATTATTTAATTGTCCTTGGACTACTCTTCACAGCATTATTACCACCCATATGGAAGAGAAACAATGGGTAATATTGCAAAGTCCCTTGGATCAGGATAAGAAGTTTCCTACCAGTGTCCTAAAACCAGACCCCAGGGAGGCAGCAGAGTTCCCTAAGAGGAGTGTCTGTCTCGCATGTAGGACCCTCTGTTCCCCTCAGAAGGGAGTCACCTACAACTATAACCCACCCTTCCTTCCTCATGGAGGTGACCTTGATACAGAGGCCAGGCCATTCTGGCCTTCACAGCACCTCTGGTGTAGCTGGACCATCCTCCACATCATCCACTGAGTGCCCTTCCACATGCAAAACCTCATTCCTGCTGTACAGAGGCATCGAGGAAGGTGAGGGAAGGCAAGGAGGGGCTTCTCCTGCCACCTGTGATATGTGAACACAGGCCTACAGTGACTCTCTTTGCCAGCAGTTCTTTCCTTGGGAGGTTCTTTGACTCGCAGTTCCTTTCCACTTATGTTTTCATTCCAAGCTGTAATTTGTGATATGAGCCACACAGTTAAAGTTCTTTCTGTGCTCTCTTTTATATGGTAGTTCAATGTACAGCAGACGACAGACAGGACTTTTACCCCTGAATTTACTGGAGTGAACTCACTCTGATGAACTTTCCGATCACTGGACTGACCTGGATGTACTCAAGAAGGAAAATATGGACAGCAAGGGACTGAATACATAGAGAAGCTCTCTGATGACAGTGGTAATGGAAAGAATGTCAGCATGTAAGGCACAAGAAAAAAACAAAAATATACCTGTGGCTAAGGATGCAGGATGCAATTTTTTAGTTATAACTCAGTTTATTTGGGAATTTAGGCCTCTCAGTTTAAGTTTAATTTTCTGATAAATTTTGCATTGCTTGCAATCAATTTACTGGTCTCTGCTTGGAGGCAAGAAAAATAAGCCTCACATCATTTTTCCTTTCAAAGTCAGGAAAAGTGATACCTGCCTTTGGAATAACATACAGATAAAACAGCCTACCTTCCCAGCAGATGTGCTAGGAAAGGGAACCACAAGCTCATGTATAGTAGGAGTGAGAACCAAAGTATAATCTGTCTAGGCTTTATATTCTTCATTTTATCCCTGGATTTGCACACCTGCAAGTTAGATGGATCTACCAGGACCAGATAGTCTGCAGGCCTGAGTTTCATTCATCAGGTTGCTCTCTCCCGGTTTGAAATTCTTCCTTGGAAGGCGAGAATCCATAATCCATGTGACATCAGTTCACACCAGATTTAGATGCTTATGCACACTTTTGCTAAATCCAATTAGCTGTCAGAGTTGAACTCTGAAAAACCAGGTGAGGAGTAAAGGGTGTGGCAACTTGCTGTTGTACTTCAGTCCCTAATAACACTGAAAATTTTCGGTGTATGCAAAGCAGTTAACTCCTGAATTTACTCTTTGCGTAATAAGAGTCTCAGGCATAGATGAGCCTACATAAACATCAAAATAGAAGCCCTAATCTGCACTGTGGTAGTTATTGTCATAACAGGAGTGGTAGCACAAAACAAAGGGAACTTGAGAGCTGGCACAGATGGGTTTCCCTACAGTGTCTGACCAGACAGAGCTAGGAGAGTGAGATCTGAAAACCCTGCTGGATTTTCTCTGAAGTCCATATGTTACTTGAAAGGGCATTAGAAAAATGCACCTGTTCCTAGCTGGAGAACTTGCTAAAACACCTTAAGCCTACACATGACAATCTGTACCCAGCCCATGTTGGCAGATGAAGCTTTAAATTCACGGGGGGAAATGAGGTTGTTGGGACTGGGGAGACTCTTTGCTCAGTAAATTGTTGAGAGTTGCCTTTTTTCTGTCTAGTAAATTTTTCCATTGCTTTCTGTGAGTTTGCAGCCCCCAAGTTGGACAACTCCCTGGGGGCTCCCCTGGCAGGGGAAACCCTCCTGGAGCAGTTCTGTGTCAAGAACAAGAGATGCATTGGACTTTTTCAGTCCTCAGCTTCTGTTTATTGTTATCTTATCAAAACTTCAGCACACTGTCTGTACCAGATTCTGCATGCATGAAAAACAGCACAAAAATGGCTAACAATCTCTTGTTACAAGGCCTTTTAAGTCTAATCAAAAATTAAGCTGCCCAATTAAGAAGTGACACCTAAATCATTTTCCTTTCTAACCCAATAACTGACCCCTAAATACCTGCAATTCAGATTTTTCTACCCAATTACAAGATACCACCTAAACCCAAGAAGAAGGGAGAAGAAGAAAGAAGAAAGGAACTCAAGACAACACCCTGTACCCTCCATCTTGAATATCCATCTGTAACATACTAAAAATCCTAAAACCTAAATTTCTCACCCATGTGACATACTACATTACTCTCTACAATCTCTACAATTTATTTCACACTTTTGTGGTTCCTATTTCCCTTGAGGCTTTGGAAGTTTTCTCCATGAATGAGGGTCAAAGTCAGTGCTTCCCTGGGGGTCAGAGGAGCAGAGAAATATTCCCAGCGCCCTGGGAGCTTTCTATGGAGTAAATGCATTTTGCAATCAGTGTACCATTTCATAGCTTCCTCTTTCTGCTGTGCACAGCAGCAGCTGCAGTTACTTGTGCTGAAGGCAGCTGGCATGGGACTTACAGGGGTTATTGGGAGGCAGTCCCTGATGGAAAACTGAAAAGAAACTGAGTCAGTACCTCAGGGGAAAGTACAGTTCATCGGGGTGCTGGCATGTGTGCACTGTCACTAAGAAAGCAGCTTGCCATGGCCAGGCCCAGGCAGGGTTGGAAGGTGTAAGGACTGACAAAACACAACCTGTCCGAGCTCATGGCTTTGGCCATGACTACAAAAGCAGGTTCTTCCCCCAGATGTTGCTCCTCTTCCTGCTTGTCCAGACCAGCCCTTTGGCACTTCAGAATAAACCAGCCTTAGCTACAGTACTAAGGTTGAGTGTAAAGTCTGGAAAGCATTAATTGACTTAGAGCCATTAAGCCTCACCCTGTCTCACATCCTCAGAGCCAATCAAAGTTGCAGCATTGCTGTGGCAAAGAGAGAGCACTGTTCAGTCCAGAGCAGGGCTGCAGGAGTAACCTTTGTGCCCAGAACACAGATGAAGTTTGGGAGCTATTAAACTGAAGGAAGCCAGCGATGGAGAGGGAGGCAGGCTTTCAAAGGAAGTCTGGGGTGGGGTGGTAAAACTCAAGCAAAGCAAGTATGTGATATCCAGAAGGGAAGAGGACACTTATTGGATCCACATGTCACAACAAAGAGCAGTAGAAGGAAATCTCCTTAAATGTGGGCAAATAGAGCGTTAGGGAGATCCAGCACGTCTTTCACACAGATCCTCAGCCCCTGAAGCAGGAATTCAGCTCCATCACTCTAAGTGCTCTGAAGCCTTCATATAAGCCCTTAGCCAGAAGCCTCCCCCAATGTGTTCTGTAGACTAAAGGCCACTTTATCTGGGGAAAGGTAACTGATAACAGAATGTGGCTTCACTTTCTAGTCAGGATTCAGCTACTTCCTATGGTGGCTTCTCCTTGTTTTTTCCCCCTCTGGTTACTTTTAGAGGGCTACACATGGTCTTAGGAAAAGGCTGGAGGGCGTGATCCTGTTAGAAGCAGAGAAATCACCTTTTCTGTTCTGTGCTTCAATTGTAGGCAGAAATTCCAGAGTTCCCTCCTTGCACACTGGGTACAGCTTTATGTGAAGCACTCAGTGTCCTGTGGCAGAGTACCTTATAGTTTTATAAGGTGGCCTAACTTCTTGAGGAAGCTTCAGAACATTCATCCCTATTTTTTTGTGCTTAAGGAATGGTAAGTTTATCTGCTCTGCAAAAGCAGTAACAACCTAGCAAGGCATGAGGCAGAAAAGGGCTGACATTTTCTCTCCCTGCAGAGCTTTCTCAGAAAATGTTACCTAACGCACTTTGTTGATACTTGGTGGATCGGTGGGCAAACTTCACTATATTAGGTTATATTAATAAAAAAATACATCCTAAAGAATGCTTTGTTTTACAAGCCACTGCACATCTCTTTGCCTCACTGCATATACTACAGGAAACCAGTTAGCTCCATTTAGAGCTACAGAAAAGTACCACAGAGGAAAAGACTGCAGTTTTCAAAGTTGCTTCTGTTATTCTTGAGCAATCAGAAGAGCATAATTCCTTCTAGTACTGCACAATTTTGAACTCAGAAACATCTATGTAACTTGAAATTTCATTATCCTTAATACCATTTTCACCAAGAAAAACTACTGCAAATGAAAGTGTTCATAGGTACAGACAGTTAAAGAAACCTTTGAAAAATCTGAGCCATCAGGTGATTTTTAAAAGCGATTTTTTAAAAAGTTGATTTTGAATGAGCTATTGTGTTTCAATTAACAACGCCATAGGAACTCCACCACATTATAACTCTGTGTATTTTCTGCAGAATAATGAGATTTCTCCTGTTTCTCAAACAGTAGCTGAGCAATTCCAGAACTCTTCAGTACTAATACATAGTGGTGAAGGAAGGAGGGACAGAGAAGTGCATGCAGAGAATCCTGTTATCCCAGGCAGTGTGGTAAACTCTCATATGGACACAAACCAGAAGGATGTGGAAGCCATAGGCTTCATTCCCCCACAGATTATTAGTTTCTGACTGTTAACAGTGAGCTGTAATCTCTAAAGAGTGTTTGGAAATTAGGTTTTATCAATGTGCTGGATTAAACTGAATAAATTTTATCACCTATTTCTCATTGTTTGAGTAGGACAATTTGGGAAATTATTTCCCTCTGCTTCACACAAACTGGAATACCTCTCCTTTAAAACACATCAATTTGGCAGCTTCAAAGGGATAAAAAAATAAATGTTTGTAAGGCCTTGACCAGAAGGGAACTATTTGCATACCACTACAGGACATGATTTTTATATCTCCTGGTAAAGATTTGTGCTTTGTTAAGACATGAATACAAAGAGCAGTGTCCCTTTGGATGAATACAGCAAAACCTCTAAACCTTTTTGGGTTATTTCCAGTAGATCTGATCATTATGTTCAAAGCTCATTGCTGCCTGATCCAATGAAGAGTAGGGCAGACTGGAAAGATGCTCTGAGCTTTAAGGTGATGGAAAAGCCATCTCTGTAATGGGTGGTGATGGGAGCCTTTCCTTGTTCAGTTTCGTTAAAATCAAGCACAGATCTTTGTGGAGACATGGAGAATGGTTTTGGTTTCTCTGCCTTCCAAAGAAGAACACACAAGAAGTCTCATGGCAACTAGGACCAGCTGCTGGAGTCGTGAATTTTTATGAAGGGATTTCTGGCAACCACATTAAATAAAGCCTTCAGCCGACATGTCGTCTCTCTGAACTAATTTTTATATCATCAGACTGCAGATGGGTGATTTGCTGAAGCACTGGCAGACAGTTAACTCATAACTGCACATTTGCTGCAGTTATGAGCTCCTACAACAAAAGACTTCTACTTGACAATGTTTTCAAGTTTGCAGTTTCTCTTCCACTCAGGGCAATGGTAGTACTAGAACTGTGGAAGGGAGAAGAGGAAAGACTATTCCTTCAACTCCCCAGACCCAGTTGTTTTATCAGTTTTAACACCAGTTGAACCTCTTTACATCTTACTACTGGTTCTAGTTTATAAAATACTTCACACCTGAAGCTTCTTTAACATGAGACAGGAGTTCACCCTTCAGTGACTGATATCTCAGTCCAAATTAGCCCATATTATGTCATTCAGCAATACTAGAAGAACAAACTCTGCTTCCCTTTATATGCATCATCTGCAAGATTTCAAGACTGAGGATGGAAAAACTGTCAGTAATGTAGCAGAGGACATGTGCAAGCAGATGAAAACAGAATCTATTCTGTAGCGTGCAGGAGAGAGACCTGTTGGTAGACACTTCTGAAAAGAAATGCCATAGAAATCAAGCCAGGAGGTTTGTTTTATGATAGTAGTTCTCCTCCACAATATTAATTGAAATAGGAATTCTGTGATTTTCACCTCAAACTCCACGGGTTGAAGAACGCCAGAATCCAAAGTTCCTTCTTCAACTTATTTAAAACTATCGTGGTGATTATTCACTGCTGATATAACCACCACACCACTTTGCCAGCACTGTTTTTATTTCAAGAGCTTGTGTCCTATTGGTGCTCTGCATCTCATTTGATGCAGTGAAGAGTAATGGCTGTATTTATAAAGGATGCTCATGAACATTCCACTAACTGTTAAAAACTGACTTAGGAGATGTTTTTGATTTCTGGTTTTATATTTGAAAGCACACTGAACTCTGTGTGCATGATGATGCCCCTTACTTTGGAACTGTGGGTTGTCCATAGAAATAAGCTGGTTTTGCACTGAAAGGCTTATCCTGCAGGAAACTGGAAAAGGTAAATGGGCACAGAAGGGAAACGATGCACATAGAGCTGTAGAAAGCATCGTGAGCAGGGAGAAGACTTCCTGCCTTGCTCTGGTTCATCAGACACATTGGCAACACTGTCCCCAAGGTTTTGTGAAACATCCTTTCCTTTGACCATGTTTCCTGACAGACACACACCATGTGGTTGTGGTTTTCTGCAGTTCCATTTTGATATATTCTGCAGAGTGAACAGAGATTGAAATCCACTAATCTGTTATATACTCCTGGAAAACACCATGTTATCATCTACCTGCTTGTGATTCTGAAGCTGCTCAGTACAGGCTTGGTCCTTTTCCATGTGGGTGAACCAAAGAGTTTTAGCAGATTTTCATGCACATGGATTTCACACTGTTCCTCACTAGTGCTCCTCCTCTTTGATAACAGCATTGCTACACAGAGCTTAAACTGCAATAAAATGGTTTAGTGAAAGTTGTACATAGTGATCTCTGATTTCCTCTTAGGAACTACAATCCTCCTTAATTATTTTCTTCACCCTGGAGTTTGGTTGTTACTTTTGTGGTTGGACTTCTCTTTTAGCCAGTCCCTCCTGTTTAGCCAAATGCCCTCCCTCCTTCCCTTTTTGGAAGCATAATATTTGAGGGCATTTCTTAAGCAGTGGAAACCTCCTTAGAGCATTGTGCTGCCTTAGTCAGAACACTTTTAAGCATAACCTCTAATCTGTGTGAGTGAGTAACTGAAGGCCCACATGTCCCAAGGGAAGGAAACCTTGAAAATGGGAGCCAGACTCAAGTGTTCAGCAAATAGTAAAACCCTTCTGGCTTTGTTCACATCAAACATTTGTGTTTCCCAAAAGAGGAAGAAACTTCTCCATAACTATTTATAATGCCACCTGCTCGTTTAGCATTATGAATTGCATCTAAGCCTACTCTTAAATTAATCCTGTCCTCAAAGACTGGTTAGTAATTTTGAAGGAGGAAATTCTCTCTTACGGAGATTGTCCTCACAATCTGTACATATTTCTTAACTTCTTATTTCTCCTCTATGCTGGAAAAGGGAAGGTACAGACCAGGCTCTAGATCAATGCGATAAATAATACTTATTCTTCATAAATAGAGAGCTATGCTGATATATAATTGGTTATTTGACTAATGGGTAAAAAAAAATCAATGTTGTATTAAACCTCTCTAGCTGGAATCAAAGGGAAATTGTTTTGGGAAAATATTTCATTTTCTTTAAAATATGAAATAGAAATTGCTTTGAAAAATAAAAAAAAGTCCTACACCATCAAAAAAAAAACCAAAAAACCAGATCAGATGTGTTTTGCCACGTGCACTTTTCTTGTCTAAAACAAGGCCTACTGTAGACATAGTGAGGAAGGTGAAGTGGATAACACCTAGAATCTCTGCCTCCAAATTCTCACCAAAATATTGAGAAATGAGCTGGAATACCTTGATGTAAAAATAGGGTTATTTTTATGTGCTTTTTTGAGATTTGAATATATATTTTGGTCATATATACAGGCTTTGTCCAATAACTATGAAGTTTAGATGAAACCAGATGAAGGAAATATTAGATTTTTTGCTTAATAAAATTTCTTTCAATGCAAGGAAGAAAAATTTTCAAGCTACAACCCTTCTGCTAAAACCCTAGGGGCTGGGAAATTGAACTGAATTGCTCAAAAATGGAGGGACAATTTTAGCTTTTGTTGCATTATGAAAGGTGAGTACAGAGTTATCCCAGAACTCCAGCAAACTGGGAAATGTGGCACTTCTGATTTCTGGACACTTATTTTCAGATGCTTTCATGAATGCTTCCTGCATTTAACTACTGTTGTGTTTCTGAATTCTGACACTATGGTTGTATTACTGTTTAAGTACAAGAAAGATTTAGGAATTTATTTAAAAATAAAAATAATAATAATAATTAGATTCAGAACATCTCTTGCTTTAAAATTAGTCTTCTGATGAATTTGCCTGTTGTGCAGCGATGTTCATCCCAACAATGAAGTCAGAGGTGATGAGAAACATCTCACTTGGCTGAGGTTATGCTCTTAGTAAGAAGCACAGCTCTACTAAGTAGAGATGACAACAAAGCAATAATATTTAAACATTACTGTAACTCCAAGGAAGAAATGGCAGTCTTAAGTGCAAACATCCTTCTTTTCAGCCTGTGTCCTACATACCTGCATTGATGGGCTCCATTTGAAGCACTGGGTAAATGTTTAGTGAGACTCTGTCTCAGGTCAGATCTTATTAATGTTGAGTGTGTGCAGAACAGTTTGCAGAATCTGAATCTTTGTTTCTGGCACAGTGCCTTTCCTTTCTGTTACACTGGAAGAGGGGAGAAAAGCAAACTGCCAGGGAAAAGTAGTGAACTGACAGCAGAGAGCTGCAGCCTATAATGGGTGTAAAAGCATCCTAAACCATATTTAGACAAGAACTGAAGCAGTCACTATTTATTCTGTTTCAAGGATGTCTGTTTTGAAGCCATTTCTGTTACACGAAGTAACATGTGAACGGTTTTCAAATTACTGCTGCTTGCTTAATAGAATAAAAACCTGAAGAGTCAAATGATGTCAGTGAAGCTGTTAAGCCTCTGTTGTTTCCTCCCAGACTATTGCTGCCCACCAAAAGTATTGACTCAACACAAGTCTTTGCATTTACTGAGAGTAACAGCAGAAAAAGCACCAATAATAACATTTTCTATCTTCTCCCCCACCACTATTGGGTTTATTTTTTAGGAAAGGAAAATCTGAGCAGATTTGTGCAGGAAGAGACACCTACCCAGACAGATGCTTCTGCCTGTAGCTGGAGAAGGCTCTGTTTTGCTTAGCTTTATTTTCTGCCTTGGATGTCCTGCCTTGCAGTCTATGAGCTGAGGAACAGCAGTTCCCAGCTTTCTGGGAGATACACACCACGCTAAATAAAGGGGTTGGAAGGCTCAGTGCCAGCTATTTTTCTTGCTTTGTGAGTAGTAGCTGCTCTGTTGGGGGCAGGGGGCAGCTCCAGGAAGGTTTTATTCTTCAGAGCTTTGTAATCCCCCTCTTCACTGGAAGCTGGAAGGGGACAGCTGGGGGCACAGCAGGCAACCTTTCAATTAAGCGGAAAGAGTAGAAAATTTTCCACTGACAGATTTTTCCCCACTTGGCCAGACAAATTTGCAAAACTGAACACTGTTATTTAAAGAAAAAAAAAAAAAGGTAATTCTTGCAAAAACAAGTTGATAACCTTCTTCCACTGAGAGAATTGAAAAAGATTTGAGCTTCTTTTCTTCTACTTAGTCATTTCTGAATATTAAAAAGTGGGTATTTTTTCCAGGCCAAACTTTTTTTCTTTCACATCTTAAATAATAGTGAATTTCTAATTTGAAATTTACACATTTAAAAATTACATAAATAAAAAATTTAGTCTGAAATATGTCCAGGATTGTTGGCTCATTAACATGAGGTTTTTGGGGTGATTTAATACTTATCTTTTGATTTGGGAGGGATTTTCAGCATCTTACAAATACTTAGGGAATACAAAAGCCATTCCCCACACAGCTGCTAGATGCTGTGGTGAGAGTTTGGAAAATATTAATCCATTCCCTGCACTTGACAGAGGTTACCCACCAAAGTCCTTTCACTTATACTGTCAAATTGCTTTCATTAGGAATAAGTTTTCCTTTTTCTGCACTGACCAACAACTGAACTAACACCTTACATGTAATAAAGTCTTAATTTTCTATGTTTTTCTTCAACATCTTTTTTGTTGTAGTGTAAGAGTCTATTTTGTCCTACATAAGGGTGGAAAACATCCCAGCTTCCCTCACCAAATAGCATGCCCAGGGAAATGTGTGAGCATACTTTATCCATACTTCAAAACAAAAACTGTGGTTTATGAAGTCTTTGAATCCTTTGTGCACTGGTTGTGAGTAGAGATGATTGAACTCTAGCCAAAGATTTTGAGAGGGCACTGCTAAGTTTATTAAACATCTGGGAGGCAGACCAGCTTTCCTGCAAGTCATTTGGTACAGGAGCTTCTTACTTCTGCCCAGGGCTTTGAGGTTTGCAATTACAGTTCCTAAGAGCCATGGCTGTCACAAGTTGAAAGGATTCATTTCCTCCATGACTTACTGTGACATGGTTGGGATGGCTGGAAGTGACAGAAGAGAATGTCTTTCAAGCTAATAGATGCAGAGTCCCAGAATGGCTACATGCCAGGCAGACATACAAGAGAAACAAACCCAGTGCTAGCAAAACTTAAACATAGTGGGATCACTTTCTCGGTTTGATAATCCATTGAAATGGACACTATTTCGTCCTCATGACACTTGCAGCACGAGGCTCTGCACTCCAAAAGCAGTTCAGAGCCCTTCAGTTCCAGAGCAGTTCAGCAAGGGTTTATGAACATTCCAAAATTCAGAGGAAGGATTGGTTTTGGCTATGGGAGGAGGTGGTTTATTTGTTCTAATTTGAGGTTTGGTTTTTGAGGGATAGAGGATAGTGGTGTTGCTTTTGTTTTGTTTTGAGGGATTTTTTTCTGCAGACGTCCTTTTCTCCTCTTTACTCTTCCCTGTTGTTTTCCTAAACCAGTGAGTCTGTTTCTTATAGCCCAGATCCCAATATTGCAGCACAGGCAAAGATGTTCAAAGCTTCACTGGCCAGAGATGAGGCCTCCTGCCTGGAATAGCAAAGTGTGGCTGCTCATCCATGCAGGTACTCTGTTGCTCCAGCCACTCCTCCAGCAAGCCTTTCCCAGCCCCCAGGATGGCAAACTTCTGTGCAAAGGGTTTTTGTTGGGTTTTTTTTTTGGCTGCCTGTGTGAGTGCAGTGAATCTGCAGGACATTATTATTCAAACCCTTGAACCTGTGTCAGGTTGTTAATGTCTTAATGTTTATTCAGGGGTCAGAGACTGCTGGCAGGTGTCACAGTAAATGGGAGGCTGTCAATAAGCAAATGACTTGCCATTCACAGTGTGATTGCTGTCAGCATGTGACAGGATGTCAGACTGAAAAAGAGGAGAGGATGAAGAGGCAGGAGAAACTGTAAATGTTTCCTTGTTTTGAGGAACTGACGGAGAAGCCTCCAGCAACAGCCACAGTAAATCAACATTTAAACAGCAAAAAAGATCTCAACATCCAGGTTTGGGATAATGCTACTAAAGGAGCAGTTTAGGTCTTCTAAAGCGTCAGGCAGATGGCATTGACACGTTTGGAAGCGTTTCCAGTTCTCCATCAGGAAAGAAGTTAGATTATATTTACTGGTACTCCCATTTCTCTTATATTTGTACATCATGTACATAAAAAGAGGCGAGGTCCTAAACGAGTGGGTTTATCCATAATTAAAGACAGTGATTGTGCAAAGCATGTTATTTCTTCTAGGTAATCTTCTTTTAGACACGTTTCCCAGTCTATAAGTTTCTGACCTCCCAAGCCACAGAGGACCTGGGGATCAGGATTCTGTTCTCAGTGTTAGGTGTTCACATCCTGCATCATCTGCCTCCATTTCTTTGTCTGTAAGACAAGCTGGAATATTTTTCAAATTTGCAAAGTCTCAATAATTAAGATACTTTGGGGAAGTTTTATAGAAATAAAAGGGAGACTTAATTATTTCATCCTGGACAGTTTATTCCTTTGGGACAATTAAATAGAGGTCGCTGATTATGCAAGTGATTGCAATTTAAAAAACAGCATATTTTAGTGATAAAAATTTGGATTAAGCCATACTGAGTCAGGATCAATTTTTCCCCTCCTTTTCACACTGTCTTGGTGCTAACCTGAATACAGAATATAAAAGAGTCTCTCCATCTCCTCAGCTCTGCTGCCCACTGAACTGAAGGGGATCACCATAGTGCAAGTCCAGCTCAGCCCCTGAAACCTGTGACTGATTTTGTCCATCACGAGAAGGTCTGTGAGAATCATGCTGACAAATTTTCACATGTGCTCGCAGGGCAGGCACAGAGCTTGTCTGAATTTGGGCAGTTCTTGCATTAAAGGCAAAATATTCAAGGAAAATTAGAGGGAGCATATTCTTTCAATTTTCAAGACCCTGTCCAAGGCTTTGCACAGAAGGTTTTCCTTAAGTAGATAACAGGAAGAAATAAGAAAGCTATAGTCAATACAGTAAGATGAGCAATAACAATAGATTTTTGTCCACCACCTTTTCAGAAGAGCAAAAATAATGTTTTCTGAATTTTGCCCTAGCCTGAAGAAGGAACTTGCCACCAACACTTTGAGCTCAAATTGCTTAAATTCTGACAAAGTTGTAAACAGCTAAAATCAAAGTGTCATTACATCAGATCTGCTAATGCCTACCATTTAAGTGCCCTGAGTGCTTTTACATCTCTAATGTCCACCTACAACCCCTGCACTGCCACACTACTGCATCTAAACATTGAAGAATATTGCCTGAATTCCTCTGTCAAATGACTGAAGTATGCACTTCGCTTCAAACCTGAAGCCAAGGCAAAGTTTAAGTGATCTGCTGGAATGATTAATCTACTCTGCATGTTTACAGAGAGAAATGAAGCAGTGTTTTTGAAAATTCAGAGTGGCCAAGAGCTTTGGTATCTGGTTTTGCAAGAAATCTAACAGATGTGTGAAATTTTGCAGGTATCCCAATGATTTCAGCAGGAGTTCTGTGCACAGGTTTAAACTTGTGGTAGTATTGGCAGACTTTTGAATTTCAGACAAGTGACTTCACATTCTAAATCTTTCTCTTCCATCCATTTGCACAAGAATATTCTTTGAGTATGGAGTTCTGCTGAGTAATTTTTAAAATGCTAAATATGTTGTGCATGTTTTAGGTAACGTGACTTCTCCACAGTGACTTCAGTACTATTTTTCATTTACTTTGCCTTGCATCTCATTTAAAACCACAGGCTACTTTTGGCAAGCATTAAGAGCTCTTAAGTGGTTTGTAATCTGTTTTTAATATGATCCTAGTTCAAGTTCAAGCTGAATAAACATAGGGCTAAAATGAAACCTGACGTCTTTCTGCTTTATGCAGGGAACTGCTACAAACCACAGGGTAAGGGCTGATTTATTTGAACAGCAACAAGTCTTAAAATGAAAAAAAAAATATGGGTACTGGCTGTTTTATCTTAATTATTACTCTTGGGTGACCTTTTGTAGTTACAGAAGGCAGACAGCAGCCAGTTTGGCCAATTGTTTTACATTACTCTGATGGAGAACTGTCCAGACATTACTTGCTGAAACAAGAGATAATGTTCTCTCTTGATGTTTAAAGTTCACCATCATTTAACTGTTTTACCATGTTTGCTTGGCCAGCAAATGATTGCTGGACAAACTGAGGGAAATGTCTTCTGATTTATCACTTGGAAATGATCAGTATTAGGCTGGGGCATATAACACAAGCCATCCTGCACGAGGTCAGGATAAATCTGGAGATGGGGAGGTTGCAGGTTGTTTTATCAGTACACAGATTTTCAACCACGTAACAGAAGTTAGGCCACAACACAAGTTGCATAGAGTTAACAACTCTATTTTCACTATGTCCAGGCTTGGTGGGTTGTCTAAAGCTGCATTTCCTCAAGTTATATGATACCATCAAATTTGCTTTCCCCCTTCTCTCCATTCTTATAACTTGTAACTCTTGTGTCTGAAAGAGAAATGGAATAGTCTGAATATGCCAATTTGAAGCATATTAACTCGCCTATTAGTCACCAGAAAAGTAAACAGAAATATCTTGAAAAAATGCATTTTTATTCTATGAAAATACTTAAATTTTAAAGCTCTCACTTTGAGAGTTGAGAGTTTATATTGGCACTGCTGTCAAACTTGCCTTTTCTGGAGTGTGTCTAAAAACCCAGGAGTCTGGTTACAATCAGCCAGAATTGTTGCTTGTTTGCCCAGAGATTTTCTATGTCTACGACACAGAGAAGTACCCTTCTCTCCTAAAATCCATTTTGTTTTGAAGTAACATAGTCTGTTCTCACATGCTGATGTTTTTTATAGTAATAATAGAAATAACATGGGGCTGTGGATGACATTTTCCACAGCCCAAATACACAGACAAGGTAGAGGTTTGCAGTCCAAGCCTGCAGCCCATATTTCTGCCATGGTGGATAGTCTCATGTTAAAGCCTGGCCCAGATGCTGGGTTTCATACTGGCAGATCCATGAGGACTAAGCCTGGATTTTAGGAGAACTTGTTTGGCAAGAATTAGTTTAATCATTCCCCACGTCATTTTTTGGGCTTTATTTGTGCTTAATATCCTTAATCTGCATTGCTGTTGTGAGGAGTATCATATCAAAATGAGAAGAATAAACAGGCAAAACATTTGAGCAGCACAAACCAGGCATGTTCTGCGCTTGCAGTGTTGACTCATAACTGTAATTCTTCCCCTCTTTCCAAGTTTTGATCTCGTCTCAGCTCTTGCCAAGTGATTCATAACCACCTGCACTTGCAAAGGAGGTCTGAGCAGCACCACACAGAGTCACTTCCCTGGGATTTTCCTCCCTGCCAGGGAGCCCACAGGCTGCCTTCACTCTTGTCAGCCTGCACCAAAACAAACCAGAATAAACGTGCCTGTACTTGCAATTATTCCAGTAAAATATTTCCACTTTAATCAAAGATGTTGTCTGAGAACACAGGAGACAAGGGGAGGGAAAAGCAGTGTTTGCCCTTGAATCTGAGAGGGGCAAAAAATTAAAAAAAAAAAAAAATTGAAGCCTCTTTACCTGGATAAAGTCTAAATCTTTTTTTTTCCAGAAGATTTCTTATATGTATAGTAACAAGGGCTGTCTGAGGAAGGGAGCTGTAGGGGTAAACAAGACTCAAGAAAGCCAGGTAGTCTACTGCATTGAGAAACCTGTCACAGAGAGGAACTGGAGGTAGAACCACCACAAAGCAGAGCCTGAAGAAAATACATAGCACCATCCTCTGACATATTTGCCAAAATGGGAAAAGTACCCATGTGTGTTGGGACCCATGACTTGGCAGCATGTCATCTTCCTTCAGAAATAGTATTGCAATGTCATTTTGTTATATTTCACATCATATGTGACACTGTACAAAGGGACAGAGCAGGCTTCTGTGTGAATCCAGAACATAAAGACTTGTAAGTAATTTCTAGAATCCACAGTGGGACCATGTGTGTGTTTAAGTCCTAATTCCAGAGAGAGAAAGCTGCATGCACAGAGGCCCTTTGTGTTGGGATTCCTTTTACTATTAGTTACATTGACAGCACAATTACTTTTAAACTAGTTTTTACAAGTATTTCTTTCTATATCTTCTGTTTAAAGAAATGGGAAGGCAGGTAGGCAGGAGGAGGATTGCCTCCAAAAACATCCTGGCCACAGGGTGTGAAGTTTATTTAAGCTCCTTCTCTTCTTGGATGTAGAAATAGTAGCTAGAGACACCTGGACACCTATCTCTCAAGCCTTTAACTACCAGGGACATTTTTTCTTCAGTTAGTGAAAGATCTGATGTATGTAGTTAGCCTCACTTGTAAAGTGCAGGCTCTGATCTGGCTGCTGCCACTCCACAGGAAGACCTTGGCTGGATGTTCTGAGGGGTCAAAAAAAGGAAACTGAGCATAAATCAGTAAATGTTAGGGGGTAGAGAGCAGGGAAAATTGGAGTACTGCACCCCTAAATCTGAGGTTCAATTGCACCCTGAACTGTGCATACACAGCTCCATTTCCCTCATCTCAGAAGGTTTAGAGGTACTGTAATAACACTGGTGGAGGACAAGGTTTGTCCAGGATCTGGACCTTGTTTATAGAGTAACCAGGTAAACCTGGATTTTTCATCCTGTAAAAATGCTCACTGAGAGTGCCGTGCAAGAAGTGCAGAGTGCTCTGGAGAGAGCACAAAGAAGCAAAGTGTTTGCCACTCCATCCAAGAGCAACGGGGCATTAGATCCAAGCTAGCGAACCGAGCTGCAGAGAAACGAAAGGGCGGTGCCTGAGGACTCGTAGTGGATCTGTGCAAGACCTTTTTGAAGGTGACCGTGCATGAGCTGCGCGGGGAACTGGATGAGAACTGGGGAGAGAGAGAGAGAGAAGAAAGAGCAGCAGGCTGAGGAAATCCTCTGTGCTGGAAATACAGAACCTGGGAGACTCAGAGGAGGCACTGTGCGTGTTGTGTGGGTGTGGGTGTGTGGGGGTGTGTGGGTGTGTGTGTGTGGGTGTGTGTGTGTGTGGGTGTGTGTGGGTGTGGGTGTGTGTGTGCGTGTCCCGTTCCTGCCCATCCGTAAGAACGATTCTCTCCCCCCGCTGCCAGTGGCGCAGCAGCCGAGGGCACGGCCGGCAGCAGCCCCAGGGCCACCCAGGCCCGGCCGTCCGGGCGGGCCGCCCCGCGCTCCGCCTCCCCGCGGCACGGCCGGGCCGGGCGGGGCGGGGCGGGACGGCAGCGGCGCTTCCCGGCGCTCCGCCCGCCGCCGCCACAGTCCGCGGGGAGCCGGGCCGAGCCGTGCTGTGCTGTGTCGCGGGTGATGAGTGCGTGAGAGCCATAGAGCAGCGTCTGGGGCCGGGAACGCCTGCGGCCACTTCCAGGTACGGTTCGTGTGTCTGCGGTGCGTCTTGTTCATCCATCCATCCATCCATCCATCCATCCATCCATCCATCCATCCATCCATCCATCCATCCATCCATCCATCCATCCATCCATCCATCCATCCATCTCTGTCTTCTTTGCCAGCTCCGGCAGGACGGTCTCATTCCTCCTGGTGTTTAATCTCCTTCCTGGCTACCCAGTTCTGTACGGACAGAGCTGCTTTTTTTGCGGGTATCAGGAGAGACTTCAACCCAGCAGTGATTGGATCCTATTGGGTCCTTCTCCTTGTCCCCTTCCCTGCAGTAAGAGAGAACCGGGTCCTACAACTGCACGATGTGATTTTTTTTTTTTTCCCGTGGCTATAATCCTTGGAGAAGCTTTCCCTGCTTTACTTTACAGCCGTCAGTTCAACTGACTGATGGTTTTCTTGGGTGGGAAGGATAAAAAAGCACTGGTTTACCAGATTTCGTGTTCGTAGGGCTGAGTAAAATGCGTGTGTGGGTGGGATGTGAGTGTGTGTCTCTTTCGCTGGGCATCTGCTGAGTGTGAGTGCGGTGAAACTTCAGGCTCCTGCGCTGCGGGAGCTGGCAGCAGTTCAGGGGTACGAGGAGAGTAAGGACTGTTAAAATCAATGTCAAATGACCTCAAATCAATGTTAAATGACCCAAGACCAGGGGTTTACAGTCCAGTTTACAGTCCAGACTGTAAACTAAGGCAGCTCTAACAAGCAGTGCCTCCCAGTCTGCCTGTGTGAAAAGCTAAATAAAACAGAGTGGGATGAGGAACTCTTTTTAAAGAGTTCCCCTGAACGGAGCGGAGGAGGGCTGACTCCTCTCAAAGGGCAAGAATGGCCTGAAAAATCAAAAGAGCCGGGAACAAAGAGGTGCTCTGTACCTCGGGCAGCTATGTCTAAGCGAGGAATGTTGAGGGGGCTGCTCTCAGTGAGATTAGCGCCTTGGTGGGCTGAGATGTCATCTGTGCCATCTGTGGGAAACTGGGACTTGGGCAGGCAGGACTGGGTTTCCAGGCTGTCTCTTTATTTTGAAAGCTGAGAAGAGCTTTTTGAAGTACGGCTTCCTCAGGCTTATCTTACGGCTTCCAAATGAGATGCCTTGGAGAGAAGCTGTTAATCAGCTGAAAATCAATGCTAAATATACTCAAGACAAGTAGCTAACTGATGAGCTGTTCTGGAGAGAACTAATAGCTGAGACCAAGCTCTGATTTTGGATAAGCAGTGGGGATATCACTGCTTTGAACAGCAGGACTGAAACAGGCCACTGTAGGATTTGTTAAATCTTTGTAAAAGAGGAAAGAAATTACTGATTTAGCAGGGGTTAAGCTCACAGCTGTGCCACGCACTGAGTAAAATGCTTTTTTTTTTGTATGGTGTGCTGAATCCCTGCAGGTTTACATTCTTTGTGGTTTCTTTCTGCCGAGGTTTTTGGGGACAGCACTGTGTGTTGCTGCCTGTGCTCCAGCTGTGTGGGTTATCTAAACAGTCCTCGGGGGAGCAGAGGCACCGTGCCTGCCCCTGGTCTGTGGGGTGAGCTGCTGTCACCCTGTCAGAAGTGACAGGCACAGTTCAGCCCTGGAGCGTGATCAGTGAAGGAATATGAACTGGAGAAGCTGACAATATGGGGCCTTCTTTTCGAACTGGGTAGTTAAAAAGTGAGGTTTTCCTGGGGTGAAGACAGAAGGGGTTGTGTGTGGATCATTGCCAGGCCGTGCTGCACATCACTGTAAGGGTCTGCTGACATAGCTAGGACTGTTTGGGGTAAGATTGCCTGCATTCCAGAGGAGGAGGCACAATCTGTGACTGCACATGCTTAAGCATTTTTTACAAATGTTAGTAAACACACAGGTGTACTCTGCAAGCACTGACAAGCGCCCTTTGCTTGGCATGGGTATGAGGGACTGAGCCACATCATCTAATAAACACTTTGATAGAAAATACGCTTGTAAACAAAGCTTCCAAAGAGCACTTTAGAACCACAGCAAGACAATACATTAATTTACAAACAGGAGGCAAAGACTCCAGCTGAAAGCTGTTGCTAATTTCTCCTCTATTCTAGTTGCTGTAGAAGTAGTATTAAAAAACGAAATTGCTACTGTGAGGAACCTGAATGGGTGGCATTTAGTATGGCTGTATTTTTAAGTGGAAAATGTGCAGGATCATGACAACAATCCAGCTCACTCTCCCTAGGCGGCTCCAGAATAGCACTGAATGACTCAGATCCATGCATTCTGACTATTTTGGGTTTGATTCATCAAAATGCATCTTCTCCCCAGAATAAAATGTTCCCCAGGTCACCTGCACTTCCCATGGGGTCAAGTACTCTGCTTGCTTCTTGTCACATCTGGAAATGGGGCCAGAAATGCTGGGTAACACACCTGCAGAGAGGAGCCTGGGAGCTGTGAGCCTGCACAGTGAGACCTTCAGATTCATGAGGAATAAGACAGAGGTTAAATAAGCTTGAGTCAGACTGGGGAGTGGGGTATTCTCTGAGGTAATTGCTCTCATTGATACAAGGGCAGGTGCTTTCTGCATGAATGTAGCTGCTGAACTGACAGTACTTGTCCATCAGGACTAGAGTTGATCCTCCCTTAAGCATCCTGCAGGGATTCAGACACTATTAGGCCACGTTTGTAATGATCTTTTCACAGCCCAGCGTGGTGTACATTTGCTCAATATCATACCTATTGGGTGGTGACTTTATAGGTGTAATTGTTTCAGGGCAAGGAGCGTTTGACCATCGATTGCAAAGCCCAGGGGTCCACCCTCAGTCGGGCACGGGAACTGCTGCTGGTCTCAAAGGTTTGCTGACACAAACCAGTCTGCTACGGCCCTGCCTAGACTGGGGAAAAAGAGCTTTTCAGTCATTCTGGCTATAATACGCTTCTCTTTGATTTCCCAAGGAGTCAGGCAAGCTGATTGCAGACAGCTGTTTTACAAGTCCTCTGTGCCTCTGACCCAGCTCTGTTCTAGGCTTCTTCTGATACCCAGCCTAGATAGAAATGGGTGTGAGGTAAGTGTAGCTGCTGCAGATATGGAGCTGTACTTCCTCTCTTAGGGGACAAAGTGGAACCATCCATTTTTATGTTCAATCTAGACACTGGAAAGTGTATTTTTTTTGTTGTTGTTCTGGTGGTGGTGAGGGTTTAACTGAAGTATTTCTGTTGAAGAATCTGTGACTATACTGCTTTCAACCCACTCTATATTGAAGTGTCAGTAAAAGTTCTGTACTGTTCATGGAAACATAAGGACTCAGTGACTGAGGAAAAAATGATCATATTAATTGTTTGCCCTAAAACCGGCAGTTTTTCTTCATCATCTAAATGGCAGAGATATTTGGCAATGAAGTTTTAGGTAGAAACAGTTAAATGAAATTTAGTACTGTTATTTAACACTACTACAGCTTGCTGTTGTAAATTATAACTTGGCTGCTTATTATGATTACAAAAGGGAAAGGTGTTTCCTTTTGTACTGTAGGTTGCACCAAAAGGCCAGGCATGGGTGTCTGCAAAGAGCAACAGTTTTGGGATTCAGAAGTATTTTGCTTTGATGAGGTTGAAGAGGAACCATGTCAAGAGAGCTTCATGCTTAAGGCTAGTACCATGCTCCTAGCTGTAATACAAGATACACCTTCTGTGCACCTTTTGAAAAAAGATCTTAGTGCTTAATGAAAGGAAATAACCCCATACTTATCCCTCTTTGTACTGTCAGGCAGAGGAATGCAGTAATGAGAAACTGAGTGACTTGACTAAAGCCACAGAGGAGCTTGTAGCAGAGTCAGAAGCAGATCCAGGAGCCAGGTCTAAGCACGGAAATAATGCCATAATAATTCTGTTTTCTGTGGATGGATATGTGAACAGCTCTTGATGAAGCCACTTATGCTGAAAACATCCAGAACCATGCTTAGCTACTATCCATGCAGATAGAGAAGGTGGCTCTTCTGGTTTGGATCACCTGGGGTGGATTAGGATTACATCCCTGTCACATCCCAGGGTTCACATCCCTGTCACATAGAATAGATCACACTCCCCAAGGTTAGTGAAAGTCTAATAACACAGTGATTCTCTTTTGGTAGAGAAATAGTGTAGGGGATAGTGTAGAGATAGTGTAGGGGAAACTGCTCCCATTTCTGTTGAAAACATCAAATTTCAGTGTTGTCAGTTTGAAGTATGCAGGAGGCACAAAGCATGCTACAGAAATGATGCAGAGTGCAGAAGTCTGTAGATACAGAGCTACAGGACTCGTGCCAGAGTTCTGATTCACTAGTGGGGGTAGCATAGCACAGGTAGCATCACAGGCCCCATCTGTGCACCCCACCCCACAGCCTATTCCTGGACATCTCAGCCACTGTGAATCAGCTGCTGAATCAGTCATTTTACAATGTAATGTTTTGGGATAAAACATCACTGCTGTTCACTTGCCTTCAAACTCCTGACCTCAGAACTGCAGCAACCCATCAGCTGAGTGAGGAGCAGCATCTCAGCTGCTCCTCAGCAGTGTGGGAGCTGGGGTGGTGAACTCCTCCAGGCTGTGGAGCTCTGCATCTTACTGGTGGATGGCAGCCCTGACAAACCAGTCTGCAGCTGGCTGAGTAGACAGGTGGGATTTTAGTATTTTAAGGCTATAATATTTAAGAACAAATAGAGCAAATAGCAAAACTGTTCTGTGCTTCACTGGATCCAATAAGGGGAATGCTTTGCTTCTAAAATCCCCACCCTGCTTCAGTAATGTAAAGAACTGGAAGGCTTTAGTAGCATTCTTGCTTTCAGTCCAGCTGTCTGCTCAGAAATTTTGGTAAAAAAGACTAGCTGTATGTGTTGTCTGTTTTTTAGGATGGGAGGTATTTAATTGAATCCTTTGGCTGGCCTGAGACTCTTGTGCATCTTTTTCCATTTCATTCATTCTGTAAATCCCTTGTTTTAAAGAGTCACTATGGAGCATGCAATGGACTGAACTTTTTTAGAATCTCTTGTGCCTTCTGACATTTAATTACTGCTGTGCTAATTCATCATGTCACTTATGATATATACTTATCCTGTTCATTCATGTTTTAAACTTCTTTTCTGAAACTGGGATTAGCAAAAAGATGTACAAGGTACAAAATCCCCACAGTTACATGGGAAAAGCCTTATTTTGCATTCAAATACTAAAAGAACACCATCCAGATGAAGAAATTGCCCATAAAATTAAAAATGAACTTAACAAAAAGATTATTCAGTCAGTAATGGAGCATGCTTCATATTTTTTAAATAATTATGGTCACCTCGGTTTTAACCTGGAGACAGAAATCTCAGCAGCATTGTGATCATGGTAAGAGACAAGTGCTTTAAGAAATGATATGTTATAGGTGTGGTATCCTTTTAGTGTCATGTGTTTCGAGGCTGTTGCTTTTGTGTGTCCAGCAACACGGACAAATTGTATCATGTGTTTTGTTTGGGAGGAACACATGTCCTGTCCTCACCCTGGTCTGAGTAATTTTCCTGCAGCTGGGATTTTTGCCGTGATGCAGTCTGCCTGCATGTGCTTCTCTGGCACTGCAGCAGTGCTGTCACAGCCACTTTCAGCATCATTAGACTCTCTCTCTCTTCCTGCCCTACAGAAGAAGAGGATGGGAAAGGATAGAAGGGGAGATGAGTTATGGGGCTAAAGCTGGGGACATGGATTTACAGCATATCAGCAACAAAGAGGAACTTGTTTGTTTCCTTCCCTTTTTCTATGCTTGCATATTTGGAGAAATACAAGCAGTTCTTAAATGCCCCACAATGTTTCTAATGCTCCCAAGTAAACACACAAATGTATTCATACCCGTCACACCTTTGCTGTTCAGTATCCAAAGACTTTAATTTTGAGTCATTCAGGATTCGCTTAATTACTGTGCCAAAGTTCTCATACGTGAGTGATCAGTCAGCAGGGCTGCATCTGACCTTCCCAAATCATCAGCTGGGTCTATTTATAGACCCAAGAAAAATGCACATTCAGGAGGAAAATGCTTCTACTTGAAATTCTGTTCCTGTTTTATTCTTTGCTTACTAGCATTTTTCATTTTCCTTTGCAGCTTATTGTTGCCTGGGTGATTTTTGGAAAACTTTACAAAATTGTTCATCCTCTGCTGTTTTAGTGAAAACCAAAGAGTACTTTAAGGTTCAGTCAGGTTTCTTACATCTACCTCAGGTCTTTTCTTCTCCTACCAGCAACTGTGCAAGATGTATTTTCTACTGTTATGACATTGTCCAGCATGGATAGTTTTGGTCCTCTTCCTCTGGGGTAGATTCCTTATGAGAGTTTCTTAATCTTCCTCTTGATTTCAGACTGGAAAAAGATGATACCACTCCATTTTTCATCTCCTATGTGAGCATGAAAAAATATTCTGTACTCTGCCTCTTAAAAGATACATGTAATAAGTAATTGTAGGAAGGAACTATAACTCAGAGTTGGTGCTGAATTCATGCTCTGAGAATTGTATGGCAAATTCTTCACAAAGAGTGGAAGCAAGAAGGCTTGAGCTGGGATAGTTCTGTGATCTTAATTTCTTCAAGTAAGACACACGAAACACTCATCTGGGAGTTTTTCAGGTTTCTTATCTTCTCAGTAGCTTGAGCTGTAAAAATTTACCTTTACCTTTCAGTGCTACTAGAAAAAAACAAACTTTGTGAGCAAAGCACACACACCACGAAGAGCTGTGTGGAATGCGATGGGCGGCCTCTGTGTCTGGTATGCTTTTGTTTTGGGCAGCCTGGGTGGGTGCCCTGAGCACAGAAGGATTCCAGCTGCTCCAGCCAGCTTTGTCAAGGGCCTGGCTCAGCTGCCTCTACACAAACACACATAGTATGGGGAACAAGCAAGAAGAATTAGAGACATGCACACGCCTGCATGGGTGTGGTATCACTGCCATCACAGAGACGTGGTGGGGTGGCTCCTGTGGCTGGAGCATTGGAATGGAAGGCTGCTGGCTTTTCATGGAAGACAGGCTAGGGAGACGGGGAGGGGGTGTAGGTCTGGGGGAATTTGGGGAAATTGTACAGGAGGTTAGGGATGAGGTTAAGAAAGCTAAGGGCCAGTGAGAATTGAGTCTGGACAGAGATGTCAGAGACAACAGGAAGGATTTCTGTAGGCATGTTGCTAACAAAACAAGAAGGGATAATGAGAGCCCTCTCTGGAGCTTTGCTCCTGCAGGAAGTCAGTCTTTTGTTTTGCCATACGTCAGTTTTATGATAGCATCCTTATTAACAATGGTGGATGGTAATCACCTGTTAAATGTGGTTAAGGGTTTCTGATTCTATAGGGAGCAGCTCTGAGGGGATGTAATTGCATTTCTGAAGTTTGCATCTTTTAAGGGAAGATGTGCCTTGGGACTCTTACCATTCCTCTGCCTGAGGGATATAGTGTGGGAGAAAACTGTACCTAACAGAGGAGCTGAAAATGTTTGGCAGTGGCTTTAAAGGCACCTTTCATGGCTACTACTGAACTTCTCTATGAAGGGTACCAGCTCTCCATATTATTTGGTTTGTTTAATGAATCTGATGTGCAGCCTGAGCTCTTTAATATAAATTAAAACAAAGTGATGCAATCTTCCACTGTTTATAATAGAAAACAGATTTTTTTTTTTTAACATAAAGGTTTGGAAAAGCACTCGCCCGCCTTGGAAGCAACATCTGATTCCTTATGTTTTGCCAAACTGAAACTTGGCTCCTGCAGGAGATTGTGAGGGTTTTAGCACGTCATCTTTGGCTATGATTTCCTATTTACAATGCTGTTACTGGGAAGGTTGAGGCTTCTTTCTTGTCAGAGGCTACTCACAGCCAGAATATGGACCTCAGTGCCCAGGGTCTCATCTTCTCCATAATGATACTAAATACAGGAAAAAATGTTTTATTCCTCTTTCCACAGTGCAGAGTTTTTGGCATCTCTCTGTCACAGAAGAGCATCACTGGTAAAGAGGGGAAATTATTTCGTTGCTCTTTCCTTCAAGTCAGATCTTTAATTAAAAAAAAAAAAACCCAAACAAAAAAACCCACTCTTTTCATTCTTGGAAAAAAAAAGAAAGAGAGAAGAGATAAATGGGTTTACATGTGATTGCTAGATATCTTCTCTGTAACCAAATTTCAGTTCCACTCAAGTTATTCTGAAGGCAGAGTTCGGCTGAAGCTTTAGCTAAAGAAGCTTCTAATTAGAATTAAGCATACTTCTTTATGTCTCCACCTCCAAATAAAATACAGGAGAGGAGTCAAAGTCAAGATAATAAAGAAGTCATGCTGGAAAAGCACATGTGTTGTATGAATCATCCTGTTGGCTATACTATATTTATCTCTGTCACACTTTGCTATCAGCCTTTTTCATCGCTTGGAGAATGTGTCCTGTGTCCTGCTCACTTCCAAGTGAAACCCAGTTCTGACCACACAGAACATCACCACAACTTGGTGTCTCACTGAAGCAGGACTGAGCCCTCTCTGTCAAGCAGCTTCAAGAAATAGATAGCAAACGAGTGAGACAATATTTACCCTTTGGGACAGACTTTAGAGAATTTTATTTTATAGTTACAAATCAGTACATCTATTTTTTTTCTTTTCTGTTGATAAGGATGTGTCTCCAACCTGTCTGATTTGTGTTGTGAGGATTGCATGAAATGAAAGCTAATTGCTGGCTAGTCTGGCTAAATCCCCTGCATTAGTCTGGTTTGGTTGATATGGCATCCGAGTTGAAACAACTGCTCACCTTGGTTTTTTACAAGTGCTAATATTGATGTCAAGATGTTTTGCAGATGCAGACTAGCCTTTCTCACTTCCCTGTGGAGTATTACCTTGGAGCCACAGTGCTACAGATGTCTGGTGGGCTGCAGTGTTTACACACTGTTCACTACCACTTGCATTTTGACTGAATAAACTGTGCTACAGTAGATGAAAAAAATTCTAATTTTTTTCAGGACATCTTTCAGTGTCAGTGGGCTGAAGAATATTTTGGAGCTGGTTCAAGTCTGTGGCTTTGCATGCACGGTATGAAAACCTAGCAAATGCTGCAGAAGGTTCCTGTCAGCTCTTCAGTTAAGTTTTGTTCCTTAAACTGGGTTAGCCTTGCAAAGAACCTGAAAGACCAGGAGTCTTTATACATCAGGATGCTTTATTGCTGCACAGCATGGCCGTGGTAGGTTTGCACCTCACTGCCCAGTAACTTGAACTCCCTTGTACAGGAACCCGGTTAAGTTCAGTCCTGCACTTTACACTGTGGCATGTGTATTTACTTTATTCTTCTCCCAGTTCATCGGGCTGAATGGAATTGAAACGCTGGTTGAACAGCTGCACAGAGTGTCTGATGTCACTTTTCAGACACTGAGACTTTTCAGTCTTTCCTATTTTGATGCAGATATCTTTTGGCACCTCTCAAGGTGGAAATAGCACATCGTGTAGGCCAGGAGGCTCTCTCCACTGTCCTTCTCTGCCTTTGTTTTTGGCTTTCTCTTACTGTTTATTTACTGAACCACTCTGGCTTGTGCTGGTTTGAATGTCTCCATTGTGTGGACACACTGCCAGCAGCAGCAGCAAGCCTGTGTGGTGCTTCAGGTCCAAGCTAAGGAATCTGGCTAATAACTTAATAGCTTCTCATCTCCACCGAGCTCACTCTAAAAAGTGCTTTATTGTGGGTTGGGGAGCACACAGATGGCAGCACTCTATTTATCTCCAGGCTGTCACATCGCTAGTTGTTCTCAAAACGGGGTGCCTTCACAGGCTGGTGTTCGCTGAGGTCTGTGGCTTTAAAGAGCATTTTCCCGAATAGGATTTGATACAATGGAGAGAAAAGAAACAGCATCTGCTCTTACAATGATGGCTCAGAGGCATTAATGCTTTTCTCATGCACATGTCATCACAGGAGCACAGCAGCCTGTGGATATTGTCCTCTCAGTTTGATCTCCCTTGCCTTGAAGCTCTGGGGAGGATGGGAAACAGGGTGTCGTTCCCTTTTGCAGTTTATCTGTCTCTCCCTGAGTGCCCATCAGCACCCAGTAACTGCTGCAGTAGAGTTAACACCAGCATGTTTCTGGTTAAAACTGGGCACAAACTTAGCTTCCCATGGAGGCTATAAAACCTAAATTCCTTAAACTGGCAAGAACTGCTAATCCCAGAAAGCAGGGAAGGAGGGAAAAGAAAGGAGTTTATAACTCAACACTCAAGCAGAGATTTTATCTTTTGACCTTTTCAGATACTGCATTACCAGAAAGAGCTCTTCTGGTAGAGCCCTTCTGAGCTCTTCTTCAAGGGGTCATGGCCCCCTTGCTGCCCACCCACTACCCTGAGTGACTAAACAGCTTGCAGCACTGACTGATCTTTCCTTGGAAAGACATTTTGATTCCACAGGCACTAAGGTGCAGACTGATGAGTAATTGCTTTATTTTTTCCTAAAGCTAGGAAGCACAGGGCTGGATTTTTTCACATTTTCACTGAATTTTGGGAGAATGTTTAACAAGTCTCATCTTTTATATAATTGGTGAGCTTGGACAGTAGTGGTAAGCAACTATGCCCAGGCAAGTTTTTCCAAATTTCTGTAGAGCCACTCAGAGAGTAGGTGGAGGCAGATGCACTGAAGCATCAGGCTTTAGCCTGGGTCACGCCTGTCACAATGTTATGGGGAAAACCAAGCACCAATTTACCAGGGTGGAGTTGGGAAATGGGAGGTTTGGGACTGCAGTTACTTGGCTGTTGTGTTGCATAAAGGAGGCTGTCCTCTCACATAACCTTTTTCAGGACTTCACTTCAGTCTCTCTCCTTCTGCACTGGCACTGGGGGGGTGTGTCAGCCTGGGACAACTGAACATGCTTCCCCTTCAGAGTGCTGCTCTTAGGGAGCTACTTTCAGGATTTGATCAAAATAAACACTTTGCCACATCCCCAAAAGCTTTATATAAAGTCTGAGTTCCCGAAGCCTGTCAGGATTTTCGTACCTCCTTCTAACTCTTAGCCTGGACATCTTATCTGTCGTTTAATAAAGAAACAGCAAGATATAAAAGAAGCACCTGGCAATTGTGAGAGGCAGTGGTGAAAGCCTGTGTTGGACCTTTCGTGAGGAGTCTGCACAGGCTTGAAAACAGTAAAAGTGTGTGCAAGTAACCCATGGCATGACACTGAGGTTTTTTTCTAGTGCTGTATTATCTCTAGAAGAGAGAAAACCCCTTACATTGTACCTTCCCTGAATTATCCCTTATCTCTTTTGTGTGTCTCTTCAGGGCAAGATGCCACAGACACCTCCTTTTGCAGCGATGTTTGACAGCAGCAGCTACAACAGGAACCTGTATCAGACAAAAGAAGACAGCTGTGGAGGGCTCTATTACCACGACAACAATCTCCTGTCGGGGTCTCTGGAAGCTCTGATCCAGCACTTAGTACCCAATGTGGATTACTATCCCGATGTAAGTTAACTGTATGGCCAGGCCTGATGTGTCTCCTGAAGGGAAACATGTGCAGTAAGAGCAGAATGGGTCACATCCATGGCTAAGGAAGGGGTTCAGGTGGACGACCAGCAGTGATAACATGTGCTTTACCTGAGTGCATCCTGCAATAACTCACCCAGCCTAGGAAGTCTAATGCTTTATTACTCCCATTGTAAGGTGAGCAACCCTGGTGACTCATTTATAAAGCACACACCTAGACTGGCTTATTGCTTGATGGATCCTGTGTACCATTGACCCTCAAAAATGCTGCCAGGCAAGCTGAAGAGAAAGGCATGACCACTTTTGTGACAGAAGGAAAGTATTTATTGCAAAACCAAGTGGTTTTTAATGCATATTTTCCATAGTTCATATGAGGTTGACATGTACTTGCAATAAGCAACCAAAATGTTGAACTAGTACCACACTATTTAGGATCAGCAAAGGCTGGATGTGACAACAGGAGGTTTGTCACCTGAGAATTTTTGACCTGTGTAGGCACATCCACACATTGAGACATTTTCTATAATTCTTAGAAAAGAAGATAAAAAAAGAATGGTATCAAAAGTGCCAGGAAAGAGCAGCTGGGGATAACTGGTGGATGATCAGACTGCAGCTCTACTTGTTGACAACACTCCTGCTGAAGACATAACTCTGCCTATGTTCAGTTTCTGTTATTTTCATAGATCTTTTCACACTTCTGAGATAGGATCTTTTTTAACTTGGGTCAGAATTAATAGCAGCACAGAACTGTACTTAAGCTAGTGCTTATCCATTAATGCTTAGTGTGAACTTCAAATATGTAGCAATTTAGACATTGGTTTGTCCAACACGATGATTTATTCCAAGTTTTTTGAGCCAGAATGTTGTAGAGTCTTTGTAGACTGGGTGCCATAGATACTTAACCACTGGCAAAGTGGAAAGTGGAATGGATATTCTGAATATCCATCTCACAATGAGTTCAAATCATGATACATGGAAAATCAAAGCAAAATAAGGAGCCTCTTCTTGTAACCTCAGAATCAGTTACTGATTTTTATTCTGTAAAATTAAGCTATGTAGGTCCCTCCACTTTCACTCAGGAGACAAAGGTTTACTGTAGAGCAGGAGAAGCTGAGTTGAAATTTTATTCTAAGTAATTTCAGGTAATGAGCTTGCACAGGTAAAGGCTGTGTGCAATAGGAGAGCTAAACCACCTTTGCCCTGCCTTGTTTTGGTTTAATCTTGCATAACTTGGCTCAAGCACAAACTTATAGTACTGGTTGTGGAGCGATGATAAGTGTTAAATTAAATGCTTACCTCTTTTGTAATTGCTTCTGGCACAGCCACATGTAGAGTTTTCTTCTGCAGATAGTAAACGAGGAGCAGATTTATCAGGAAGGCATTTCGAGAAAATATAAAAAGTGCTGGTAATTTATGCCTTTCTCTGTGTTCCTCTTGTTCACAGAGGACGTACATCTTCACCTTCCTTCTCAGCTCCCGCCTCTTCATGCACCCGTACGAGCTCATGGCCAAAGTCTGCCACCTGTGCACTGAGCAGCAGAGGCTCAGTGAGCCTGGCCTGGACAAGGTAAGATCCCACACTCTCAGGGACTTCCCAGGTCCCTGCCCAAGCCAAAATGCTCCTATTCAAGAGGGTCCTCAGTGGGATAGAACAGACTGAAAACCTGAAGCAAGCAATTAGAATTTGACCCTTTATTCACTGAGATTCATGGGGAATTTCCACACTGCTCAGCCTGTCCTCTGTGAGGGCTGCTGCTTCTGCTGCATTGTTTGTTTTACCAAGAAAATCTGTGAAACAGGGTCCTGACCAGACCAAAATCTGCCCTCTGAAAGTCCAAGGCAGAGGATTCGTTGACCCTTGTCCTTATTTCACCGAGAATCAAAAATCATTTTGTGGTCACTATGCCCAAGCAGCCTCTGACCACCACATCTCCTCACTAGCCCTTCTCTGTCTCTTTACAGGTTTCTCCCTATAAGGTGTAGTGCATGCAGAGGTTGTGGCACACCTGAAATTTACAACTTCCTTTGTTGAGGGCTAGTCATAAGTTATGGAAACACTAATCAATGCCTTGCACTGAGGCTCTCCTGGTAATGAGGGGCATCATTTCCACTCAACTAAGGCCTAATTTCCAGGTCAGCTAAGCCAATGAGTGTCTCTTCTTTGGCTTCCATGGCCATTGGCTCTGGCCTATAATCCAATGCTGAATGAAGTTAAGATTAACATTTACCTGACATTCATACCCTTATGGTCTACAGTATCCTGCAGAGCAGAATTCTATTTCCTTTGAGCTAGATATTTCCTGCATTGCTGTTACATGTAACATTCCTCCCTACTGTTTCCAAATAGAATTGGACCCAGAAAATTGCACCAAAAATCCTGCAGTTGTTGACTGAGTGGACAGAGACTTTTCCTTATGATTTCCGAGATGAGAGAATGATGAGGAACTTAAAGGAGCTGGCACAAAGAATAGCCAGTGGGGATGAGGTAAGTTGTCTGCACACAAAGTTACTGGGTAAAATGGTGTTCCTATTAATGTTTTGATATTGCTGTTAATAACATGGTGTGGCTCTGGGTGCTTAGGAAAACTTATTATCAAGGTGCTGGTAGGCAAAAAGTTCTGTCTGATACCTAAGCCTAGGATGAAACCAACATCATAAGCAGATCTTCTCCAAAGCATGGGCAAGGTTCTCTCCAGCTCTAAGCCTATAACAAATCCCATTTTGTGCAGATAGGCACAATTTGGTGGATGTTAGTATTTATCATTTTACTTGGAAGAAGCTAGCTAGGACAATAGCTGAGAAATCCCTATCAATGTTGACAGTTTCTTGAGTAGGATGTGTTGGAATTGGGCCTTTGACCTGTAGGTCAATGGAAAAGTTATAGCAGGTTTGGGGAGAAATTTCCAAAAGAGGAGTAGACCAGGAAGAAATGTCTTGAGCTTAAAGTATCAACTCAGAGGAAGTCTGTCCCATTGCTTCCTGTGGATGGAGCACACAAGGAAATCACCTGACCTTTCTTGAAATCCCACTTTTCGGATGGAGGTTCCACATGGGTATTATGAAATATTTTGATGCGTAACTAATGCTTGTCTTATAAGTACCGAAATAAACTTGACCAGAAGTCAAGGGTTATATTTACTAAGTGGAAGGGAATTAACAAGGTTTCAGTAAGTAAATCCTGTGTAGCTGGCATAATACTGTGATTGCAAAAAACACTGGAGTGGCATTTGGAAGAGCTATAACCACAAAGAGCAATTACTAAATGGCATTGTGTTTCCAGTGTTCCTCAGGGACCAGTGTTCCTTATATAAGCTTTTAAGTAATGGTGTGGATGAGGCAGCAAACAGCACATTTAACAGGCGTGGAGGTAAGCTAGACAGAGAAGCTGAGAGTGCTGCTGCCAAAGGCCTAGAAGAGCCTTGAGAGGCTGTACACAAGCAGGGAAAACAACAAACCTAAACTGAACTTGGAAGCTGAAATACATTTTGATGTTGTTAAAGTGGGGAGGGATGGAAAAAGATGGGACAAGAGAGTGAAATGTAGTATGAAATACAAATGAAAAAGAGACACAATTTAATATGCAAGCTCTAGGTTGCAAGATAGCTCTAGGGAGCTTTGGGCTGGGAAGAGGCAAGAGGTGTGCCCTTACTCCAGGGGTGGCAGATTGCTTTGTTTCTAGATACTCTTCATAGCAAGGTAGGAAATTGAAGTTCAGTTCCAGGCAAAGCAGTTGCGATTGAGGGCTCACGCCCACTTGAAAAATACTCACTGGCACAAAAAGAAAGAACTACTTAGCCTGGAGGAAGATGGTTGGTGGAAGGAAGAATGAAATGAGAAGAGGGAAGGGTTGTCTGCAGTGAAGTTTCTGGCACTGCAGACAGTTTAAAGAGTGAAATCGTCTATTGAAGGGAAAGGCAGATATACAAAGCTGCTAGAAACTGTGCAAAGGGACCAATCTTACTCAGAAAACTATAAATCCTTTCTAGCTGTAGCTTTGAGGGTTTTTTTACTTTGATGTTTCCTTTAGAAAGACAAAGTTAAAGCAAGCACTATAGTAAATTGACTTGTTTTATTGCAAACTGCTTGTAACAGTAAATGGCAACTTCCTTGACCTTGCTTTTCTACTTGGATTTTTGTGAGTCATTACCTTAAAGGATACAAAAGAAGCAGTTTCCTACTCCTGTTCACTACACTTCTACTTATAGCTTCTTATTCTACTTCCTGAATTATTGTACTCCTGTTCTTTTAAGAGCTGGTAGTAAGAGTACAACCAAAAACTCTCACGACACTAACATATCGTTCCTTTAAAACAACATATTTGGAAAAATCTTTGGAGAAAAGGACAAATTCATCAGAATAAAGGATATTGCTGCCTTACACTGATCATACTATAGTGTGTGGACATTAGTTTTTGGGTAATCGATCCTCTTTGAAACCACTTAGGTTTTGCTCTAATGGCTTTAGGATGATCTGTGGAATCTGGAAGAGTAGCCACCTTGGTTACACAGATCGGTTGATTTAAGAGTCGAGTCTGCTCCTACTTTGTCACTCCTGGTAACTTAAATCACTACATGGAAAGGCCTGCAAAGGCAAAAGAAGAGAGAAATGGTTTTGTTATCTTCTCCTTTTTATCTGATTCACTGCAAATTTGAGCTCTCACTTTGGTGAAACTGGTCGTGATTTGCTGCAGAGAGAAGCAGGCCCTTTGTTTATCACTGAACAGCCACATATTTGTTTTTTTCTGTGGTCTTAAGCAGGAGAAGATGGAGTGTTTTCATTTCTTGTGTTTCCTCCAGTGGTGGTTGGTACTTTTCAAGGATTGAACACATGTTTTTTTTAGTTAACTGGGTCAATATTGAGCCTGTGAGACAATCACTTCTTAAACCCTCAGCTGGATTCCTTTTGGTCTGATGAAATGCTAATATTACAAAGTCACATAATAGAGTTTATCTTAACAACAAGGTATCTGACAGGTATCAGCATCCGTCTGTTGCAGTGACATGCAGACTGTAATGCTGTCTTCTCACATTTTTTGGAAGTGTTTTCTGATTGTTTGGTGTTAAAACAGATGTACCGGAAGAACGTGCAGCAGCTCCTCCAGAACCTGATCCGGAAGCTGGCCGCGGTTACCCAGTACGAGGAGGTGCTTGCAAAAATTGATGCCACCACATCCACAGATCGCCTCACGCTCCTAAAGACCAAGCCCCAGTCCATCCAGAGGGACATAATCACAGTCTGCAATGATCCCTATGTGTTAGCTCAGCAGCTGACACACATAGAGCTGGTGAGTTGTTACACTCCCAGGGATGACTTCATCCTTCCCCTCCTTTTGAAGTGAAGGTTAACAGGGGATATGACTTGGCTGCTTCTGTGCTTTATTTAGGAGAGACTCAATTATATTGGACCAGAAGAATTTATCCAGGCGTTTGTGCAGAAGGATCCTCTGAATAATGACAAGGTAATGGGAGCAGATCTGGAGCAGCATTGAAATGCATCATTTACCATCAGGTGCACCATAAGCTGGAAGTGAGGTCCAGCAATAAATGAGGGCCAGTAGAAAACAAGCTTTAGTATTCCCATTAAACATTTTGTTAATGTTTTTTTTTCTTTCTGGAGTACAACTCCTGAAACTTGAGAATTCAGCCAACAAATTGACTTAAATGAACATATTTCCTGGGTTTTCTGACTTAAGCTAAGGGAGAATTTAATCCTGTGAACGTTTTCCCCAGGCCATTTATGCAGCTGGAAGCTGGAAGAAGTTGAGTTTAACTTTGCCTTTTGCATTATTAATTTTCGACATCTGTTCTTCCTTTTTAGTGAACTGAACTCTTTGCAGCCAAGTGGCACATAGGGGAATTTGCAGGTACAGCAAATAGACATAACAAAAAGAGCACAGAGGGCTCTAGATCTATGTGAGATTTTAACCAGCCATGATGGAGTTGTCATCTGTTTGAGTGCTGTTTTCAGAATGACTTAATGTTTTATGTTTTTCAAGATAACTTAACTTCTGTAAATAAACTGTGACAGAGTCACTCCATTAAAACTTGAACTAACTTTAAACTGACAAACAGAATAGAATGACCCAGGTTTACAATTTGATGTTCAGTCAGATGGTCTCTGAAATTGTTTTTCCAGATAGAGTTCACTGAAACTGCTGTCTACCCCTTGTTAGGCAACCCTGAGATGTGGTGTGGGAATGATTCCAAGATGATACAGCATAGCACTGTTCAGGAAAGGGGTAATCCCATCAAAATGGTAGAGCTGATCTCTCAAACTTAGGATGCAGTGTATCCAACAGCCAGATGTAATGTGCCTGACCTCTGTTTTCCTGCTGCACTTGATCTACTCTAGCAGAGGGACAGGAGTAAGGAGTGAAACAGTGTGTATATTCAAGGGAGATTTATGCAGATATTTATTCCTGTTTGCATAAGTCTGTCCTAGGTCCTTAAAGAATCCCAGTAGGACTTAAAGCATTCCATGTGCCTGCTGGAATGCTTTACTGGGCTGACAGCTCAGAAGGAAGTTACACATGCTTGAATACTACCAGTGCTGCTTTCCCTCTAAGCTTTTTGTCACTTTGGGTAATTTGATTTATTCCTGGTTACTTGACAATGTTTGGGAATGGCAAGGCAGAAAGGCAGATCTCCCAGGGAAAAGATAAAAATTGTGCTAAAAGTTGCTATTTTATTTCTGTCTGTAGAGCTGCTACGGAGATCGAAAGAAGACTCGGAATCTTGAAGCCTATGTGGAGTGGTTCAACAGGCTCAGTTACTTGGTTGCAACAGAAATCTGCATGGTGAGCCAGGACTTTGTGCTGAAAGGTTTTGTTTAGCTATCTAAAACTGTGAAGTTTTTTCAAGTTTGGTGCATTTTGGACTTTTCATTCACTTGGTTCTGTAATTGTTGACATTTGGATGCAGTCAGAGCATGTCTGAAGAGGAAATAAGATCGGTGCTTTTAGCATTATACTGGTGCCTCAGCCTTGTTCATGTGACAGTGATGATTTATTCTGGGTTAGCCCTTCTTGGTACATGAGCGTGTCTGGCCTGCTCTTCTCTTCTCTGGGAGGCCCTTGTGAATTGAGGCACATTCTCTACTCTGGCTGAACCTCTGCTCTGCTGTTCTTCATATCCTTCTTCTTGGCAGAGCCTCTTTTCCTGTTGTCCTTGCTCTCTGCCTGCCTGGGATCTGGTTTGTCCTTGCTGTCCTGAATGCTTTTGAACACAATAGTGTAGCTCTTCTACATGTAAAGGATAGTCTGAAGCTGTGGTACATATGGAAAAGACTTTTAACAGGGGTCTTATTTCTTTGGGGATGTGTCTGAGTACTGTTTCCTGCTGAGCATAACCCTACAAATGCATCTCTTGCAGCCTGTGAAGAAGAAGCACAGAGCAAGAGTGATAGAATATTTCATCGATGTGGCACGGGAATGTTTTAACATTGGCAACTTCAATTCCTTAATGGCTATTATTTGTAAGTATGTGTACTGAGATATTATTTTATCCCTGTTTTAATCTGGATAAAGGATGCAGAGTGCTTCACACAGAAATCCACTGCTGAGCTTTGTCAGCAGCATGAAGTTGAACTCAACACTGTTGTAGTGCTATCCGTGTACTGTAAAGTTGGTATAAACCAAAGTTTTCTTTGCAACTCTTCAGAGACCTCAACCCCCACTTTTTTAAACCAACTTCAGTGCTAAATTGGAATAGTAACTTTCCCTGTAATATGGAGAATTGAAACATCTTCCATCATTTCTGTCACATCTTAGTGGTTTGAAAATTACATACCTCTTTTTATCTGGTAGGAAAATACCAGGAATATTTTTCTTTTCATTTGAAATATGAAAACTTCATAGTTAGGTGTAGTTTTCAATGAATTATGTAAGAGATGGTGTTCAGAACACTCATTTTAACTTTTCTGTTGTACATATGTGTTTTATCAAATCCACATTAAATAATGTCATAGCACTTTTTTAGAACTTTCATTCTGTAAGAGATGAAGATTTTTTTCCAAGGTTATTTTGCAATTTAAAGAAAACAGTGACTCTGATTTCTTGAGTAGCTTCATTGAAAATACTTGTTATTGGTAATAAATAGATTCTTTGCTTTCTAAATACTTACTGGTCCAAACTACCTGCAAGATCTTTTTCTTTTAAATACTCCAACAATCTCTTTCGTTTATATCAAGCTGGCATGAACATGAGTCCTGTGTCTCGATTAAAGAAAACCTGGGCAAAAGTGAAGACAGCCAAATTTGATATTCTTGAGGTAAGTTTGGCTAATATTTGGACAAGAGGCTGTTAATACCATGTTACTTTTAACTGCTCAAAAATGTGAGTTTGGCTTCATTGTGACATTTAATTTAGTATATTTGTGCTGTTAATGGATTTTGTCCAGCTGACCTTTGTCAAAGGTCATGCAGGTGCAGCACTATATGAGTTTTTTATTTGTCCAAGAGAATGTCTTGGGTCCCTTGTTGTGCTGAATGGACATTTTTAAAAATAAGGTTCTCTTCTGATCAAACCAATAGACAGAGCGATACCGCAGTCCTCTACAAAGCTGCATTTGTGGGGCTGTTCAGAAGACCTTTTCCTATTTAAGAGTTGCTCAGTTGAAAAAGGATTGTGTGTACCTCATTATTTGCATCTTTTCGTGCCTTGCAGCATCAGATGGACCCTTCCAGCAACTTTTATAATTACCGAACTGCTCTGCGTGGAGCCACTCAGAGGTCCCTGACAGCTCACAGCAACAGAGAGAAGGTGTGTTTGCAAATGACTTGGCAATGGGCAATTGGGAAATGTGCTTGTTATGTTGCATGGTAAGCCTTTATCCTGGAATTCTGATTCTCAGCAACTCTACCCCTGGCAGGCCTATAAAAAGCTGCCAGATCAGTTTGGTGCTGACTGAAAGTGTAAACAATAAATGATCACTTTGATTATTTGAGTAAAAAGGACGTTGCCTCAGCTCATACCACAAACAGAAAGGCTGAGGACTGACATGAGATTGCTAGTAATTTGTTCTTATAGCTGCTACTTCTGCTAAACTTTCAGTAATCCATGGCTTAAGGTGGAAAGGCTTTAAAACTTACTCATAAAAGGTATTCCAAACCTCAAATCTAGACAGAGCTGTGGCATTCCCTTCCTGTATATAGTCTTTAGATGTAGAATCTTGGTGTTAGTTCTTGTAGAAAGGAATTAAATAGCTTCTTAACTGCTCTCTACTTGGAAGCAGTTGCTCATCAACTCCTGATCTTGGAGTTCATGGAATAAACTACCAGGCAGATGAAGCAAATCCACGTGCAGTCTGCTGATCTATTGTTGTACATTGAATGTCTTTCTGAGTCCTAAGGATCTGTTCACATATCATTCAAAATACCAGAAGTTTAAATGTAAGAGGCTTACTTCTTTTTAGAGAAAAGTCACTTTTAAGATTTCAAATAAAGAACTTAGAGATATTGAAATATGGTGCAGTGAAGTGTTCCATGGAAATAATAAGTGGTATTTGTTTAATCCCCAATTGTAACAAGGATGTGTAGCTGTAAAAACTTCCATAGGATGAAAATTAAAATAGAAGCATTTTAAGAAAGTAAAATTCTCCAGCATTCTTCAGATACTTTGTCCATTTAGCAGGAAATGCTTAATTTTTAAGCCAGTCAGTACCAAAGTTCCATGACGTGCATAAGCTCAGGGAATTGTAGCTTGAAAACCATTTGTGCTGCTACCCCAATATTCCCTGCTGTGCTTCAATGTGCATCCCCCCTTGTTTACCAAGCAAGTCCTGTCAAGAGGGAAAGCTACACTACAAGATAACTTGCAGGAATTACATGTAAGAAGTAGGTGCCTCTGACTATTTATCTTCTGGAATCTGCAAGGAAGAAGGAAAAAAATGAAAACAAGAAGGACATGACATAGAAAGAGAGGTCTTTGTGAAGAGACTTGTTTTTTAAAGTTTTTGTGTAAAGATGTAGAATCCTTAGTCCTTCTGTATTGTACTTACCTTTTGTATCACCTGACTTCCTTTCATTTTTCTCTATAGACCACTGTGTCTTGGTTCAGGACCAGACTGATAATAATGCTGCTCTCTCCCTAGATCGTGATACCTTTCTTCAGCCTCCTGATCAAAGATATTTACTTCCTCAATGAGGGCTGTGCCAATCGCCTTCCCAATGGTCACGTCAATTTTGAGGTAAGTAGAGCACTGAGTGGGGTTTTAATGCAGGGTCAGCCCCTTTAACAGAAAACTGAAGCAGATCACAGTCCAATTTCCACTGGATTCTGGGAGAGCACATGTAGACTGGAATTTGAGTATATCTGTTATTGCTCAGGGGACCTGGGAGGTAGTCAGGAAAAAGCAGTTTTATCGAACATGGAGTGTTTATAGAAACTTTCAATAGTCCCAGTTTTTTTAGTGGAGGGAAAAAAAGTCAGAACTTCTTCCCAGTGCTCAAATTCATCTCAACATTTCAATTCACAGGTTTGCTAGAATTAGTGACAAAATGTTCAGATTAGTATTTTAGGGTATTATCTTTTAATTCTTCACATAAAAAGCAAGTTCCTCCTTTATCAAGATATATAGACTGCATTTTCATGCATGTGAGTCCCAGATTGTCTCTGAAGAAATATGTGATAGAGCAGCAGCAAGAGAATTTTGACTCTCTTGTCTTCCAGTAGCTTTTCTGCCTCTGATTTCATGCTTGTTATCTGGCACAGGGTGAGTTACCCAGTGATTGTTGCCTGGTACTTTCAGTTTTCAAGAAGCCTGGGTCATTCACACAAAAGTACAGTACATTTCAGTTGTAGTCATAGGCCTGAATTAGCCTAAAGGTTCTAAAACTAGGCTGTGCAATGCCCTTTTGCTCAAGGAATCCATGTGCACTTGTGGCATGTTAAACTTTACTTGAAACAGTTTATCAATTAATGGCATCAGCACACTACATGAGGAGTGTTTATTTTTGGCATACACTTCCAGCAAGAAAATAGAGCATTTCATATTTGCTAACTGGCAGGAAACGTCCGGATTTTGAAATGTCAGTATTAAGCATCTGATGTGAAAATCACTTTGTATTTAATTGCAAAACAAAAAGCATAAGCATCAATTAAGTTAAAATTTGGGCATAAGGAGTGTTACCAGCTCCTTGAAAAAAAAAATAAGTGCACTTCATGATCTACTATATTTATATTCACAACAGCATTTTTAACAGGGTGAAGGACTGGGAAGTTACCATAGCTTGAAACAGGAACACAAAAGTTAGGAACTGAGTTGTTGAGTCAGATCATGTTCAATTCTATCTTAAAAGCCAAAGACAATCAAAGCTTTGGACTCCAAACCAAGGTCTCTCCCTCTTTTTAAAGAAATGTTCAGGGTAAGTAATGCTGTTCGGTATATACACCACTTCTTTGTATTCTGACAGAAATTTTGGGAATTGGCAAAACAAGTCAGTGAATTTATGACATGGAAGCAAGTGGAGTGCCCTTTTGAAAGGGATTGGAAGATTCTGCAGTACTTGCTCTCTGTCCCAGTCTTCAGTGATGATGGTAAGGAGCTCTGGACTTCTGCTGGGATAGTGTCACTGGCTACTTTCTGTGTTAATTTGTGGCTTCCTCACAGGAAGGAAAGACTATCCTGAGGACATCTCTGGCAAGTGAAAAATGTTCCTCCCTCACAAATGACAGAGAAGATAAGGTTTTTCTTTTATGTGCATGTAGTCTGTGAGAATCAACATTGGTTCTGAAATAGAATGAATTAAATTGATGTGGTCCCTGGAAATGTCACATGAAATGTATTTATGTGGACTTTCAGGATCCGTTGCACTAAAGGGTGCTGCTTAAGGAAGAAAATGGGGACTTCACTGGCTACTTACAAAGCACCATGTCCCTGGGCTCGTTGTTTTTTCCTCTTGAGTGCTTTCTTTTCCTCATGCTTTTGAGTTTCCACTGATTGCTTTTCCCCCCTTCAGGGTAGTCTTTGTTCTCATGCACAGTTTGTTAGCATTGTCTGGGTGCAATTATAAGCAATGCTATACTTCCTAATGGGATTCTGAAGTCCTTAACTGAGGGATGGATAATACATGCCTGCTTCATTTAACTCAGTCTGCTTTGCAGGGAGAGCAAATTTTAAAATGCCAGTAGGCCTAACATAATCTATTTGCTTCTGATTGCAGCACTTTACTTGGCTTCCTATGAAAGTGAAGGTCCTGAGAACCACATTGAAAAGGACAGATGGAAGACACTAAGGTTTGTGTCAGAGGTTACCCAGATCAATAAATAAATAGAAAGGAATACAGAGCAAGCATCAAGCAGTTAAAACCAAATGGTGTGTTACATGTTTCAACAGATGGGCTACAGCATGGTTGTAAATCCCCAAACCCCCTCCCAATCTCTTGGACTCTTGGAAAAAATAGAACAATCAGTCTTTATCTTAAACCCTCTTGGTTCTTCTTTCCCTTAGGAAATGAGAATTAGAATAAGTAATTTTGTATTTTAATTTCTTGTGTTACTCAGTGAAGGAAGAAAGTACTTTCTAAACTCCAAGAAATTCCCACTTCCTCACAAGTTCTCTATAGAGCACTCTGGATTCCACACAGATACACAGATCTTTTCACAGCTTCTGCAGCCCTTTCTGCATCAGCCTTCCAGACAGGGCTGAGGTTTGCCTAAAGATCACTTTGGAGCAAATGCATTAATGAAACCAGTTAATAATTTAGAGTTCAGGCTGGGGAAAAATATTCAACAAAGTCATATTTTTGGCTTTTCTTCTACTGCTATTAGACTGCAGCCTCACCAGCTCTTTGATTTTACTAATCATGGAAGAATACATGAACCATTGAGGCGGGGGATGTTACAATTCCATCTAATTGATTCCACTCATTTTGAGGAGAAGACAGGAAGAGAGTTACATCAGGGCACAGACATTCCACGTTACACAGTGTGACAAGATGAAAACCTGTAGTAACTGGAATCTCAGTTTCACAGCTTTCTTCTCATAGTCACTCTGAGAAGATTTACATCATTCTAATGATTGTCTTCACCCATTTGCATTCCCTCTGCCTTTCAGGTCAGCGCTTCTGGGCAGAGTCTAGAGCACACCGTGTCTGCTGTTGCTGTGTTACGTGGATTGCCAAGGGCCATGGCTTGGTTTATTTTTCTGTGCACTGAGTGGCACTAAGAGTGATGAAAGATGTGCAGTCAGTTGCAATATTGTGGCAGCAAAGATGAAAGGAGTTCATTCAAGAACAAACAGGCAGCTTCTCTCATCTGACAGATGAGATAAAATCACAGCCCACTCATCTGGGATTCAGGCTGAAGTATTGATTGAGAATCCTTTGAAGATCTCAGATGCTGCCTATGAATCATTTCACACCTGGATGGAATATTCTTTCCTTTCTTTTTGCTGCAGCTTGCTGCTACAAGGACTCACAGGAGGTTACAAAGGGGAAATGTTCACCATTCCTTTCAGTGAAACCCATGTCTGCATTGGAGAGCTCTCATTCTAATAAGCTGAATATGTCCCAGAACTTTGGGATTGCTAAGAAGGGAAAGGACTGGACACAAGAATTGGCTGCTGAGGAGAATTTCTCTCTACCACTGTAATGGTGGCTGGGTTTTTTGTCTTTTTCCAATCTGTTTTTGAGTTGGCTGCTGGCGGGCAAACTCATTATTTAAAGTTATTTAAAAAATATAAAGTAATAAAAATCAAGGCTGTGGTAAAAATACACCTCCTATATAAAGATATTAGCTATGTAGCTGTACAAGTTCTAGGGAAGCTTTTTATTTTCTTCACTTCTTTACAACTAACCACTACATGCTACAGACACACTTATTTCTACTGTGAGGTTTTCTTACTCTTGATTTTCCATACTTTACCTTCTTCTTATATTAGGTTGAACAAACTGACTTTTCTAGAATAGTCATTGAGAAACTGGCATAAAAACTTGAAATATGAGAGAATGTTTTTATTAAGTAATTTTTATAAATGCTTTTTTTTCTGAAAGGGCAACAGTGGAAAACACAATCCACTTTGACTGAAACAGCAAGATGCCGAAAAGAAAAATAGAGGCTTCTTCTCTACTATGAACAACTATGAACAAAACAGTCTTCCTGTGTGTTTGCTTTAGGGATTATGTTTATGACTGTGAAGTAGTTTGTTGTGTTACACACCTAATAAGTCTTTAGTAGCTCTGAATACTTAGTCACTCTATCTGTCCTAGGAGGAACCAGATTGAAAAAGAAATACAAAACTAGGCTGTAGCTGTAGATCACCCTGGATGCAAAAATCAATAAGCAAAATACATACTTGGCAAAATAAACCTATTTGCAATTATTCTGCTGCTGTTGTTAAAAAAAAAAAGAATAAATATATTTATTTGTTGCACTGCATCTCTTGAGTTTTCAGGTAAGGTGATTTTTATGTTCTGTCCGTATCTTTTCAGGAACATGTTTTTATTTCTAATTCCATAGTAACATATTGAGGTAGCCTTTGTTAATGGGGATACTGTCCTTAACTACAGCCTGTTTGCTGAAACAAGGTACTGGAAGTCTCTGAGTTATATATTCCACAAGGAATTCCCTTCTCACCAGGGCCTCAAGCCCTGACAGAGTCCTCTCCTCCTTTCCCATTCCCTGTGTTGGGGTAAAGAAGGAAGAAGAGGCCAGCTCTTGGAAAGGAGAAAACTGCTTCTGCTGTGCACAGACCAGAGTGCACAGAGCATGGCAAGGCTCTAACATCAAACACTCAGTTAAATAAAGGCTGAAGGAGCTCAAACAATGCTGGGCTTTAATTCTGAGCATCCCAAGCTATGTCAGGCCGTTGAACCACTGATGTGGAAAGCGCTGTTCACACCTGTCCACAGCAAATGGGAGAGAAAAGGACTGATTCTTCCATGGCCCACAGCTCCCAAAGCAAACATTACAGACTCTCAGAAATGAGGAGTTACAAGAACTCATTAACTCTACAAGCTGAGTGTTCAGGCAGGACTGAAAATCCCAGCTGAAAGATGCTCAGTACTTAATGGGGACAGAGGGAACAATGATGTCTCCTGTACAAATGGCTCAAACATTACTTATTTCTTTGTGGTGCACTTTCTCTTTGTGGTGCAGAGACAAAAACTCTGCCTCTTATAGACCCACGTGAACCAACTTGTTTAAAAGAGTCTACAGATGTCTGGCTAAGCCCACAAGAGCAATACCTCTCCTTGCCATCCAGCTGTTTCCCTTCTTTCCCAGTTGGAAAAATCTTCATGGCGTCATCATGAAAAGAGCAGTCAGAGGAATGCAAAAATGTGCAAGAGCCTATTTACAGCTGTCATGTTTAAAAGAACAAGTAAGAACCTTTACATCCACGTAGCTATTTTGCATTTATGTTGTATTTTGTCAGCTTTCCCAGACAGATGTTCTTGACAGAGCTCAAACTGTTACTTGATCTATAGGCAAATAGGCCAGAAGGCAAAACGTCATTCAATTTCCAGAACTTCCATTGCTCTAGGGAATATTCCCTGTCATTCTGGGAGACTTTCCTTACTACATAAGTAAGAAAAAAAAATGATAGAAAACAACACAAAACCACCAAAGTTTTTAGTGACCAAAGTCATTTAAAAAAAAGTCAAAATCCCAGATAAGACGATAACAAAAAGATGCCTTAGTCCTAAGCTAAAATTCTCTTATGAAACTTTAGTAAAAATATAATAGATATATCAGACTCTTTTTCTTATAACTCATAAAATGCATTAGAGAAATGTAACATTCTAACTACAGCTGTAATAAAAGCACTAGTGCTGAAGCAAACATGTTAAACTAATTATGACCTAATAAGTTTAAACCAAAAAAAAGAAAAACTTGCCCCAAAAATGAAGACAATCTTTGTTTTTCTGAGAGAGATGAAAAGGACTTTTATGCTAAAACAGCTTATCCTTAAATAGTACCCCATAAGTTAACATAAGCCATATAAACAACTATAAGAAAACTATAAAGCATAAAAAATACATTCACACTGCAAGCAAATTTTCCTTTCCCAAGCAGCTAATTTGCTATGACATTAAAACCATAAGAAAACTAATTCTTGTAGAAAAGTCTCCATAGCATAACAAGAGACACCCTTCTCTGAAAAACCTAAAAAAAAAAAATCTAAAAATAGTAAACTAACTAAAAGTCCCAAACTTTGTCTCTTTACATTATCAATTTTAAAAAGTATAGGAGAAAAAGTGTTCTAGAAGTTTAATACTTATCACTCTGTCTTTTAATTCTATTAATAAAGTTTTCTTTATACCCTTTAAAGTTTTAAGCCTGCTTTGCTCTCTTCCTAATTCTTACCTCACAGCAAAAAAAATAAATAATTCTAATAAGTGCACTGGCATTTAGTCAGCATTAAGCCCACTACGTTAATTAGTGTGTTAGCCAAAAAACTCAAATTAGCAAACCAAAACCACTACACTTACACTTAACATGTGTTGTATGCTCATTTGTGGGCTTCCTGCAGTATTTTTGCTGGAAAAGAAGAATAATGCTGTTGTAGTGCACCAGTGTATGCTTTTTCTCTCAGCTCCTGTGTCTAATCTTGGTAGCAGATTTTTCCTGCCTAAAGGGAAGGCATGTGCTAAGCTGACACTTCATACTGCAAGAACTGATAAAGTTCACTGAGGGTTTGGTGCCATCAAGAGCATCATTTGATACCCACTGACCCTTCATCACCATTACACTGCTGCATAAAGTTCTTGTGGAATATGATTTTTTTCTTTCACCTTCATTAGAAAGTTTTGGCTACAGTGTGACCCAAAAGGAGATCTCACTGTAAGCCAAGTAAATACAGTGTCCTCCTTTCATGGAGATTACTTTTCAGGAAGAAAAGTGTAAAAGATAATGTGAATAAAGCAGCTGTTTTTCATCAGCTATTTATGTAGCCCAAGAAGTCTGAGTGCCAGTGATTCTCTGGGGCCAGATTATCTGCTTTCTTGTAGTGCTTTTCTCCTCTGTCTTGTGAAGTCCAGAGGCTGGAAGGGGAAATGGTTCTTAGGTGGACTTCAGCTGCAGGGGAAAGGAACATCTGGACCCAGTGTATTCCAGGAAACAATAAACCAAGCAAAATATCTGTTGGTGTTACAGAAGGATCTTCTGCAGGCCCCCAAGTCTGGCCTAGTGGTCAAAAGATTAAATAAATTTCCTTGCATTAACAAGTCCTTATTGTCTGACAACTCACTAGCATTTACTAGTGAGTTAGAATGCCTCACTAGAATGCCTCACTGCTTTTTAAATTAGTTTTTCTGGGGAGAAAGGTGTATATATAGGAAGTCAGAAAGTATTAGAGCTGAGAGGAAGTTATTTCAGAAGGAGTTAGACTTTCCCTTGTCCTTTTCTCCTCCAGATGCTTTAGAGGAGTTGAATTCTGTTTTTCCATTTAAAAAGTTACAAGAGGATCTATGGAGTAATAGAAAAGAGAATCTGGCAATTGGCACCCCTTTCCTGAGGCATATCACATAATTGTAGGCAGCAGTATTGGAGAGAAAGAAGTGCAAGCAATAAAAGTTGAAGTTACAGTAGTTTGTTTGACTTCTATATGTTGAATTTCAGGTTTGCTGCCTAAGAAGCTCCACTCAGAAATACCATAGTGATTATCTTGTAAAGGGAGTCAGAGGTGTGCTGTATCTGCTACCAGGCTTTAGAGAAGATAGCCTCCAATGCCAACAAGAGTAACCTTGTAGGATGACAGCAGAAGTTTACCAAAAAAATCAAGCAATTAGTAAGAAAAGTTTAGAAAAATAGCATGTAAAACATGAGGTAAAACAAGTATTGGCTACATACAATGTGGTTCTCCTACTGCTGTTGCTAAGGTAACAATCTATTCTGATGCTAACAATGAAGAATATTACTGTTTCTCCTTAATTTCTGTTTGAGCAAGCATACAACTCCTTTGGTACTTTTTTCTGTTAGGCAGTTCAGGATCACGCCTAGAGGAAGCAGCAGGTGATGTTCCTTGATCCCTGCATGACTCAATTTGATAACCAGAAGAATTGATATTCAGAGGCTGTTTGCCCCCCATGAAAAAGTGCTTACAGCATTACATACTCTCAAGCAACCTCGCAGAGAACAGGTCTCATGTGAAGATCCAAGCTGAATTTGGAGGGTTGAGCATTAAGGAGACCTGATCTGTGAATTCCTGTTTCAACAGGTTTAGTGGCAACTTAAAATTGCAATACATGTTGAGCTGTTTTTCACAAAAGATTAATGAAAATATATTCTGGAGCAATATTCACAGAGCATGTCATTAGTAGATTAAGTTTCAAGAAAAAGGTAAGTTATGAGAACTGTGCATCACATTGTTAGCTTATTAACAGATAGAACTTTTCTTTCCTCTTACAAAATCAAATTCAAACTTATCTCAGATGGTTGCTTTCATAATACAGATTTTCAGGACACAGTATAAGTATTTTTAATGTGCTATCAGGTGCTTGTTATACTTAAGAAACAGTTATTCACCTTTAGATGTGAAGTGGGAATTTATTTAAGTCCATATATTTGTCTATAAAAATTTCATTTCATATAATAGTAGCATACTTGATTGGATTATTTAAATGCTGCTTTTCTTCTCAAAGAAGAAGACTCCTTCCTTTTTATTAGCTGCCATGGGAAATCATACTTACACAATGTCCTGTGAAGAGTGCCAGTTGGTGTATCAGTAGTCAGGTATATCAGCTGGTTTTCAGTAAAAAGAAGTGAAGAGGGCACTTCCTTTATCCAGCATGACTGAGAGAGCCTTTATAGTTAAGTGCTACATGGTTGTCCTGTTTAAATCCCTTATCTGTAGTCTGCTACTTTTGAATTGAGTTTTAACAATTGCAGAGGTCCTCTTTCTAGTGGGAGGAGAGGAGGGTGGGTGTTTGTCCCCCCCATGCAAGGAGAGGACGCTGACATTGCAGTTGCAGCCAGCTGTTCCCTGTGGCTGTTCCTTCAGTGCCCCTCTCTCCATAAGCCTGATTCACTCCATAAACTTCCCTGATTTCAGTTTCTTCCTTTCAAGATGTGGATGGGAATGTAGTCTGATGCAGGGTGCCCTCTTGTGATACAAATGAAACAAATCCAGAGAGCGGGGTGGGATGGGGTGGGGAAAAAATGAATGAAGGCTCCCAAGAAAAAATGTGTTTCAATTGTGACCATACCCAGAACGCAGCAACTGCTTTATCTCCATACTCTTCAACTTCTGCCAACATGTGGTGTGAAGCCAATGAGAATTAAGCATCATAATGATTTTTTCCTGGGGCATATTTCCTGCACAACCTCACTTCACTCAGCTTTTTCCTTGGAATAGCTACCTTGTAATTGAAATAAAGCTAAAAGCAAGCAGCTGTTCAGGTAAGGCACTGCATCCTGCTTTGAACCACCTGGAAAGCAGGTTTCTTTGGAGTAAAGGAAATGAGATTCAGCACAGGTGTTATCTTGCTGAATGCCCAATTGAAAAGTGTTCAGGTATTTTGAGATTGAGATGAAGTAAAATGTAGAATGAAAAAAGAAAAGCACTGAAAGCATGGTCAGAGTTTTCTCCCTGTAATTTTATGTCCTACTGAGTCAAAATTGCACTCACTGAATGTTTCTCTTGGGATTGACCATGTATGATATATGATTCAACACAAATTTTCTCTTGTAATTCCTTTTTTCCCTCTTAACTGCAGAGGGGGAGGTGCAAATCCCAAAAACACCTCTAGGTTTTTGCAAAGGAAAAAGTAACAAGCCTGCCATCACCCACGTATTTAATTTTTGGAGACAAATGCTCAAATACTTGGGGAATGAACCCAATAAGCATATCAAAATGGTTTTGAATAAATTTATTTTCCCTCTCTCCCCTTTGTCTCAGCCTTGTCATTGGTCAAATGCAAAAACATTAGTTCTAAGTGCTGTCTCTCACATGTTGATTGCAATCACATTCTTGCAGCTTTTCTCAGTCCATTCATTTATCAGTTTGATATCACATTGCTTCTGCGACCTCCTCTAAGCAGACGAGTCATCGAGTTCACAATTTGGAATTTACTTGGTTATAGAACAAATTATATCAAATATATATCAAATATATCAAATTATATCATGTAGGTAACCTCATGGAAATAGGCTTACCTGGCTGGCTCCTGCTTTTCCAATGGCAAACATTTGAAAGCAAAATGGCCTTAAAAGAATTGTCTGAAGTTGAGGAAATTGCTTGTCTTGGAAACACATTAAGTTTTGAAGAAACACTGAACAGAGAGAGAGGCAGGCCAGAGGCAGAGGTAGGGAGTATCTGCTCATTCTTGAGACCAGTCTTTTGTGTCAAGTTACATTTGCCTTGGGCTCTTTGGGCAAAAAAAGTTTTGTATACTGATTCACCTGATGTCACACCTACAAGCTAAGGTGTTGCACATGTAGTTTAAGACACTGGAAAGAACCAGGCACGTCCAGCACTTCATCTCCTCTCAGGTGAAGTGATCTCTCTTTGCTGTGCTTCCTGGAAAAGGTAAAATTAGTGTTGATCCCACCTTTAGCAGATGGGGTATGGAGTAGTCCCTGACCCTACATATTTCTTTCAACTTAGAGAATACTCTGCATATGTGTCCCAGTGCACAGAGCCTCAGTAGGAGAGCTTGAATACCCTTCCAGATGTGTCATACACTGAAGGATCTGTGTCTTAAGTAAGCAGCTCTTCAGCATGTACTAAAACAAAGTGATGTGTAGCACCTTTCCTTTTTTGCACTACAGAGCCAAAGCATACACAAAACGTCTCCCAGAAGAAGAGAGGCAGATGGAGGTGGTCCAGAAAGGACCACACAAGTTGTCTGGAAATATTCCTGCTTCCAAGTGCTCCTGGCTGTCTCAGGGAGGAGTGGGGTGCAGTTATCTGCAGCTGGCAGAAGGGACTGAAGCCATTCTTTGCACAGTGGAGCATCTGTATAGCAGATACTGCCTGAAGAGGTGTCACTGCGCTGCTGGAAGAGCCTCCTCTCCTGCTCTGAGCACACTTGCATCACAGAAGTGACTTGCATTCTGTTAGGCACAGTCTGCCCTTTCTTCTAAACACCCAGGTGCAGCAGCTTCCTGAGGTTTGACAAGGGGAGAAAATGAGAGACAAGGTAGAAGGGGAACAAAATTGAAAATAAATCCTTGCTGCATAAGCAGAATTTGTTTTTTCCTGGGCCAAAGTGTAAGAAAAAAGGACCCTGCATGCCTCCCACCCCTTGTTTGGCTTCCCTTGCTCAGCTGCCATCACCAGCTCAACCACCAGATGTCTGCACCCAACATAAAACCGAAATGTAGCACTGAAATGAGCAGCTGGGGTAAGAAATGAAAAGAGACAGAAAGCGACAGGGAGGGAAAGTGCAAAGAGAGCTGTAAGAGTTTCTTTCCAGGCCTAGACACCCTTGAGGCAGAGATGATCCTCAGGCCCTCCTGGTGAGCTTTTGTTCCATTCCCACCACCAGTGATGCTGAAATGAGGTGGATCTCTTTGGAGAGTGCTCAGGAAAAGGGAGTGCTCAGAAGCACCCTGGCTGCTCATGCTTATGACTTGATGGGCAGTCCCACAGAAGAACTTTTTCAATGGAAGAATGAGACCTGAGTCAACAACAGAAAAGGTTTGCCGGCAAAAAGCAGCCACAATAGCAGGATGTTTTGAAATGTGATATGTGATAGCTGAACTAGAAAAAAAAACCGAGCGTCTTTTCAAGTGTGCTAGGTCACAACTGAATCTTAATACCATCTATTCTTCCATGTAATCTAAAGACTGGCATCTGTTTGGGAATTAAGAAGCAATGCCATGTCCCTCTTTTGTATGCCATAATCTTTGTTATCATATCTGCATAAAGAGGCTGCTCAAGACATCCTAGCAACATTCAACCACTCAACCTGTCAATTAACTTTAAAGAGAGGCAGTAAAATATGGTGCACTTTGCTCAGTGATCATTTTAGCGGGATGAGAAGATGAGAAGGAATTTTTTTTTTAAATCGGGACAGAAAGAAAAGCAGGATCTCACTTGTTATCTGCTGCCTTCTGAACAACCACTGCTGTGATCCCAGCCTCAAGCCAGGACTGCAACACCACCTCTTGCCAAGGATGTTGTCCCAAAAATGTTTCTCTCACCTAGTGTGCGAGAGGCCAATTCACAGACTTGAGATATTTATTTACAGTTCTATGCAGACAGGGGTGCTGGGTGACAAATTCACAAAGCCAGCATGACAACTACCAAAACCTTTTGCTATTTATACATTTTAGCAAACAAAACATGCTTTTTTTTTGTCACAGCAGTGGAGCTTAGATAATTGATGTGCTTTAGGTTCCAAACAATGTTCTTCTTATTATTTGATTTTTTAATTATGTTACTAGATGAGCCAAAACCACAAGAACAACCCTACACTCACAATTAAAAAAAACAAAACCACTTTTATTTGAGGTGAAAGGGAAGAAAGGATCAACCCCAAACAAAACACTCTTTCTGGAAGTATGGTGGGCAAGTGAGACTGTATTTTGTTTCAGGTTGAAGTCCATCTTCTAGATTACTGATTCTACAGGCTAGTCACAAAACTAGGATCAAAATACTTAAAATAAAGAAATATTTCCCAAGCCATGAAAGAAGCAGAAGCACTGTTATTTTCTAATCCCTGTTTGATTTCTACCTAAAAAAAAAAAAAATAACACCAACAAAGCAGCATTTAACACCATCAATTTTATTCTGCTACAAAACATGAAAGCAGCAGAATCTAAATCACCATTTAGATTTTCAAGCTCCTGCTCCTCAATACTTGGCAATAAATGTCTCATCTATTTCTCTCTAAGACAACAGTACAAATGGAAAGGATTAACAACAGAGCACCCTTGTTGTGCTTCACAGGTTTACTGTTGCCCCTGCAGGTTGCAGATAGGACAGTGGTTATTACAGGATATAGGCTTTGTGTGATATGATTGCACAGATTTTTCTTTCATGATAACACCAAAATAAGTTGCAAGCTTTCCGAATTTTCAAGCTAACTTGCATCAAATGAAGTTCTAATTTATCTTCACCAGAGCATGCCTAATTTTACCCAAACATATTGCTACCCTGAAACAAGTTCTGAAGGGCTAAAAAGGCTCTGTAAGATATCTGAGGAATTTTTAGAAGAGGTGTGACAGCTGGACCTGCCCACACAGGTATGAGGCCCTCCAGACAGTGCCCTGCAGCTGACTTCAATCCTTTCAGGTCTGGAATGCTGAACTCCCAAAGGCTCCTGGGATCTGAACTCCCGGGTGTTCCTGTTACCTTTTTCACCTTACCAGCAAAGAGCAAGACCCCACAAAAAGGGAGCATCTCTGGATTCCTGGCTGCATTTCTTGTGAACTTTGCTGCAGAAGAGGGTCCTGACAAAGTGCCTCAGGGAACTGGAGTCAGTTGCTGCATCCTAGAGCAGCTCACTTGCAGAGGGGTTGCTCGGACAAGTTTTCTCATCTCATGCCTCACTGAGCACTATAACATTTCTGGTTTGAGGCTTTGAGTAGTGAAATGTATGTGACCAGCATTTTTTAATAATTTTTTTCTTTTGAGGGCCAGTTCTGTTGGAATTTATTTGAGCTGTATTTATACCAGACATGGACAGAGATTGTGGAACACTGAGATCTGTTGGAACCAAAGGAAGTAGGTAGTAGGCAGTCCCAAAAGGAGAGGGTAATTTTAGAGAAGAAAACTGGAGAGCCAGTGTCCTAGAGGCCACAGGTTGGCATTAGACCAAGTCTTCCTCACAGCATCCCTAGGAGAGGTATGAATGCAGCTCTTTGCCTACTGTAAAATCCTTTCATCTCTGGTTTGTCAGGCTGTTGCAGACAGATGTTTTGAATCGACATAAAGATACGTGCTAGGAGAGAGCAGCCTTGTGAAAGGCTCTACCAAGAGTCAACGTTGAACATAGGCAATGCTCCATTCTGGGGCAAGCCTGATTGAAGATATATCCTACAACATGGACAAGCTCCTTGCAGGCTGTGCAGTGGTGTTTGAAGGTCAGTGCGAGAGAAAAGGGCTGCGGGATGCCTGCAGCCGCGCCAGGACCCGCGCGCAGAGCGGCAGAAAGCGAACGGGGCAAACACTGGGCGAGCTGAGCTGCGCCCGCGTTCGCCTCTCTGCCAGCTGGGCTGCGCCGAGGAGCCCGGCTCGTCCCTGCCCACCTGGACGGGGCTGCCGGGCCGGGGCCGGGCAGCGGCGGCTCCCCTCGCCCAGCATCGCCCCGCGCCGCCGAGGGAGGGACCGAGGGAGGGAGCGAGGGAGGGAGCGAGGGCGGGACGGGCCCGCCCCGCCGCGGGCAGCGGGAGCGGCTCCGCGCCCAGCCCGGCTCCGCGGCAGCGGCGCTCCGTCCCCGCCGCAGCCCGCCCTGGCGCCGGGCCGGCCGGGCACGCAGGTGAGGGCGGCCCGCGGCGCCGGGCGGGGGGGGCCGGGGCAGCTGCGGCCTCCGGGGCGGTACCGGGCTCCGGCGGGGCGGCCGTGCCGGCCCGGCAGCGCCCGCACCCCGCGGGCCTGCGGCGGACCCCGGGAGCATCCCCCGAGCATCCCCCGAGCATCCCGCGGCAGGCGCGGACACCTCCGTCTCTCCGGCGTGGGTTTTGGGTCTGTCCGGTGCCTGTCTCCGTCTGTCCATTGACCTCGAAGGAGCGTGCCAGGTACCCTGTAGGCAAACGCAGAGCAATGAATGCCCTGTTGTGCCTTTTGTTTCCTGAGCTGTGCGTAAAGCTGGTGAGGAGCAAGGCTTTAAGTTTTCTGCTAGAATTGGGTACTGTAATGCTGAATTCCCAAAATCACCTGTCAGTCTTTTATTGATTCCTGCCACGTAGATGAGTTTCCTACACAAGTGGCCAGTTAAGGGCACGATGTGGAAACAGAGATCTGTCAGATCCGACTGCCTGTTCCGTTTTTCACTGACAATTAACTGTGCATATACAATGGGAAGACAGAAGCTGCTAACATTATCACTCCAGTGAGGCTCATAGATAATCAACCTCAAACATCACACAGTAAACCTGTTCTGTTTCTGGGTACTATCCAATGGGTTTTTCTGTGCCTTGGGGCAGTCACTCTGCCATACATAATTTTAAAGTGTATGGGATATCTTTTATTTGAAATGCAGTGACTGCCACTGCATTTAGTAGCAGGGACTGCTACAGTGTGATGATGTGTTTCCCATTATCTCCTCTCTATATTGTAACTTTTAGTTTATGTTGATTGTTGTTTGGGGTTGTTTTTAAGTATGGTTGCATGCTGAGCTGAGATCTTTGGTTAAGCCATGTGCAGTGACACACAGGTCTCTCTTCAGAGTTATTTGCTTTGGTACCCTGATGTGAAATTCTCATCTACGGTACAGATTTGCCTTAATTTCTGACATATTGAGGTGTCCCTGTTAACAGGCTGAAACACCAGCTGTCAAAATGCATCTGTGAAATGGGCACACATGAAAAATATTATTCAAAGTCACAATAAGCAAGACAGAGCTGAGAAGAAAGACTATGTTAAAGAAAACTAGATTTGGAATGTGAGGTACTTTCTCAGGTCTTTCAGTTCTGACCCATTGAAGGCTGTAAACCAGAGCAGAGCTGTGCATCTCTTAAAAGTATGGTTATACTAACAAGTAAAAGCAAATTGTTGGAGCTTGTCTGATCAATGTGCCTTGTTAGGGCCATGTTCTTATCCAGTCCCAAAAAAATGGTGAAGGAGATCATCTTAATCTTAACATCACTTAGAGTTCAGCCTGAAAAAGGGATCATTCATCCATGGGGCAGACAAACAGCTACTTTGGGCCTGCTGATGCCTGACCACAGCAGCAGCATCATCCTTTGCTTCTCCTGAAATGATCCAATGAAACATGCCAAAGATTGTGTCCAAGGAGGAAGGTGGGTCACTTCACTGCAAATCTACTGAAAGCTGCTGGCTTGCAACAAGTGCTTTTGTAGCCATAGGTGTGTTCTGACAGGAGCCCAGGACCATTTTTTTTTTCCTGGTCACTTTTCATGAGTAGCCAATGGAAAGGAGTAATTCCCCATAAAAAGATAATTGTTCCTTGGCAGACATAGCAGCTGTTACAGCAGTTGTACTAACAAATATGAGCCAGTTTTAGATGAGTAAGTGAGCTGCAGAAATGATGCCAGCTGCCTGTGTGTTAACACATACACTTACTAATCACATATCCTGTATGCCAGGCAGGTATGCACCCACTGGTCAAATTGGTCTGTCTATTAAATTAAATTAGTCTACACAATAATTATTCCTCAAGGGGAGGTGGCCCAGCTTTTATTTTTTGCTTCTAACAATTTTCTTGCTTTAGCAGTCAAGCACAAGCTTTTCTCTTTCCTACTGTTTGTTTTGTCTTTTATGTCTTTGTTTTGTTAGGCTGAAAGGAGCTTTCACATCTCTTAAACTCACAAAAATGAAGTAGTAGCCAAGAAATCTTTTGCTTTGTTTCTACCACCCCTCCCTGCCTCTTCTCCTTGCCCTTTACTCTGCTGACTTGCAGGACTGGAGAGGATGAAAGCAATCAGCTGTGTTTACTACAGTTGCATATGGCAAATTCAGCTGCCAGCTAATTGCTAAATTCACTGTTCAACACTCCATGGCTTAATTTTATTTTTTCTTCAGGAATGAAATAAAACTGCAGATTTATTTTCCCACCTAGGTCTCTGGACAAAATGGGGAACAGATTAGTGAAACCTAAGCACCTGAGGCAGCCAAATAGGCACGTGGCAAACCTTGCTATTGGCTGTGCTGCCAGCCACAAGTTTCTGATGGACCCATGCCTAGGCATCAATGTGATCAATGGGCAAGCTGATGTCCTCTGCAGCAAGGTACTTGAACTGGAAAAGGAGCTGAAGAGAAAAGATCAGCAGTTGCAAGAGAGTCAACACCATGTTGCTGAGCTTCAGGAACAGCTGGCTATGCAGACTAAGGTCATAGCAGAACTCGGCAAGGAGCTTCAGAGCAAGTGCATACAGTTGAACAAGCTGCAGGATGTTATTAGCACTCAAGGAGAGCACTCTCTTCAGCCTTCTCCATTTAAAGTTTCTGCTGATAGGAGGAGAGGAGCCAAGGAAGGTGTATCTGCCGAGCCGACAACGGGACTGTGCGATTTCAGCAGGCAAACTATGTTTTCCCTTGAAAAAGCAACAGTCCGAAAGGATTCCAGGTGAGCTCGCTTCAGAGGGCTACTATGTTTGTCTTACAAGGTTATTACTTATATCACAATTATATCCATGATAAATCAGGATTAAAGTATTCATCTTTTTCATGTAGGCTTTGCAGCTGTGATAGATTCTGGTTGAGTTTGTGTGTCATTTTAACCAAGAATCATCTGTGTCCCACAGACTTCTGATGAACAGTGGTGGGCAACCTCTATATTTTGGATGAGAATCTTACCGTTTTTTGGGGATTTATCTTTATTGTCAGCTTCTACCTTTCCTCCAGCTTCTAACAATCATGGTGAAAGAACTGAATCTTACTTGTTCCTCTTTGAATCCAATTACACTTTCTAGGCTCTGACAGACCCAGAAATCTCTGCGATCAGAGCTGACCTTGCCGACAGAGATATCAGACTGGCAGCCTTAAGCATAACTTAGACCCTCTTTCACCTTGCAGTGTAGACATAACCTGAGAGTCTGTTTAGCATGGTGGTAGCCAGACTCTACCTGGACTTCAGCCAGTGACTTTAGTGCCTTCACATTTGTGGGGAGCTTTATTATTCATGGCATATCTGAAGTCCTTACCATAGAAGACCTGAGAGTTATGAGGTGTGTTTTCTTGTCCATCATGTCCAACACTACACCTTAGAGGGTGCCTCATGAATCAGAGAGGCTGCCTGAGTCACCACAAAGAGCTGAGAACTTCAGCTAGCAATGTTTTTCCAGAGTAAGGGAACTGCATTAATATTTTATCACAAGTACCTGGGTAGCTTAAATCATAGTTTTAAGAGTGTTGTGTTTGTAACCTGTTTTTTCTTTATCAAGATCCTTGTACTGCAGTCCACCACGTGGTTTTCTAGGGTGCCTTCAGAGACAAAATTGTAAGAGCAGTGAGGAGAAAAACCAGGAGAAGAGCCAGTGGATTAACAAAGTGCAGCAGCCAGAACCAAAGCAAGCATTGCAGCTTAAGCAATCCAAATGTAATGCACATCACTTTTTGATGTTGTAGTCAAAGTATTATTTGATCTTCCAAATATTTTGGGAGCAAACATATGCCAAAAGAAAGCATCACAAACGTGTATTGCTGTGCATAGCTATGTCTCCAAGTTAGATAAGCCTGTGATACACATGTTTTTGTGTAAGACCCCATCAGCTTGCTATTGAGACAGCCAAATCATGAAAGGCACAAACATTTGGTTTCCTTACCTGGTCTGTAAATACTGTAGCTGGTCAAGTTCAGGCAGTTCAGACATGTAAGAGCAAAGTGTAATCTTCACTGTCTGCAGAATTCTGTGTGCTATAATTAGCAAATACTGAACCATTAGCCTGACAGTGTCTGTAGGGGTGTTTGGAGTAGCTGCCTCCCCTTTACAGAGAAAGGACTTAATGCAGCCCTACTGCTGTGTAAGGTAACTTTACAGTGCTTCTTGTGAAAGGAGCTGCCTCAGAAGGAGGGGAAGCTCCGTGCTTCTTGAATTTGCATTGATTCCAGAGTGTCACCAGTCCCTTTTAGAAATATTTGTAAAGCAAATAGCACAATTTGATGCTATTCATATGGCAGGGGTTTGAGTGCCATACTTTTGTTTGGAGCATCTCAGCATGGATGATTTTAATGAAAGTTTTAGAAGCATAGTCTCCTCTTCTATAGTTCTGGAAGCTTTTGTGCTCATTTTACGTTTCGGGTTATATGCAATTACTGTATTTTATTGCAGTATTGTACACATGACGCAGGCCAGGATGAATCAAATTAGCAAGGTTTGTTTTAGATGAAAACTAAGTTAGAGTTTATATTCCAATAACCCTGTTGCTTTCAGCAGAAGGTAAGTTATGATTCCTATTTCTAAATGCAGTCCTCACCATAGCTACTTGGTTTTATTTTCCTGCATCATCTCATCACCTTTACTTATTTTCAGTCATTACATGACCAGTAACAATGTAAATGTATTTACATGCCCGAGGTTTGTTCATTTCTGGATTGTCCTCAGAAGATTTTTCCCACATAACCTAGTTTTGATGACAACCTCCCATTGCTTTATGAATACAAACAAGAGGAGGCCTTAAATGCCTCAGAAATCTGTCAGGGTTTTGACTCTGTCAACATTAGGAGCACGGGGACTGAAGACAGAATTTATCTTTCACTTCAACAGTAAAAGAAAACTATCAGCAGGGCCATAAAAGCCCCATCAGTGCAGAAGTTGTTTAATTGCCTTCATTTCTGGTGAGGATTTAAGGCACTGCTTTATAGGATGCCCTTGAGCCAGAACATACTCAAATCAATCAGAACCCATAGATTGCCAGAATGTATGTATGGCCTGCTTTGTTTCAGCTGGTTAGCCCTCATCCACAGATTCATCCATTGTTCCTTTTTCCATGTTTTCTCCTTCTTAAAATCCAACCACTGGGCTCTGCCACCAGCAGCTCAAATACAGACAGTTCTTGTCTTTACAAGTCACCCATTTATATGCATTTACTGCAACGGGAAATGATGCAGAGGCTGTCTCAGGGAGCAGTGAGAACAAGATTGTTCAGTGAGATTGTTCCACCAGGTGACTACAGCACAGGCAATCCTCACTAACCAGGCTACCATCCCACAAGGTCTAAACAAGGCAGGCAGAGCACTGTGTTAGAAATGAGAGGAATCCTCTTGAGAGGAATGAATGCTTGGTGAATAACGAACCCCAGCCATGCTGAGCGTTTTAAACTTTGTGTTTTTTTCATTTGCAACCAGTGAGAAGAAGCTTATCACAGATGCCCTGAATAGAAACCAGTTCCTGAAGAGACTGGAGCCTCACCAGACACGAGACATGGTGGAATGTATGTATGAGAGGACGTTCCAGCAAGGAAGCTACATCATCAGACAGGGAGAACCGGGAAATCACATTTTTGTGCTCAAAGGTGACTATTGCTTACTTGTACAGCACACAAGTGCAAGAAACAGGAAAGGGGTTTGGAAGGTTTTGCAGGAAATCACAGTGAGGGTGTTTGTGCTCCTAAGTAATTTGTCCCTGTGGAGGGCAATGCAAGTTTTACCTGTGACTTTTATGAAACACAGTGAGAGCAATAAAAAAGCACCTTAGAAACATGATTTAATGCTTTTTCACGACCTTTTTCATTTCTGAAAGCCCAGAGGGCAGCAGTTCCTTCTGTTGTAGATGTAGCCAACCCTTTCTTCTCAAGAGGAAGAACAGGTATTATTTAAAATACAGAAAACTGCTCAATGGTGAAGCCACTCCTGAAATAAACTTACTTTTCAACTCTTATAAGATACCAGTTTTCTGTGTATGGGAAATTTAAAGATGAGGTCTGCATTCATTGTTCTCAAAGCTGAGAGGTTGCTTTTTTAAAACAAACAAACAAAAAAACTGCTTGGCTTTTTCTGGAAAAAAAAAACTTTAGGATAAGAAGGCTTTCCTAAAATAAGGCAAACAAGTCTGAAATCATTAGTGCTGACTGCTACTGTGCCTCAAATTGCTGATCAGCTGTAGTTTAACACCTGGAATTTGGTCCTATCAGCAATAAGGTCTTTCATTATTTCAACATTAAAAAAAAGGGATTAATTTGCATTTTTCATCAACTAGGGACCACTAAAAGTCCCAGAGACTCATATGAATTAGAGTTCACACTATAAGGAGTATGTTCTGTTGAGGTGGGAATATTTAAACAGGAGCAAACTGGTATATGTTGGAAAGCACATTTTCTGGCTTCATATGGATGGGTTAGTTGGGAAAAAATGATGGGAACTGTGTTAGGAAAACAGAAATGTTACAGGAAAAAAAGAGGAGGTGGGATTTTTGGTGGTGTGGTCATATTCTTGCAAGACAAAATTATAATATTGCGAAAACAGATGAAATATCATAAAGGAGATGTGCACCTGGAACTCTTCCTGGCACATTAGAACCTTTCTTGAGAAGATGGTGTGGGCCTTGGAGAGGAGAGGGCAGAACTTTCATTACACATTTAAGGAAAGGTTTTTTGGGGCTATAAACTGTGAAGTTCAGACTTTCTTTGAATTTTTCTAGTAAAGCTCAAGAACAGCTTCTTGAATAAAGATTTAATGTGCTTTTAATTTTTCTGCCCTCTCCTTTGCACTCTGTGTATATATATATACTCATACATCTGTATGAAGAGATAAACAATGTGTAATTTCTCCTGTGATCATTAATTTAAGACTTCTTTCTTTACACCACACTGGAGTATCTGAACCACAAGTGAGTGGTTTGTTGTAGCAAAGCTTTATCCATCAGGATTTACAATGGCCCTCCTTTCCAGAGTACATCTGTAGATTAGCAGTAAATTTAAAAAAAAAAAAATCTTTACTGGTTTGTATGTGTGTTCCAAAGCACTTCTTGCACTGTTGCTCCCATTCCTGTGTTCCAGGGAGTGGCAAAGTCAGAAATAAATTGATTTGTTTTCCATTCACTCTGTGCAGCTGAGCACAGGTTTAATAGCTATTATCTTGATGATTTTTGACAGAGGGCAGTCTGGAAGTCTTTCAGCAGAATAAACTACTCTCTTCAATACCTGTGTGGACAGCTTTTGGTGAACTGGCCATTTTATACAACTGCACACGGACAGCTTCTGTGAAAGGTACCTGAGGTTAAATACAGCAACCTTGCTCAAAATGAAAACTGTGGATTTTTGTGAGATCCCTGTTATATCCAGATTTTCTTTGAAGTTTCCATTTAATAGATGTTTACATGTCTTGGTTATCTACAGTAAACTCATATTTCATCCTTGAGTTCTTTCTTTTTGGTAACTCAAATAATACTATGCCATGAATGTCATTCCATCTTTGGCATAACCTTTGACGAACAATTAGGCACCTCCAAATTGTGCTGGTTAGCCTGATCTGTAGCATGTTAAAAACTAGGGCAGGATTGTGTTTTAATTTTGGATGATTTATTAGACGTGGTGGTCCCTGGCTCTTACGTTCTTTTATCAAATGCAGTGTTGAGGATGAAATTGCAGTGAGTTTGGAAGCATATAAGAACCATGGTGGTTTTAGTAGAGTAAATTGAATTAGAATTAGAGAATTCTAATTCAATTTCAAATACGCAGGAATTAGTTGCTTTTGCACCTTTTTTAGTTCTGTGTCATTGTTATGTTGCTGAGCCTTGCCTAGATCCATTTGCAGCTGGCAGTTTGGGGACTGACCAGGATGGAGTTGTTAAGCGTTGCTCTGATACAAATATTCCTTTTCCTGCATAAGACTGGGGGTACATCCATTAAATACCTCCTGATTCCTTTCCCAACCTGCCATAATTGCTCTGTGACAAACAAGTGACTAAATATTGTTAAGTTCATCATTTTTTCTCTCTCCACCATTTCATAAGTAAGACTTTTGTTTGAAGACTAATTTCTGTTCTTGTCTAAATCTGCAGGGACTTTGTGCCACCAGTAAGTATGAAGAGTTCATGTTGACTTAAAAAGGAACAAATGGAGTAAAACAAGTTGTGTGCTGTAAAAGCTTTTGGTCTTTCTTCCTGCACCCCGTTTAGGCACTTAATCGTTGCTGGCTTTGCAGATGGAATTTATTACATGTAATCTGTTTTTGTTGCTGCCTGATAAATAGAACAGCATCAGTAATGTGATTATTTTTCTTACTAACATGCTGTTCTAATTGAATAGGTTCCCTATTTTTCTTTTTTGCCTGCTGTATAGTATTAGCATTATAAAGTAGAGTTTCTGCATAATAAGATGTCAAGCTGCTTTAGACCTTTGCTAGTATTAATTGGTTTTGAGGCAGGACAAGAATTGTCCAATTATGGACAAGAAAAGGTATTTGAATACTTACAAACACTGCAGAAATCCACCCCTCCCCAGTAGCTTTCCTGTGATCCTTGTGGAGGAAGAGCAGTACAATGTCATAGCTGAATAATGAACACACATGTGAAACCTTTCCTGATGCTGGATCTCCTAACACCCTTTTCCTGCAGTCTTTGAAAACTCATAAGTGAAGGATTTCATCCAAACAGCATTGCAGTGGCTGCTGCTGCTCAGCAGCATCCTCACAGGTTGTGTATGAAATTGGCAATGTGATTTACCCCTATGTTTCTGAATTTCTCTCTTCTTTTAATCTCATCTTTGAGATTGCAGGCGTTTTTCTAACTCTATAACTGCTTCATTTAGTTAAGGGGTAAGATACAGGAAATACATTTGCAATAGGCTGGATACTTGCCATGTTTTCTTCATGCAAAGTAAACTGAAAGATGTTATCTAGGAGAGAAATAAAACCAAAGCAACTTTGTTTTGTTTTGTTCTCCCATCCAGCATCCAAAAATATTTTTGATCTATTTTGATTGATGGCAGAGCATATATGTATATTGTGTACAATGAGAAATGAGTGTTCTTCCTTTGAAATGTGGCATTTTCTGTTCCCTGAAAAAAATTATTCTATGTTGATGATAAATAGAGGAAATCAATTGCCCAAATTTTTCTGTAAATTTTATCTCACAGAAAATACAGTTTTGTCCTTTCTTAGGGCAGAAGGAAAATTGCTGAATATGGTGTAGAATCTTTAAAAAGAAGAGATTAAATTTAATAGAATCAACTTTTGCTTAAAAATAAGAACTGTTCTGTTGTGTCGATGATTGCACTCAGAGGGTGCTTAGTGGTTTGCATCTTTGATGCTGAATCCTGTGCCTGCTTGCTGTATTAATAATTTGATTATCTTTGGAAAATGAGTCATTAATATTAATACATTAATATTAATACATTAATATTACCCTTTATTCCCTTATAGAATGTATAGTTTGGAGGAAAAGTGTGTGAGAATCACAGGATTAAATGAAATGAAATTTATTTCTTGATCTCTGTTATTTCTATCTTAGTGCAGATAATTTACATGCAATCTGAATTTGCATATAAGCGGAATTAGAGTTTGATCCAAGGCACAGTATTTCATGACACAGGTTTTGGGAAACCAACCCCATTCTTATTTCTTTCAAATCAGCTTCTTTGCATTTTACAGCTTTTGACTGCAGTGGCTGTCTGTGATTAGGACAGATTTTCCCAAGTGTTCAGCCCGGTCATTTTCAAGGTTGCTCAGTCTATGAATTACATGGAAAGCCTTCCCTAGAGGAACCATTTGGAAATCTATTCTTTATTTTAGTAAGCATAGTTTAAGTGGGGATTGAATTCATTTTAAGGTCTGATTACAATAGGTGCTGGATATTTTAAAATTCAGCCTTGGGCCTTGTGAAATAGCTAGTCTGTCTTCTGCCAAGAGCTGATGCTGTAATATCATCCATCAAATAATTTGAAAACATTGCTGATTTTGTTCTTTTTTGTTTGTTTGTTTTCTCAAAGCAATCACTAATGTTAAAACATGGGCACTGGACAGAGAAGTGTTTCAAAATATCATGAGAGTGACAGCACAAACCAGGCAAGAGCAGTACAGAAACTTCCTCAGAAGGTAAATATGATGGATTTCTGTTTCTGATACGCTTTGTGCTACTTACTAAGGTACACAATAATACTGTGCCTGTCTTGTAAACAGAGAGAAAAAGGTGCTCTTCGTGCAAATATGGCCTCAAAAGCCTGAATATTTGTCCTTTTTTTTTTCTTTTAAGATTCATAAGAGTATTTTTCCATTTTAATTATTTTTCTCCTACATCACACTAGAAAACTTCAATAGATGCTTGAATGCCTTTAAGTAGTATAAATGTATGGGTCTAGAATTTAGAACAATACAATAAATAAAGTGAGGTAAGTCCTCCAATGAGTAGTTAGTTTGCTGCTGGAGAATATTAAGGAATATTCCTTATCCTTTGGAGATTTGAATATGAGATCTGCATGTCTCTCAACTTATGAACTAATTCCAGCACAAATTACCAGGAAATCTGCAGAGTAAAATAATTCTCTCCTGCAGGGAATACTGAGAGTGGTGCCATGCTTCTCCTTAGGAAGATAGGGAAATTAAAGGTTCCAAACCACAATTAGCTGATGCAATATTCTATCTTTTTAACACAGAATGACCATTCTGTTATGTCTTCAAATCAAGATGCCAAGCCTGGCTATGCATAGAATGTCTTGTGTATTTTCACACTCCTCCCCATCTTTGATTTCTATACACACTTTGCTGATCCTAAATATATAGAAATTTCTATAATTTCCTAACTTCTACAAGTCTAAGTGATCAGGGTAGAAGGTTTTTTCATTCTTACCAGCAAATTCACAGAGTTTTTACTGATTTAGATTATCTATTAATAGCTGCCCAAAGAGTACTGAAATTTTTACCTTTGATTTTGCAGTCTCTGCAATGCACTTGAAAATATATTCTTGAATTGCTATAATGCCTTGCGTATGTAATTGATGGATTCTTTTGAAATCAATCCTTATGCCCACTAAAATCCTTCCTCTCCTGAAGCACAAAGTTGATTTACAAACTGACCAATGTTTGCCACATTTCTAAGTTGTTTAAGTTTTGTTTATCTAAAAACCAGGATAAGAATGCTTGAACCTTCTAAATCAAGATTTAGTTGTATACTGTGTTCACCACTAGTTTAACTAGTTATAAAATTTGACTGCAAAAATTGCATAGATGAGAAGAGATAAAAAATTGTTAATGATAACTACTTTGTATTGTGGGGCTTTTTTTGTTTGTTTTCTGGAAGTGTGTCCTTGCTGAAAAACTTACCTGAAGATAAATTAACCAAGATCATGGACTGCCTGGAAGTGGTAAGATATTGTTAAGTTTTTCTAAATAGTATTCAGTAAACTTCCAAAATAACAAAGAAAAATAAAAAAACGACCAAGCTTTTTTTAAGATGAGAGTGGTTTTGGAATGATCAGAGTTGAATTCCAGGTTGGTAGAAAATAATAACACCTAGTGACATAGAAGTAAGTTATATTTTTGGCATCAAAGGAGTCAAGCAAGTAGTTAAGAGGATTTGTAATCTATCCTTTATTAAGATTAAGTACAAAGTTGCTCTTTTGGTAATCAAATTTACCTCTTTGTGATGTGGATATGTAATACTTTCATATCACTTGGATCACATACACTGCAAAATGTAAGAGAAGAAGGCATTAGGTCCCCAGCACATGAATCCAGCCAAATGTCAGTGTGCCTTAGGGCTGCATTTGCCAGCAACCTTTGAAGGTAAAGGCTTGATATATAACCATAGCTGGGACTTTTTTCCAAGGACAGTGGTAACTCTTTATTCTTTTCACACGGAGGCATGAAGTATATAGGAAGTTAAAGATCAGGGAAACGTCCCCATGTGTTAAGAACTCTGCATAGTAACCTTGAAAGATTTATTGGACAATATTTTCTCCCACTTGCCTCCCACCAGGAGTACTATGACAAGGGAGATTACGTTATTCGGGAAGGAGAAGAAGGAAACACCTTTTTTATAATAGCAAAAGGAAAGGTAAGGTAAAATAAACCTAACTTCTAAAATAACATGTACAAACACTTGTATCTTGAAAGCTACCTAAGGGGTGTGGTCTTCAGTAAAAATGTTGCAGAGTGTTTCTGCACGTGCTATTAAAGTCACAATATCTTGATAAAAGCCTGGAGCAGCATTTCGGAGGTTCAGGGAGCCTAATTTTTAATTTACCATGAACTCATGTTATACTATTCTAATTACAATGTAATTAAATTGTGTACTGAAGCTTCTTGACTCTGTGGCACAGATGTAAAGCCATTTTTTTTGTAAATGACATTTGACCCCATGTCTTCTCCTAGATGGTGCATTATCTGATGGGCAAAACATAGACTTGTGAAAAGTCTAAGTAATGGAGTCCCAGGCTTAATGCAGAATGGCCTTTGAGGTGTCTCAGAATCCTTTCATTTGTTAGTCCCAGAGGAGCAAGGCAGCAGCCTTTATCCCTCAGCTGATACCTTGGAAGCTGACACAGGACTCTAAAGAATTAAATCAGGAGAATTTTCCTCAATAACTTCCAGTTTCCAAAACATCTCTGTGTTTGTAGCTATTCTAGTTTGTTTTTTACTAACATGGGCATCAGCAGAATGTGCTACTGTGGAAGCAGAGGGGAAACATTAATGCTTCTGGAGTGCTGCCTATTTTGCTGTGGAAACTGAAGTATTTTTCAGTCTTTCTTAAAATGTGACTTATCCTGCTCTGTTTCAAAAAGAATGAGGAGAAAATGTTGAGAGGTTGCCAATAATGAATATATTCCTTCTTCTCAGCAAAAATCAGAGAGGGGTCAGGGAATGTTTGTGTGTAATTTTTGAGAGGAGGGGTAACAATATATATCTGTAACACTTTTGCAGCATTACTGGGTTTAAGACATGCACAGAAAAGAAAGCAAATCATGCAATACTTTGAAACTTTCCCTTACAAAATTTTTGTTCCTGTACTTTGCAGGTGATAGTTACCCAAAGTACTACAGACCACTCGCAGCCTCAGGTGATTAAAAATCTACACAAAGGAGATTACTTTGGAGAAAAGGCTCTCATTAGGTTAGTTCCCACTGTCTGATTCATAGGTAGGATTTCAATTGTCCCATCACTGTGTGTCAGATTCTACAACTCATGGCTGTTTGGAATACAATATTTCTTTTGATTGTGAAGTCAGTAGATGAAGGTAGTGACCAAATTTGTATTAATGACTTGTGGGGTTGCAGAGAGAACTTGAAAGTTTACACTGGCATCTACCTTCGGTTTTCCCTGCAGAAGTCAAATTCTGGCCCTCTGCATTGTGGCTTAATAATTGTTAATACTTCAGTAAAAACTGTGGTGAGAACTTGTGCCAGGTTTTAATTGCCAGAATGGATAAGGTCCATTGTGATTGGAATGATCTCCTGTTTCCATTGTCCAGTAAGAAACAGAGAGGAGTCACACAGTACGTATTTACATGTGTGATTGAGTAGGGAATCACTTGGGTTTGGGAACATTTTATATCCAAGGATCACTTTAGAAATAATCAGTAAATCCTGATTTAGTGATAATTACATCTCACCTAATTTCTTGGAAGGTTGCTAAAGGATGTCGTGATCCAAACCCTATTGAAACTGGAAAAAATACTGTGTTAGACCATAATAATGACTAGTAAAAGGCTAAATTTTGTATTTGATTCAGCAGCATTAATCCAGGTACAGGCTGCAGAGCCCTTTGAGGAGTTTCACCTAGAGCAGCTGTGACCTTCCATGAGTGCAGTGTGAGGTACTTTGAGGATTTTGACATACTTCTGAATTCTCCTAATGCATTTCAATTCTCAGTGATGACGTCAGATCAGCAAACGTTATTGCAGATGAATACAACGTGGAGTGCCTCGTTATAGACAGGGAGTAAGTACATTACACTTTCATAAAAGATTTGCATCCTCATTCAGTAGGTTAATGGGACTTTCAGTGGGTTAATGTGACTTCACTGTAGGCAAAACCACAGTATTTCCTTAAATGAATCCTGAATGAGTGGTTGTGCTTTAGGAATACTGATGAAGACAGGCTGACAGCAGGTGCCAGAGCACAGAAGCTTAAGAGTAGTTTAGAGTTATTCTTTTCTTTCTCTCCTTGTAGTAGTGATTTTTACCCTGATCTCCTGGGACAGAGGTTCCTGAGGTCTGTTCTTGTCAGTGAAGACCAATGCAAAGAGAGCATTCAGTAACTCTGCCTTCTCTGCCACCAGAGTCCCTGCTCCATTTAGTAATAGGTCCACATCATCCTTTGTTTTCATCTATTTACTGATTTATTTGAAGACGCCTCTCTTCTTGTCCTTGACATCCTTGGCCAGATTAATTCCAGGTGGGCCTCAGCCATCCTTGTCTCTTTTATATTATCCTGACAATCTCTCTATATTGTTCCAAGTAGCCTGAACCAGCTTCCATCTTCTGTATGTTTTTCACTTAAGTCTGAGTAATTACAGGAGTTATTTATTTCTCCACACAGATTTCTTTCCCCCTTTGCCAAATTTCTTGATCATTTATTGAGCCTGGAGGGAGTGATCCTTGAGTATCCACCAACTCCTACTGGGTCGTGACTTAAGTGTTCAGCAGTTTATGATGTTTCCTTTGTGGTTTTAGGACATTTAATCAGACTGTTGGAACTTATGAGGAGCTGCAAACTTACCTGGAAGGTTATGTGGCCAATCTGGCCCAGGCTGATGAAAAGCGACATGCAAAGTAAGTCAGATCATTTGTTTGTTACACCTATAGTAGGTAATCATAAAAAAGAGTCATAGATACATAAGTAAAATCATCGATGGTAGTTGAAGGAGATGGACCCCTAGGAATGACAGCAGTCACTGTAATAAAATGGTCTGGCTATGTTTGTGGAGCCCAACAAACATTTTCTGATACAAAGATTACACAGAATCTCCGGGTATTGACTTCCAAACAAGAATTCATTCTATTCCTGGAAAACTGAGCACAGGAAAAAAACAATGTTGTGCTCAAATAGATTTTGCATTTTGATGATAAGTTCTTTGCCTTGTTAAAAACCCCTGAAGGCCAACTTTAACTCCAGGTTGAGTTAAGGAATAAGGAATATGTATTACTGTGCTAAAGACTAAGTGCTATTTCAAAAAGAAAGAAGCAGACATAAAGAAACAGTTTATTTTTTAATGTTTCAGTGTAGCACTGATGGTATTATGTCTACTCTTAGCTGTGGGCCACACTTTTACTTTATGTACCTTTGGTTTCAGTCTGAGCACTGCTGGAAGGTTAACAAAGTGTGTTTTTCCTCTGTTTAGAAATATATCTGCATTCTTATTTCTGCTAATTCTACTGGAACTAGTACACAGTCCTTCAAGTATTGCTTCTCTAGCTTGGACTGCCCAAACTTTTGCAGCTGCCCAGCTCAATAGGAATCTCACCAGGGATCAGCTCTTGATAAAATTACTGTCAATTCTATTCAGTGAATTTCAGTAGCATTTTTGTTCTTATTTACTTCCATAGGATTCCATTAAGACTCTGTCAGGAAATAAGAAGGGTTATCTTTCCTCCTTCTCCTGTCCCACTTCCCCTTTCTTCCTTTTCCATTTCCTTTCCCTTATATAGGATCGTTAAAAGTAATGGCAAGGAAAAGAACTAACCTGTGTTAATTTTCTTAATGCAGAGGAAGAGCCTTCTGTGGACAGTTGACCAAAGAGGTGTCTTTGGAGATGATAGAGCTGAAGGAGAAAGTAGCCCAGTTCCCTCCTTCCCCATTCCAGAATTTAGAAGTTGTCACGACTCTGGGCGTTGGTGGGTTCGGAAGGGTTGAGCTTGTAAGAGAATGTTTTAAAATTATTCATGTAGATCTCAGTCTTGGATGATTGATTTAGCCACTGAATAATGTGAAGGATTTTGGTATTCTATGTACTTGTGCCCCTCAGGCAGAAATAATTCTCCATAAAGCAATGCATAGTTTAAAAAAGCATTTCAGGACTTGGGTGTTTAAAGAAGTAAATCCATTCTTGTGTGCCTCCATCTCCTGTTAAAAGTACCTTCCTGGTCACTAAACATAGTCATCAGTTTGTACATGATGGAGTTTATTTGGAGTTTGCAGATGTGCCTGCATGCATTATGTCCCCTGAATGGCAGGGCTTTTTCCTGGAACCAGGCTGGACCTGGAGCAATGTGAATGGCACCACATAGTCTGTGCTGGTAGAGTAGAACTGCTTCTGTATGCCCCACAGCAGCTCCAGCCAGCGTGAACTATCTCTGAGCTGTGTTCACTGGGAAATTTCCAACAGTTTGCAATGGCTCTTTTGAGTCATATTCAATAGCGTGATCAGCTGTGCTCCTGTGTTACTGTGAGCTTCATTAGCCCAAAGCCTTAAATTCCACTCACCTCTGGCTGAGCTGCAAACATCTGACAAAACCTGAATGCTTTTTGTGCAGGCTGCTGAAGGTAATGGTAAATTAAAGGAGACTGTGTGCTTTTAGTGAAGTCAATAATCCTTTACAGTAGTTAGACCATCAAGTGTTTCATTCTGATTCATGCTTCACAAAAAAAAAAATTCCACACTGGAATTCTACTGCAGCATCTGCATACTAAGCTAAAAATTGAATTCTCATCCAGCTGTAGAACACAGATATCTGCTTCCTTCGTTTCCAATAGGGCCTGTTTTGACTTCCATCTTTTTATTGCATATTGGATAATATTTCAGTGTAATGCGAAATCATTTGTAAACATTCCTCATAAACTGCCTCTCCTTTTTGTTTGTTTGTATTATGCTGGTGATTAGAAATCTTGAATTGAAATTGGGACCCACTGTGATATAAACTCATTGTAACATGTGGTGCCTATCCAAGCTGCTGCTATTTGGTATATATAAAATGAACAGAGGGAACATTTCACTTTATGGGTGGGGACTGGGAAACTAAAATATCTGATGCTTGGCTTAAAATCACACATAACAGTTCTGCAGAAAATCTGGAATTTGTCCCTTGTTACAGCCATCAATTTCAGTCCTGTGCTGTGTTGAAAAAGATGGATATCAACGTATCTACTGAGAATGATTCAGTAAAACATCTTTTCTTTGCCTCATGGGTTTTCATCATTTTTATTCACAGGTTAAAGTTAAAAATGAGAACATGGCTTTTGCTATGAAATGTATAAAGAAGAAACATGTAGTGGACACCAAGCAGCAAGAGCATATCTATTCTGAGAAGAAAATCCTTGAGCAGATATGTTCTCCATTTGTTGTAAAGTAAGTTCAGCATAAGGTTCCCTTGATTTTGTCCCCTCGCTGACCCCTGGGGCAGCACTACTTGGAATGGGGCTTTGCACACATGAGTTCTGGAGGAAAGACACTGCAAGTCTCACTTTTTCTTTTGCTTTTCCTAAATTGCTGCTGTTTGTCTCCATAGGCTGTATCGCACATTCAAGGATAATAAATATGTGTACATGCTCCTGGAGGCTTGCCTGGGAGGGGAATTGTGGAGCTTGCTGAGAGACAGGTAACAGCAAACACAGCATAACCTTGCCCTTTATAGTCAGGCCCATGTAGCTACTGAGGAGGTTCACCATTGAATGAAAAGATGTTTGGTTCAGCTTGGTTAATATTCTGGTTGTTACATATTATCTGGTTAATAACTGAGGCATTTTCAGAACTTGATTGGGATAATTTTTGTTCCAGAGGCAGCTTTGATGAATTCACCACAAAGTTTTGTGTTGGGTGTGTGACAGAGGCTTTTGACTATCTGCATCAAATAGGAATTATCTACAGAGACCTGAAGCCAGAAAATTTAATTTTGGATGCTGAAGGATATATAAAATTGGTAAGATGTAATCAATTGTAATGTTATCCTTTTGTGCCTGTATCCTGTTTCTTTGCAGGGGGGGATATAAATAGCATGTAATTATAGAACCAGGATCCTGGAGTGCAGAACTCTTGTGCTTCAGCAGCAAAGAGGGAGGGCTTCTCATTACACAATGAGAAACAAAGGCATTGCAAAGCCACTGCAATCCTTGGACAAACTGGGGAATTGCAGCCTCTGAGAGCTCTTGCCACAGTATAAACAGCAAAAGAAAAAATTCTCCCAGCAGTCAGTTTTATTGTGAGAACAGAAACCACATTTCCCAGGTGCAGAATTGCCTCCCTGTCCAGCCTCATACAATCACAGGTTCAACATCCATTGATTCAATTTACAGTCATAGGTTCCCTCTCTCTGTAGAGAGGGAGCACAGAAAGGAACTCCTGCCATGCTTTACTGTGACCCTGAGATGTGCAACAAGAATACCCTTCAGGGAGCTTGAAATATCCATTCTGAAGACAATGAGCAACCCACTGCTTTCCAGGGACAGTAAATCTCATGTCCTCAAGGAAATAATGGGTTATTCTCCCCAGAAGGGAGAATATGCAGAAAATTACTTGTGATAATAAATGTATCTGTTTTATAACATTCAGTAATTCAGTGGAATTACCTCTCTCTCCTTCACAACTACACTGTGTGGTTGTTCTAGCTGTAAACTAGCAACTCTGGGATCTTTGCAGGAGGTGGGGAAGCAATTAAGATCTTAAGGCTTCCCAGTGCAAAACTCCTCTGCATCCTGCAGCATATGTTGATTTTGATCAGGTTGATTTTGGATTTGCAAAGAAGATTGGATCAGGGCAGAAAACCTGGACGTTTTGTGGAACCCCTGAGTATGTTGCCCCTGAAGTCATTCTGAGTAAAGGCCATGATTTCAGCGTGGATTTTTGGTCCCTTGGGATTCTTGTGTATGAACTCCTCACTGGCAGGTAAGTGCCTCCTACTCAAAGTTCTTACCTAGTTTGTCTGCTATTAGAAAGTTTTCCAAGGTTATTTTTAGACAGCCTTGCAAAATGATACTACCTTATGCATGTCTTACCTTCCATCATTTCAGAAATGTCACAGACCAAATGGGTTACATATTCTCAGTTTTGGCTTATTACAAGATGTAATTGGCAAGCGTAGGGCTCCTGTAGCTGCTGCTGAGGTTGCTGTAAGGAACCAGTGACAACAGACTGTTCTCCTCCCCATTAGTGGGTGATGGGGTGCAGAGGGGTGGGTGAGCTGTAAGCAGGACTCTCTCTTTAGCTCCCTGCACACTCCCATGACAACTCTTTGGGAATGCTCAGTGGCAATACAAAGTGGAAGCTACTCTGAGTTAGGCTTAAAGGGACATGTGCTCATGCATTCTACCTGGTACCTACAGGAAGCTTAGCTTCAAGCCTTTCTATTATCTTGGGCCGAAAGGGTGAAGGCTGGAAAAGTAGGAAGGTGGGGGTTTTTTTCCATATTTCTTTCTATTTTCTCAAATATTTCCTTAGATAAGTACTGGCCACATCTGCTTTTGCCAGATGTTCCATTTATCAGTGTTGCTTTCCTTTTCAAGCCCACCATTCTCTGGGGCTGATCAAATGATGACATACAATTTGATCCTCAAAGGCATTGAAAAGCTGGATTTTCCTAAAGTAATAACAAGGCGACCTGAGGATTTGATCCGCAGACTCTGCAGGTAGGAGGGGCAGTTTGGGGCAAAGCCTGAGTGTAGAGAGATTGGACTTTTGTATGATTCACACTGAGCATTGAATTCCTGACAACCTCATTTGGAATTGTTATGCATGGCGTGGTCTATTCTGATTGAATTCAGTATGCATTGCATGCCCCTGAATGTGTCACACCTCTGAGTCTGCAGAGGCAGCAGAGGCTCTGGGCTTTCTCTGTAGCTGGGATTTTTTTTTTTTCTGAAACACATCTTTGGGAAAATTTATTAAGTGGGGGCTGAGGAAAATGCTAAGGAATTTGATTTTCAAATCAAGCACGTTGTTAAAAAAAATCTTCCAAAATTACCTAGGCATATAGATTCTACAGAAAACATAGGGCACTTAAATACTGGCTTAAATCCTTTAGAAAATGTGCAGAAGGTGGTATTTCAAAAGGGCCAGCCTAACCTGGTATCCTGCACAACCTCTGGCTGGTAACTCTGACATCGGATTCCCAGCTCCTGTGGGATTTCATCCATGGCACCGGGAACAGTATTCAACATTCTTGTGTACCACAACTGGAAGGATCTTTGTGGCTGTAAATTTTGATCTGCCTCTTTTTGTAACCCAGACCTGCTGGGCAGGAAAAAAAAAAGGATGTGCAGATAAAACTCAGCCAGCTGATTTCCCTGTGCTGCTTCTCACAGCTGAGTGACACTGTTTTGGCTTTCTAGAAGGTTTCTTCATCCTCAGAAAAAAAGGAGCAGTGAGCAACACCTCATTATATCTCCTCATGAGGCTACATGTTTTATGCAAGCTGCATCCCTGTGCAACCATTAAATGCAAGCAGTTAGGACCTATAAATGGTCTTTTTAAAATAGGACTATTTTATATATTCTTATCCTTATTTTTTCTTTCTTTTTCCTTTGAGGCAAAACCCTACAGAAAGATTAGGCAATTTGAGGAATGGAATAAATGACATCAAGAAGCACAGGTAAGAAAAAGAGACTTCCAAGAAGAAAATTTGGGGCTTAATTTGAAATATTTTTCATATGTTAGAACCAAGACAGGTAAACTCATAGACATCTCTGTAGCTCTTGGGTATTTTTGCAACTATAGCAAGCAACAATATGAATGTAAATCCTCAACATGATTATCTAGAAGTTGTATTTTTACTGGTTTTGCTGCAGGTTATTGATGTAGGAGTTTAATTCAGTTCTCAGAGAAATCGATGCCAGTTCAGCATCTGCCTCTCAGACCTCCTGACCCTTCAACATTTGATTTTTAAGAATGAGTAGTTAAGGGCTCCAGAGCAGTGATTTAAGGGGTTTTGTCCTCTTTCTTGTAACAAAGATAGTCTTTCTCATCATGAATTTTTCTAATGCAAGTCTTTCTTCTAACAAAGGAAGTCTTCTGTAAATTAACCATTTTCTGCTTTCTCTTTTTATCTGAGTTGTTTCTAAGCCCTACACTTTGTGCTTGGAGAAAGCAATTCTTTGATTTTTCTGCTTGTCTTCATCTTCTCACGCTGTAAAAAGGGTGGCATTCCAAGGAGACACACAAGTCTCTGCATGGCTGTGTTTCTGCATGTATTAACCTGCCTGTCTGTGCACCTCCTCCACACAGAAGTGCCAAAATTCCTGGTGGTCCTGAAGCTGCCCCTTCCTTGTATAGCAACGATGGTGCTCGAGATTCCTCCTTCTAACTGTGTTGTTACAGGAGCTGGCATGAAAAAGACTTCTTATAGCCCCTGATCACGTGATTTTTCAGCTCTTTGTGGTATAATGTCAGAAAAGAACCTGTCTTTCTGTTTTGGTCTCTCCCTGTCTGTCTTTCATCTCTTTTTAATCAGGTGGTTGAGTGGTTTTAACTGGGATAGTCTGAAAGTGAGGAAATTAACATCGCCTTTAAAAAGAGAGGTATTGGCTTTGGTTTTCAGTATCATAATGCTTTACTAACACAGCTGGGCTACAAAGGAGAACTGATGGTGATAGCAAAGTTTCCCAAGGACACATTTGAATTATTACAGTTCAACATTTTTTGTGAAAATTGAACAAAAGAGAGACAGCAAGCAATGCATAACTTACAATCAGTTAAGTAATGGAAATATTATTCTGCCTGTGTACTTTGCATTATATTATCACCATTACTAGAACAAAATTATGTTTGGTCAGAAACTAATACTGAAAAATTATATCTCCCTTGGTAATGGGCACATCATTAAGATGCACTGTTCATACTACTGTGAAGAGTACAAATTCCTGTGTTCTCCTACTACTGAGTTCCAACATATCATTGAATAAGCTCCCAGTTTTAAATCGTCTATTTGTTTTTACCCTAAAATGAAAAAAGACTAAGGATAAAGCATTTGAAACTCACTTTGATCTTAATTTGAAACAAAAAGTAATTCTGAGGTCTGCTTTGAGTAGCTACCCCATGAGTGTAGATTTGGTCTTAAATAGCATTCAAATTGCACAGTGTGGCCCAGTTTTCTTACTGAATTAACAGGGCTTTGAATGAAATCAAAGATTTGATATTTTGGAAGTCCTTTTGTACAAGAAGGCTAATGCCACTGTCCTGTTGTATAATGTAATTACTGGAGGTATTTCTTTCAAAGAATTAAGAATTGCATCCATTGAAAGACATCATCTTTATCATATTAGCCTTTCATCTCCATGTTGGGAGCAACAAAAATTATGCATAATCAATAGAGAATATTTTCAAAAGATACTTTCTGAAACACCCTTTTGTTTTTGTTTTCAATGTCCTAGTTGTCTGGACCAACTGATTACAGCTACTTTGACAGCTATCCACCTGAAGTGGGAAGCCCTCCAGATGAACTTTCAGGCTGGGACAAGGATTTCTGATCATTTTTCCTTCTGGCACATTTAGATACTCACAGGCATCAGTTCTATCTTGTTTCTTGCTTAAAATGAGGTTACACAAATTACACAGCATTCCTTGAAGAATAGAAGACAGTACAGAACCAGAATTTGTTTGGATAATCCACCAAAATCTGTGCATTTTATCTCAAGGGCATGCATTCAGTCAGCAGATGTAACTTGAATTTTTTTTTTTTTTTTGATACACAGTGTCTCTAGGAACATTTTCTGGATACTATTGATTGGATCTATGGTTTTGCCACTAAAAATATCACTAGCTGAAATTTTGGTATTAACAAGGTTACCATACATCTTTTTTTGGATGGAGAGGATGGGTATCAGAAACCAACAGCTGTGGCATTTGTCAGTAGCTCAAACTATAGGCACTTATTTTTCTTTGCTGTGTTTCACTTTCCCCCCCAAAATGTCCTGTATTGCATTGATCCAGAAATCTGTAGAAAAGAGAATTTTACTGAAAGGTTGAGTTGATTTAGCTACAGATAAAAGGATCACTGTGTAAGCTACCTGCCTGTCTAGTTTTGCACTAGGCTGGATATGTGAGACTAGTCAAACAAAAAGGTATATGCATAATAGAACTTGCCTAGAGAATCAGACTGTGGTGTGCATTTCCCTTACTGCTTCAAAGAGCCATGTGCCTTTCCTAAAATGTTTTGCTTTTGTGTAGTGTGAAGATAAAATAGATGGACAAAAAGCTTTTACCTTGCAGGGAAAAAATGCAGATGGATGTTTTACATTCGTGGCTTATTCAGGAAAATTCTGTGTTATGAACCTCAGCTGCTGTTGAAGTAAGGATGTCCCTGAGTTTCATGCTGGGTTTATGGGATGGATGCATCTGCAGCCACTGCTTGGATTTATTTCAGCTCCTGCTGAGAGCTGAGACCAAATCCAATCTAAATTTCCGGACTGAAGCTGCCGCAGCGTTACCGCATTTCACACGCTGGATGGAAAACCTCCCGGGCAACTCGTGTGTGCTCAGGGTTTAGTTACCCATGGCTGCTGGATCATCTCCCTAGCTGCTGGTCATGACTTCTCCCACTGGGAAGGGAAAATGAGGGAGGGAATGCCTCAGGGGCAGTTCTATGGTTTGTTACATGATTATAATTACTTTTCACTGGTGGGTGACTATTGCTTTGACGGCAAATCAATTTAAATATTTTGCATAGCCTTCAGCCTGAATAAGGCAATAGAATATTTTCCATTGAATTTAATGAAGGTTGGATGGAGCCCTTGAAAGAAGACACTACATATTTAGCTGGTTTTGTTTCTCTGCCTGTTTGCAAATTTTTATGGAAATTTGCAGCCAGCAAAGCCTGTGCAAAGTGGAATCAGAGAGGGTGGAGCAGAAGCTGTAAGCTGAGACCCTAGATGGCTGCAACTTAACTTTGTTTAGTAATACCAAAGACTAAATTTTATTTTCAGGATTTAGACAAAGCACTAGACATTATGTGTTTGTGTTTCTCTGTGCATCTGTCTTTCTCTCATAAATATTTTTATTACAGTCAAAATAATATTGTGCCAAGTTTTATAAAAAGCTTTTGAATGTATTTTCCATTGTATTTATATGTAGTTTCCTTATATATATATAATAATAATGGGGGTATATATATGTTTTTTACGTGAAAAATTATCTGTATGATAAGTTTAGTGCAGTTAGTATTAAGTCTTTGCAGCTGTGGGATATATTTCCTTTATACAGTTTAACATAGCTTGTTTGTTTGTGTGCAAATAAAGTAAGCTTATAATGCAATGAGATGAACATTAATTTTTTACAAGCACATTCCATACAGCAGTCCAGATTCATAGACTCGATTTATACTTCTTGTCTACATGATTCAGAAGACACTACATCAGAAAAGGCTGCCCTGGAGAGAAAGCAACTAATGTAATTCCTTGCAGCATGTCGTGCACTCTGATTCTGTTTTCCCTAGTGGATGTTGAGAAAATGAATGTATGAGAAGCTGCAATAAATGTGGTCACAGATTACTTTGTACTTACATAGAGTTCCCATGTACATTCAATTCATTCTATTTCTGGCATGTATGCAGTTGACTGAGGGGAAGTTTTCCAGAAACAAGCAGAAGCTGATACAGGAGAGATAAATACTATTCGATCTCACACCATCTTTGACACACAGATGTGCTTCAGACTTCAGCTCAATACCAGTGGAGTTATGTTGATGTAAAACAAGGGGATGGGTAAGTGAGTCAGGCTCAAGTAGTGTCACAGTGCAGGAGATCATGGGAGAATTGAATGGACAATTAGGATGATGATCAGATGATGCTTATTGCTGCATTTTCTAATTTAAAGGTATTGAATAGGAGATTTTGACATTCAGGTTTTGGGTATGCTGTGGATATGTTACTAATTGTCTGAGTTCTGTCCTTGGTGTTCCTCTCTGTGCTTTGCCTTTCTGTCCTGTCAGCTTTGCTTTTATGGTGTGCTCCCTCAGAAACTCAGCTGTAGCTGTGCTTTTTTCCCCTGCACTTCTGCCATAAGAGAACCTGCCTTAGGAGGCAAGAGGGATGAAGATTGTTCCTGACAGAGAACAGTTAGCCTGGGCTGGTGAAATGAAAGTGCCTTCCCCAACTACCAGATCAGAGTGGAGATGCAGGTGAGCACTTCAGAGAGGCAGGAAGAGCAGGAGAGTTAGAGGATACAGTGTAGTGGCAGGAAGAATTTTTATCTTTGTCTGACGAAGTCCTGAGAGATTTCAGTCCCTTGATTATTTTGAAGGGCCTCTAGAGAGCTGTGTGTTACTTTAGGTTTTGACTCCTTTGACAGTTTAACAATCTGGCTTCCTCAAAATTGTGTAGAAAGTGTGGGAAAGAAAATCAAAACCAGCCTTCCCAACTGTAACATAGCACACTGTCCTGAATTCTTCCTCCCTTCCCACTTTTTGCAAGGCAGCACAAGACTGGCACTCTTTCTCTCTTAAGTTCCTTGTGCCTGAATGTTGTAGCACAGTTGTTTTGTTTCCTGGCATGGATCTGAACATTTCTGATTGACTTCTTTACATCTGGGTATAGGGCTAAACCAGTAGGAGTAAATCAACATGCACACGGGAATGCACCCAGTACAGAAATTTGTTTCCCAGTTGTATTTGTAACCACTGAAGTGGCAGCATGTCCACATTCAGGGATCTGGTTCCCATGGTTGTGGTGCTGTTCTTGTAATCAAAGGCAAGAGCTGAGAGCTTGGTTCTTCTGTACATCATGTGCAAGATGGTGCAGATATGGAGTTACAAGTTCAAAGCAAACTGAGCTGCACATCAGGCACAGAAAAGGTGGGTAATTATTTTCTTGTAAAGCCATTATCTGTTGTTTGGGTAAATATTAAATAAATATTGCCCAGCTGTCTGTCTGGAGGATAGCAGCAAGACAGCAGCATGATTTAACACAGGGGTCAGGTGCATCCTTTGGCAGAATTCCCAAACACGAGCTCATTGTGACTCCTGATGTGCAGTGGCTGTGTCAAGCTCTCTGAAATCTATTTTGCAATGAGCTTGCTACAAATTGATTAGATTCAGTTGGGTTTCTTGGTTGAGCATGTGAGATTCTTAACAATAGGCATTGTCACACTGAATTTTAAAAACTATGGATTTATTTGAGCAGCTGTTACAAGACAACTGTTGCAAACCATCGCATCTGATTTTCTGTGCAGGGTCTGATGCCTACCAAAACTCTGAGCCTGTTTCCAGCTTAGCAGGTGCTATCCCCCACATGCCTTAATGACACCAGGCCCAGGAGTGACCACTGGATTAAACAGTGAATCCTATTGTACAGTGAGCCTGTGCACATCACTACTTCTGGCTGTCCTTAAAGCCAAGCCAGGAGTCCGCAGAGCCCCACACCTGAGAGATGGGCTCTTTTTCAGTACCATGACAGAGCAGTGAAAAGTATTTTGCAGTCTGCAACTGCCTGTCTTTTCAGCCAGGAGAAAAACACAGCTTTTGCCTTCTTGTTTTAAACTCCACCTGTTTTGCACATAGATTTGACTTTTCTCCTGGCCATTTCCCTTTGAGAAAGCTTGCAGATTTGAGCCCACCCTGGCCAAAATATGGCTTAATGATTTTCAAGTTCCCTCTGCCTAAGACCTATCAGGGTGCCACTGTTTGCATTGGATGCATAGAGGTACAGCACAAAAAAAACCCCAAAAACATCCAAACAAATAAACTCCCAAATACCCTACATTATCATTGTCTCTTCCCTGAATGTTCTTAAAGCTCTCACTGCAAAAGACTCCTAATGGTCTAAATCCAAAAGAGGCTGGAATTTGGCCTGTCCTTTTTTTTCACAGGCTGATGGTGGCTGGTGACTTGCTGATTTCCCCACATAGGACTCGTTTCCCTTATCTGCATGGCAATTTCATACCACAGCAAAGGAAAGAAAAGACATTTGGAAAAGGAAGAGAACACAGTTCCACAAGAATTCCCCTAGAGGTCGGTGTAATCATGAAATCTGGTACTTTTGGATGAAACATTCATCCCTTAAGAGGACGGAACCCTGGAAAGACAAACTTGCCTTTAACAGGTGTTATAATGTGTGAAAGGAGTAATAGCAACGTAAGTGATTAATTTAACTGATTTAACTAATTTAACAACCACGTTAAGGACAAGGGGGAGAATGTGGGAGGCTGAAATTTGCAGCCAAGAAGTGCAACAGTGAGAGCAAAGGATCTGGAAACAAATCAGCTTGAAAGGGAAATACTGTGGTGTGCCAAGGCACCACAATCAGGCAGGCAAGGCAAAAGTCAGAAACCTGAGAAGGGCTTTTCAGTCCCCCCCCACCATCTCAAGGAACATTTGAGCCAGAAATTTTATGAAAATGCACTTTTCTCCTCTTTTTAAGAGGAGAGAAAGACAACAGCTAACTTGTTAACTATTCTGCATAAATATATATAGAAATGCCAAAAAGTGATAAGCACTTCCAATTTATTGCTCTGGTACTTGAACTGTGAAAATATTGAAGGAGAAGGAAATGGAGAAGGAAATGGGTTGCTGAATAGTATGTTCATAGACCTGCTGCCACCCAGTGTCAAGTGAAAGCATAAATATAATTAGAAAGGCTACAAAGATAGAATTTTAACAAAAGGCTTAGCAAAGGCAGTTTGAAGCAGTAAAAACCTTTAACCAGACAAGCTTAAAGGATCAAATGTCACACTGCTGGGGTTGTACCTTCCCCTCTTCCAGTAAAGGAGCTGCTTCTTTCATTACAAAGCAAACTTTGTCATCAGATAAGCATCATGACTTGTAGAGAGATAAGAGCATCAGGTTTTAGCCATGACCTGCTGACTTGTGTCCCTAGATCTCACAGCCTGTCCTACTCCCTGCCTGAGGCAGTGGGATCACCCTGAGGTGATCCCTGTGCCCGTTTGGACTGATGCAGGTAATATAGGGCTGCAACTCTCACTTGGCACCTTCCCATTCACTGCTCTGGCGGGTCTGTGCCAGCAGGACAGGAGCTGCTGTTGTCATTTCTCCCTTGGCCCTGTCTAACAGAGGCTGTGGATTGCAGATGCTCCTCTGTTCAGCAGTGCTGGAAGGCAGCCCTGGCTGACGGACACCACAGCTTGTTGTAGTTCCAGCTCATGGGCACTCCAGTGACTGGATGCTCTGGATAAGAGAGGCTTGTCCTTCCTACAGCTCTTGCTCAGAGGGGGTCCAGCATGTTGCTACTCAGGAAGCCCCAGGTAACTTCAGTTGCTGTTTCTTAAAGCTCTGGCTCAGTCTTGCAGCTCCAGCTCCAGCACAGTTGTGATGAGAGATGCTGCTGCTGCTGCTCAGTTTAGGTGATTTCAATTCCACTTACTGAACACTCCAGCTTCTTATAGCTTTGGCTTGTGTCCAGTTGAAGGTGATTTCAGGTCCAGCTTGTTCAACCTCCAGCTTTTGTGTAGCAGTTCTGGCTTGCTACAGATCCAGCTGATAAGACATAGGCTTATTTTGATTTCCAGCTCATTCCAGCTCCACTTTGTTGAAGCTCTATCTCCAATGCTAGATGCTCAGAAAGTTTCTCCTGCTTCTACCAGTATCTGCTGATGGACATTTTCCAGCATGTTACTGCTCAAGTTACTTGAGGTCATAGTTAGTTCAGCTCCTGCTTCTTGAAACTCCAGCTCTACACAGCGCCTTTGGCCACTGGCCAGAGGAGTGGGAACACTGGTGGGACAATGCTTTTTTCGGAGGGCACAGGTACTTCCATTGGGAAACCAAATGTTCTGAAATCCTCACACCCAGTGCCTTCCCAAAAACACTGCCATGGGCCTCCTGGGAATCAGGAGAAGCTAGGATCTGGGCTCTAGGGACTAATGCAGGCACTCAATTCATTTAATGGAATATAAAAGCCAGGCCAGCACCCCATGGATCTCATCATAAGCTCTTTGTCAGTGCTGACTGCAAATATGTGCTCTGTATTCATGGTCAGGCAAGAGCAACATCATCTTCTGTCAATTCCCTCGGATGCAGAAGATAAAAGCTCTTTTTGGATGGCCTGTCACATAGTTGTCATCTCCTGCCTGAAAGCTTGTTTGGGTTTGGATTTATTCTAGGCCAGTTCCTGCAGAAAATACTGTTCTGTGCTTGCTGGCCAGCCAGGACTGGAGGCAAAGAGAGATGTGTGAATGGATGTCCACGTGTTCCCAGCTGGCAGCAAACACAAAGCCCAACCAGTGTGCAAGTGGCTGAGCCATGGAATGCATGACAGGCACCAGATCAGCTCATCCATGAGCACGCCATTCATTTACTCATGAACAGCCCGTGACACTATGAACAACATCCCATCATTTCACACGTGAATGTCCTAAAACTTCATGCATTAGTGCCCCATTAGCTTATGCATGAGTGCCCAATTTATTCAGATCTTAGCATCCAATCACCTCATGCACAAGCACTCAATCTATTGACAAGCTTCAAGGCAGCTCGCATGAACACCCAATTAATTCATGCCCCAGTGCTCAATCAGCTCAGACAGGAGCAGCTATTTCTCATGCACAACTGCTGTGCTGGGCAGAAATTGCAGGGTTCAGGTCAGTGATGCCATATTCCCACCCTCTGGCACTTCTTGCTGCAGGTGCTTCTCCACTGAAAATTGGCTCTTTTCAGGAGCATCAGAACTACTTTAAAGGTCCCTTGTGCTCACCCAGAGGTTCACAAAGAACCCTCCTCTTTCCCCAGAATACTGAAGGGCTGAGGAGCATGGGCTAGAGCAAGGGCCAGCACATCTGCCCAGCCCTGGGAAGAGGCAGAGTGTCTTTGCCAGCCCTGTGCCCAGCACCTGACTTTGTCTATCAGAGTACAGCACTGCCCCATCTCTGCCTTTGCTTTCTTCAAGGGTTGTACCAGAGTCATGATTTCTCACTATGAGGTAAAAGAATGCTAGTTTTTCCTTACTAAAAAGGTTAAAGTAAGCTACAGAGTGAAATCACTTTTTGAAGATTATTTGGTTGTGAATCTCTATCCACAAGCCTACACTATTGTATAAGAAAATGAGAACATTTTCTCAAAATGCTTTGCTACTCAGTCACAAACCCACAGCTTTAAGAGAGAACTGACTGTAATTCTTAGCAAGGCATGAATTTCAATGGTCATCTATGAGAAAACTATCCACAGAACAAAATCCTGAAAATAACGTTTACAGGTCTTTTGCAGAAAACACGTTTGTGTGAGTACATTATCACCTGGCTGCTCCAGTACTGAGATAATGGGATGAAGAACATGGAATTAGAAGGCAGGGAAGCCAAGCTGCTGGGATCACTGGCTGAGACCATCAGCCTGACCAAAACATGCTGCCTGTATGTAACACTGAAACTCTCCCATTCCTCCAACAAGGAAAAACACAGGTTCTACCTCTATGTACAAAGGTTGCAAGGATTATTTTAATTTACAGACGATGCACGGGGAACCGTGCCAATTAACTTCAAGCACAAAGTTTACAAGTACTTATGTGATAAGACACTTGAAGTGAATATCAGCCCTGGGCTTCCAGAGGCATAGCACAGAGCAGTGGCAATCCCAGCTCAGCTACCCTTTCACAATGTTCCTAAGCAAGGCAGCATGATGAGAGACCAAAGGGAACCGGCTGAGAAACTGCGAATTCCAGTCTACAAGATTGAAACTCCAAGGTCACTAGAAAAACATTCCTCCTCATTGCTCACATGAGGCAAAGTTGGTTTTAACTTCCCATACATCTGGAAACAAAAGAGCTCAGCCAACACAACACTTCATTGTCTACACAGTGAGATAGCAAAGCTGCACAGATAATGACACTGCACTGTGAGAAAGCTCACAGCTCCTCTACCACAGCTGACAGAGAAGGTTCCAGATGCCTGCTTTCCTTAGACTTAAAATTTTTCTAACACAAAAAGCTAATCAAACATTTGTATGTTATTTGCTCTCTTTGCTAAGCTGCCTGTAGCTGTACTGGACATCTGAGCAATAGCTGGGGGTCATGTAACCTACCCCTGCCCCAAAACCAACTCAAAGAGAGCACTGAGGATGTTATCCAGCTGCAGGTTGAGAAGAACATTGCCTAGGGAAGTTCCTCCAACAATTCTAAGCTGCAGAATCTCTCTCAGAAGTATATACATACATATACACAGCTCAGCATGTTCAGTAAGTTATCAAGAACAGCAGCTCTTCAACAGTGAAGAGACAGAGACTAGGGACAAAAAATAGATTCCTGTAGCCAAGTGCATTTGAGAACTAGGCAAAAACTGAAAAATACTAAGGCTTAATACATTTATTAGTAACTGCTGGCATGTATGGTAAAATAGGCTACAATCTTCATGCACAAGGAATTTCTAAGTACTGGCCAAGCATTGCAAAGCACAGGTTAAACAGAAAGCTGAAAGAGCATGCAGAACCTCCGCAGGCTTATTAAACTGTTCTGAGCATGTAACTCCATCTCACACTTGTCCAGTGAGCTTTCAGTCCTATTTAAATGCTACAAGGACCAAAATTAAGGATTTAGAAAAGGGTTGGAGACAACAGTTGTTTGCAAGTGGCAGTAGGAAGCAAGTCCAGGTGATAGTTCCCTCCCTGCTCAGGGGTTAATTCCACGCCACTATGAGCAAAGCTGGCAAGCAGAGAACTCAGTTTTCATCTCCTACTGCAAAGGAAACAGCAGATACATATAAAGGTGTGTCTGAAGTATAACATGTTTGGTTTTTTTTCTGAAGGGGCCATAAAAGCAAATGAGTAACCTAATGTGACCCAGGTGGTTACAGCACTCCCTATGTCTTCACTCAAAAGCTAATAGCAAGCTACTATATGTTCGTATAGCTCTATACTTGCTAATAACAAAACACCAATTAATTACAAAGCCAGTTGGCCAGTAACCTTCCCCTTCAGCTCTAGGTTTTACCACCTTGGTAGAAGCATCATTACCTCTCTCAGTATTTTCCCATTTAGCACCTTACCCTTCACAGCACCAGCAAACACTACCATGACAAGGACGTTGCGCACCCCGT
>QUSF01000025.1:6210983-6221262 GCA_003676055.1 Chloebia gouldiae
AGCTCTATGGATTCGACCTGGTGGAAGACAGTGATTTTATCTTTTATGCCATTCATGTCACTGCAAAATCCCTCTAACAGGTCATACCTGTTACTGAAATTATTTAGATTTGAATATGACAATGTGACCTGACTACAAATACAAAGCTCTCTGTACCTATGGCACACAGGACTTCCTAGGCATACAGTAGTTAAAGCCTTTAGTACAGAGTGAACTGTAAGTTTGGAAGAGGGCACATATTTACAACCAAATTCCCTCAACAGAGTTATGACCTGAAGCTGGCACCATCTGATAACCAATAGGGGAGAAGCAGCTGTATCAAGTTCATACAAGACCAGCTTTTAAAAACTTCAGTGATACTTAGCTCATCTGCACCACCAAAAACTGGGAACAGAGAGACAGACTAAAGTACAGAATTTAGCAAAACTGTCTCAATCTCTGCTACAGGAGATGAGCTGAGGTGGCTGAAGAACATCTCACTCAACTGACCAAAGCTCCCAGCTTGAAACACTGCCTCCCTGACTTATGCCAGCTCCCCCTTCCATCAAACCAGGCTGTTCAACTGAGAGCCTGTAACTGAAACATCAAAATTCTGACCACTAACACACATGGAACTACAATGGCCATTAAAGCTTACATTAAGCATCCGTGCAGGCTGCATATGGGGGATGCTTTTTATTAATATATTTGTGAAGGCAGAACAGGTTCCACAAGTAAAAGCAAGTTGGTTTCACTACATACCTCACCAAAGCCTCCAAAATATTCCCGTATTTTCTCCTCAGGTGTGTCTGGAGATAAGCCCCCAACAAAAATCTTTTTAACGGGTTCTTTTGTTTTCATGGCTTTAGCTCTTTTTGGATCAATGACCTTTCCATTCAGCTTGTGTTCTTTCTGGTCCATGACCTGAGGATAATTAAAACACAGTTTTACACAGTTCAAGCCAAATGTTCCACTGATGGTTTGAGTAAGGCCAAAATTGCTTCAATTTCAATACTTGGATCACACCAATAATTTGCTGCACAAAGTTCTGTGATTTTTGATAACCATCCACTGACACAGACAGTTCTGACAACTGGAACCACTTATTAGACAGCAGAAGCAAGAACGTAACATCTCTCAAAAAGTACTCTTCTCATCCTCAAACTTTATGAACTAAAAAATCTGTACTTTAGATATCACAAAGGTCATAAAGGTGAAAACTTTTCTGTGTGCTGTATTCACACAATTTTAGAAAAGTCAACAACCAGTTTTTGATTAGATAAAGCTTAAACGTATCAAAGCTATCGGCACTACTCTAGGGGGTCACAGCACAACTCAGGAATGCAAAGACTAGAAGATCTTTGCAAATGCTGCTTTCACAGTAGAAGGCAGCAGACATTTATACACTGTATTTTTCAAGTGCCCAAGTCTGAAGACTTTTGAAGAACCTGTAAGGGCCCAAATCCATACCTGAGGAATCACTGCTGGTCCTGCACACAGCATCACGAGTAAGACAGTTCTTAAAAGAAAGCACTTTCAACAGGCACATTAGACATGCTGCACCCCTGAATCATCTTTACCAGAAGATGCAAGAACAACGCCTACAGTCATCCTAGTGAGTGCTTTATCTCTGATACCTGAATTTGAACATATTTCATTATTTTAATCCTACCTTATCCACACTCTCTGACTCTTTGAAGAGTACGAAGCCGAAGCCTCTCGATCTCCCAGTGATGGGGTCCAACTTCAGAGTGCAGTCAACAACTTCACCAAACTTGGAGAAGTAGTCCTTCAGATCCTTCTTTGTTGTGTCCCAGCTAAGGCCACCAATGAACATTTTCCTGTTAAGACAAGTTGGTCAATCTGTAAATGTGTGTTACCCAAAATCCTGCACTGCCAAGCTTTATGAGCTCAATAACCTAATGCATGGAACTGGGAGGATTTTATCAGTCATGTCACTACACACACAGGCCTGCACTTTTTGACAACTTGCTTAAGTGAGTCTGGCCAGGACAGATAAAGACTTCCACACACACAAACGTTTTTTACTGTCTTCTGCTGCAGCTGCTTACTCTGCTGTCCCAAGAAACCACTAGTAGTAGTGACAAAAATATATTTTACTCCTTCTTTACATCCCCATCACACATTTAATTCCATCTGGTTATCCATGGAGCCTCCACACAACTGCTCATGAAACATACGCAAGCAGATTAGATTTGTAAGGAAGCATGGTTAACACAGAAGCATTTATCTACCAGTCTGGACTGACATATGCCCAAATTAATAAACTAAAATAAATAAAGTTTAGTCAAGTTCCCTTCCCCAAAAAGTAGTTACGAAAAAGCAAGGTATTGGATGGTCAGGAGTTCTCTTTTCTCAAAAAAATTACATAAACACCTGGCTTAATCCATTATCATTGAGAGACTGTCTTTCCAATATTTCTACAGCACCAGTGCTGCTGGGAAGATGTGTAAAGCACATAATTCATAACCTGTATGTTCAAAAGCACACTGGGTGCTTAGAATCAAATCATGACCATCACACCATGTTAGTAAGGCATAAAAAAAATTTAAAAATTAAAAAAAAATCAAGCCACTATACACACAAATGAAACATTCCAGGTTATTATGCATAGGGCTTAGGAACCCATTCAAAAGAGGATTTGATTTGAGATGATCTCTTATAATACTGAGAAAGATTTTACCATGAGCTCTAAACAAAAATATGATCCATTATGATCTACAAAAGCACTTTCTACAAAGCTTTGCCCATATGTCACAATCAGACAGTTATCAGAAAACCTGAAAAACCACTGTATCATGTTTCCAACCCTTCCACTTCCCACGCACAGTATTCCTGCCAATCACGTAAAAGGGCATTGTACCTCCACAACTCAAACTCCCTGGAATCAAAAGCTGCTCCTGTGAACTACCTCTGTTGACTTAGCTGTGCTCTCACAGAATTAATAAGAGCATTCTGTTTCTGACAAAAATCCACACAGATGAGGGGTTCAGGGGCTTCAGATGTTTCTATAACAAGTCTCCAAATCTGTAAAGAAGGAGCACCAACTCCCCATCCCTTTATCCACTTTTCCAATTAGTTCCAGATCTCTCTTAAAGAAGTACCAACAGCCCTTTCTATCAGCTGTGACTCCTTACTGTCCTCGTGGAAGAAACGGCCCACCCTGGTAAACCAGCAGCCTCACACCAGCACAGGGAGTAAATCAAAGGAGCTTTCTGCCCTTTGCTCACCCATCACTAAAAACCTTCCGAGGTCAGAAACACGATGCTGCATCCTCTGTGTCTTTTGTTTGGCTGCTTGAAAAACCATGGGGGGTAGTGATGCTCCAGCAGCTACTACTGAAGTGACACCGGCTACACACACCACCTGTCTCACTATTAACATACAGACCCCACTTTGTATTGCTAAGGACAGGCAGACCAAGAACATGAGCTTGAATCCAACAGCCTCGGAAGGTTTTTTATCTCTCCACGCAGGAACTGCACCTTTGAGCCAGTCACAGAGCAGCAAACCACAGCTGCTTCAGTCTGCCCCTACATCAACTACTGCTCCAAGGGAAACTGAGCTCAGGTCAGGACTACGCCACAAACACAAGCACAACAATTCAGGAGCAGTGCCACAGCGCTGCCAAAAACTTGTAAAACACACACATTTCCTAGCCCACAGTCTGGCTGGCCTAAGCCACATCAGCACATAGAGTTTCTCAAAATAAGTTACTGGAAGTGCACTGGGAAAGCTTTCAAACCTCAGACTTAACTAAACAAGGTATCCCAGATATGCTTTCTTCCCTTTACTACCAGAAGTGTTATCAAAAAACTTTGCTTCCTATACAGCATGAATAATTGATAGGTCAAAAAGACTGAACTAGAGTACAAGTCAATGTGTGATATGTGTAATCACTGCCCAATATCACTGCACCGCTTAGAGACAACTTTTTCCAAGCTCTCTTGCCTCAAAAGAACCCGAGTTTGCACATGAAAACCCTTTAACTGGTGTGTATTCAAGGGTAATAAGTAAAACAAACATGCAAACTCCAAAGGCATTTGAAATTGTCAAGAACAGCTGAAAAGTAACAAAACCATTTTAATTTCTGCTAATCCCATCAAAATACTCAAAATGGGTTCCTGCTCTCTCTCTCTCTACATTATCCCAGATTATTAACATCTCTCTCAGCAACATCCCAGGTTATTGCAGAAGGAGGAAGACACTCAGGAAGGTTTTGCAGCAGGTATCTTCAGGACACAGTAGTTAGCACTCTTTTATCCAGGTTATTTTCTGCCTTGACCAAAAACAGACCTGCAGCTCGAGTTTCATGGGCCCGACAGGAGACAGCAGAGCGCAACAGCCTGTCCTGTCACTGGATTTATTACACACAAATTTCACCGGGAATACAAAAAGGATACTACCCCAGGCACAGGTCCTATGAAGATTAAAATCTGCCTTTACTTGCCATAAAACAGAGTAACAGAACATGCTTAGTTGGAAGGGACTTATCAGAACCATCAAGACCAACTCACAGCCCCGCACAGGACACCCCAAGAGTCACTCCATGTGCCTGAGAACATTTTTTCAAGCGCTTCTTGAACTCTGTTGGTGCTGTAACCACTTCCCGTTCTATTGCCCAACCACCCTCTAGGTGAAAAACCTTTTCCTGATGCATAACCTGAACCTCCCCCGGCTTCGCTTCCTGCCTTTTCGACTACTACTTCTCAAGTTCGGGCACCACCTAACATAATCCTCCCGACAACAAGTTCCGTGAGAAGCAGAGGCATGTTTTAGGCTGGGAAGAAGTGCCGATACCTGGCGCTTCTGGGACTCAGATGGCACACAGTAATGCCTGCAGCATAGGGCAACGCAACCAGAGCATTCGGCTACACCGAGTTACTGTCTTCACGCAAGCACCGCACTTTAACTCATAGAAAAGGCATCATTAAAAAGAAAAATAAGTAAGGAGGGCCTGTAGATTGAGGCACACCACACCGCTCGTACCCGGCGGGCCCAGACGCCGCCCCCGCCGCTCGGCCCGTGACGTCGCCGAGGCGCCAAGTAAACAAACCGGGCAGCGAGCGGGGCCGGGCCGGGGGCGCGGGGCCCCGCCCGGGCACACCGCCCGCCCCCGCCGCTCACCCCTCGTCCTCCTCGTTCTTGCTGGCGTCGATCTTGGCTCCCTCCGACTCGACCCCGCCGCCGCCGCCTCCCCCATCGGTGCTCCCCGCCCCCGCCTGCCCCTCAGGCTGCTCCGCCGGCTCCGCCGCGCTGCCCCCGCCGCCAGCCGCCACCGCGTCCAGAGCGAACTGCTGATCCGACATGGCGCCGCTCCGCACCGGCCACCCCCGGTGCCGCCGCCTCCCCGCCGAGGCCCCGGCCCCGCTGGCGGCCCCGGCCGAGCGCGCCGATCCCGCCGCTCCCTCCTCCTCTCGCTCCCTGTTTTTAATGGCGCCGCCACCGACCCAACCTAAAATGGCGGCCGGAAGGAGCGCGGCGGCGGGACACGTGACAGCGCCCCGGGAGCCGGGAGGGAGCGCGGGGGGAGCTCCGGCCGCAGCCCGGGCAGCGACGGCCGCGGAGCCCATAGCGCTGGTCTGCGCCTCTGGGATCGTGCAGCTCAACCCCTGCGCCCAAGGCACGGCCACCTGGGGCGGGTGACGCAGGAACAGGTCGGGGTGGGGTTGGAATGGCTCCAGAGAGGGAGACTCCACAAGCTCCCTGGGCAGCTGTTCCAGTGGTCTGCCACCATCCACGTAAGAAGTTCTTCCTCGTGGTGGAGTGGAACTTACTGTGTTTGGCTTTGTGGTCATTGCTCCTTGTCCTGGCACTGGGCAGCATTGAAAAGTGCCTGGCGGCTGAGGTCCCCTTCACTCTTCTCCAGTTTCTCTTGAGATGCTCCAGCCCCCTCATCCTCTTTGTGGCCCTTCACTGGACCCTCTGCAGGAGCCCCTTGCCTTTCTAGTGCTGAGGAGCCCAGACCTGCACACAGTACTCCAGTTGCACTTCACTAGCAGCGAGCCAGAGGATCACAGATTAAAGTAAAACTTGGCTCTTAGCGACGTTTTGTGTATCATATATATAAAACAAACCACTGGAGTAACAGAGCCATGCTCTTGTGGCACAAGTCTCCCACAGCTGCTGTAGAGGACAGTGCTAGATCCAGCTGCAGTCACAAATGCAGCATGTGATCTCACACACTGCTGTGGCTTCTTGCTGATTCTTTAGTTTGTAGTCAGTGACATCAGTGAGCTTTAACCAGCAAGGTTTATTTTGATGCTTGACTAGGTATTTGTGCTGAGAAACATCAAATCTTCAGGCAGACTGCTGCGATCCTTTTGCCTCAGACAATGTGCTACAGACCACCTGCTCACTGCTGCAGAGGGCAGGACATGACTGCCATCTTCCACAGTGATGCTAATTCCAAGCAGTCTGATGCTCTCAGGACAGATCAGGAGGAAGAATGGGGTGTACAGACCTATTCTTACAGTAACCCTTATCTGCAGAGAGGCACCTGCCCTTCTATCCAAGTAAAACTAGTCACACCACTTTAAGGTGATATCAAGACTCCACACTCACTCACTTAAGTAAGCATTTATTAGAGAATCTTTTAACATGAAATTATACAAATAAAGTTTGTATAAACACAAGTCCACATTGTGTCATAACATGAATGGCAAAAAGAAAAGTAAAAACCATAAAAGAAAACTAGTCGGCCGCTATGTACAGTTGGACACAGTTGTGTCATACACTAAAAGTCTTTTACAAAATAGTCATTTCCTCTCACGAAGACCACCCTCCATTCACTCACGATGTGTTGCAAGATGGCTTTTTGTTGCAGTATCTCTACCTAAAAAATCAAGACAAAATGCATGTCAGATCTGTGATAGTTACTACAGGATTGTTAAAAGGTCCATTTTCATGAACTGCTTTAAGTCTTCTATATATTCCTTTCTTCACTGTTAAAGATCATATGCATATTTATTAAGGTAACACAAGAGGCAAGAGGTTTGTTTAGTTACCCATCAGTAATTTATTTTCCCAAATATTCAGCCCATCTATGAGGCTGCTCCAAAACAACAACCATCCAATTTAGTTAAGTAAGCAGGCACTTTGTTTCCCATTGGAAACACTGCCAAAAGGCTTTCTGATTATTTGTTTATACAACTAAACGACTTATGTGCAACACAAGTCAGGTCACTTTAGCTCAGACAGTCCATATGCATATGATCTTTAATGTTTATCCAGATTTAAAAGTTCGTTTTGGTTTGCAGATTTCACTATTAGCTATAAAAAGAAAAAAGCAAGCATTAAAATCTTAAAGAATGCACATTTAAAATGAGGTTCCACAATTGAAATACAACACTAAACAGAAGACCAAATGATTAAGCTGTAAAGGCATTTATGTACTTTAACTCCTGTAAAAAACCATTTAAGTTAAAGACACTTAATCTCCAAAAAAGATTAAAAAAAGAAGCCAAAGTCTGAAGTTTTCCACTTTAATCTTTACGCTGGTACATGAAGTTGGAAGAGACCATACCACAGGACAGCGTTTTCTGGTGTATGCCTTGCGCTCTGCCTGCAACGTGCGACCCCAGAGATAGACGTGGTCAGGGTGACACACGGCCTGCAATGAAGTTCCCGCTGGCGGGTACAAACAAGGTATAATGTCAGAGTTAGAAGACAACATTCTTGTTTTCCTTAAGTTGTACCCATTTCAGTACTTTACCTGTTAATACTTCTAATAAAAGTTTAATTATTCCTCTAGACCACCTGGTACACAACGCAAACCAGAAAAACTCTTATGTTTTTCTGAAGTACTAAAGAAGATAAAGTCACACTTTTACAAAGTTAAAGATCTATAGACACGTAGGCAAAGCTGGTTTTAAAAAAAAAAAGTATTTTTTAAGTTAACAAAAGCTTAATTAAAGGAAAAGTCATGCTAGGCAAGTTTTTACTCTTCCGTTTGTCTATTGATCTTTAAATTAGATGAGACGTAGTCGGAGTGGAGCTTGCGCTCCTGTACACACCTGTTTGTCAGGCACTAGGTACTGCCTTAGTAGGGCTGGTAGTTGTTTTGGTGGTTGCCGCCGCCACGGGATGCCTTCCCATATGTGCTTTGTTGGCCTGGAGGTAGCATGTGGGGAAAAACAGAATCCACAAGCGTTAACACCAGCCTCAGAGGGAGGCTTCACACACAGCAGCACACCAAGGGATCTCATCTCTAGAGCCATGGGCTGACTAAGAGCAAAGTTGCTCTTGTTATCAGGAGCGAGGGCAAAAGCACTTACCGCTGTAATCCGTGTATCCCGGCCCATATCCATAGTTGGGATAGTTGTACCCAGAGTAGTCGTAGCCTCCATAGCCACTGTAACTCTGATCACTGTAAGTGCTATTGTAGTTCCCATAGCCTTGATCATAATAGTTATTAAATCCTTGGTTCCAGTTTTGTCCCTGACCTAAAACCAAACATAGCAAGTGTAAGTTTCAAAACTTATTTCACTCCTCTCCTGTGCCCCTTTATCTAACTTTCTGGACACGAGAATAATCAGTTGCCAGAGCACCAAGTGACACCAAAGGACAAGCCTTGCTGCGTGGTGTGAGTTGTGTCTGCTTGACCTTTATGGATTGAGATGCATTAAGCTGATCCTTCTGATCTATTTCAAGGTGCAGCGAAGTGACCACCCCACTCCTTAGCAAAGTCCTCCTTTCTCTCCCATGGGCCAATTAAGTGTATCCCTTTCAAGTGAAATTGTAACTGTACTGGTTACACTGTCCACTAAGGGTGTACAGAAGCACCCTACACCCACCTCGCCCCTTCACCACTTGAATGCAAGCAGAGCAAGAGGAGATTCCTCAGCTTCAACAAGAAACCATAACCACCAAAACACCACTTACTCACAGGCTACTTTACACATTTGATTTAAACATGACTTCTGCACATAGCCTGCAACCTGGAATATCTACAAACACCTGAGTGTTTGGTATGTACTTAGATTAACAGAACCACTGAAAATACTCACCCCGTCCACGCCCCCTTCCGCCTCCACGTCCACCAGAAGAATTGCTTTTCCCTCCTTTCTGCTGCTGCTGTTGCTGCCTGTACACTTCTTTGGGCTGTGCTACTTTGATTTCACACTGTAAGGACAGAAATCCTTTAACTTACTAAGAATTCCAGAGCATTTTGTGAGCTGCTTTCACAGAAGCTTACAAAGACAGATATCACATACTAAGAACAAGAGTTTTCCCACCTTGCCTGAACCAATCTGGTGGTATCTGCTCTCTAGTAACTTCTTTACTGGCTCTTCATCTGTGTACGTGATAAAACAGAAGCCCCTCCTTTCATTCGTCTTTGTGTCCATGGGAAGTTCAATGTTTTCAATCTGAAATCAAAATGAACATAGACAATGTGTGAAATCTGTAAGCAACCTTTTTATGACACCATAACCATCTGGCAGTGCAGAATCGATATGCTGACTACTTCTGGCAGCTATAAATCAGAGCACTACAATTTTATGAAATCATTAACATATAGATTCAACTAGCTCTAGTTTTGGCCAACTCCCTCCTTACAAATCCTTTCTTAAGAAAGAGGCAAGACTACACTTGAGAATTAGAGTGTTCTTATATGGCAATATACTATACCTCGCCAAAAGCACCAAAGTACTCCTTAATCTGTTCTTCAGATGTATCTGGACTCAGCCCACCAACAAATACTTTTTTGGGTGGCTCCTTCCCTTTCAGCGCTTTTGCCCTTTTAGGATCTATTAACTTGCCATCCAGTTTGTGTTCCTTCAGTTCCAACACCTAAAAAGCAGACAAAGGAACAAAGTCTCAGGTCGCTACAGCTACACAAGCTGGCTTCGTGTCATCGGTCCGCAAGAAAAGCACCCACCTTCTCCACGCTGGCAGCATCCTTGAAGAGCACGAACCCAAACCCCCTCGACCTTCCAGTGACCGGGTCTGTTTTGATTGTGCAATCCACGACCTCGCCAAACCGCGAGAGATACTCCGTCAGGTCCTTCTTGCTGGTGTCCCAGCTGAGGCCCCCGATGAACATTTTCCTGGAGGGCGGGAAAGGCGCGCGGGTTGGGGAGAGGGAGCGCCGGGGGACCCCCCCGCGCCCCCGCAGGCTGCCGGTGACGTCACGGCCCGCTCGCCCCCCCGTGCGCGTCCCCGCCCCGCGGAAACTGGGTCACCCTCCCGGCACACAAAGGCGGGCGCGGCCAGGGAAGGCCGCGCTCCCCCCGGCCACCGAGCCGCCCCCCCGAGCCGCAGCGCGGGCGGCGGAGAT
>QUSF01000025.1:6231262-6292436 GCA_003676055.1 Chloebia gouldiae
GAGGGGCGGGGCGGGCGCTCCGTGGGCGGGCGCAGCCGGCGCGGCGCTCCCCGCCGCGGCCGCGCGTCCCCGGTGCGCCCCACGTGCCGCCGCCGCCATGGGCGTGCTGCCGGTGCCGGCGGAGGTGCGCGCCATCCTGCTGGACATCGAGGGCACCACCACCCCCATCGCCTTCGTCCAGGTGAGAGCCGGTGGCCGCCGGCGCCGCGGGGGCTCCGGTAGCATCGCCGCTCCCATCGTGACCCCGCCAGCCCTGGCGTCGCGGGGGGCTCCCGTAGCATCGCCCTTCCTACCGTGACCTCCCCGGCCCTGGCAGCTCGCCTCAAGGCAGGCCGAGGTGCCGCCGGGAACGAAAGCCGTGACCCATTTTCTGCGTTTTTCCGAATAATGCTCGCGAGCAAATACGGCTTGTCTTGCCGATCGGCCGCCCCTGTGGTAGGCTGGCGGGCAGGTCACTACCGCGGGGATGCGGGCAGCTCGGGGATTTGTTTCATGGATACAGGGCACTTGGGGTGCTCGCATCCTTACCCGGGAAAAGCCCTCCAGCATCGCTGATCCTTGATGGCTGGAGCTGCAGCACCGCACCCGGGTCTGCAGAGAGCCTCAAGCGCGAGCTCTTTCAAGTACGATGTTTCTTGGCCTTAATTCCAGTAATTACCAGTTTGCAGTAACCGGTAATTCTCGGGGTTATCCGCTGCCTTTTCCCTCGGGGAGGCTGGTACAGCCAAGTGCCCCCGGTGTGCCGGGGGAGCGAGTGGGAGGGCAGCGCCGGGCACAGACACACCGAGCGTTCGCCACTGGGACTGGAGTGGCAGCCGATGCGCGAGTGGCTTCCTTGCCTAGGAAAAAGCTTAAGACTGCTGGAAGTGCTGGTTTAGGTGCAGAACCGGGGAGACTGGGAAGTCTGCGAGTCACAGGCGCTTGGAGAACCGCAAATTGTGATAGCCGGTCCCTCCTCTCCGGGAGGCTTTGGTTCGCAGGAGGGAGCAGCTTGATAAAACAGATGTGTCCCTTCTCCTGCCGTTCATTAACCTGGATTTCTCCGTGACACATTATAGCTTTTGGTAGATCTTTGCAGCCAGTGGCGCACAAAGGTGCTTTGTGACCCTCATGGCAGGTGAAGGCTCCTGCCTGGCTTTCTAGAGGCTTCTGCTAACACAGTTTAACAGATGAACAGCATGACCTACATCTTTCCTCTCCACGTTCTTCCAGCGCTCTTGAAGAAACTCCAGGCCTAGATGGCATTACAGCTGCTTCCCTCCCCTCATTATCTTTCAATTCAATCAGTTTGGACAGCTCGGGTTTCTTACTAAACATCTGACAGAGTAACTAAGTTGTTTCTCTCCACCTCGAAGCCGTTTTGCAGTTGTGCAAACAACATGCCATGCACCTGAGACTCTGGGCTTCCACCCAAAGTCTTTCTGTTGCAGGGAGGCCAAATGAGTTTTGATTCTCAATAGCATTCATTTTGATGGAAACCCTGAAAATGCTTGGAACAAGTTATTTCATTTGGTCTTTCAGTTAACCTCTATTTGCCTTTGAAAGGTCCTCTGATGGTTCAGTGGACACTTTATTCTTCAAGAGTAAACAATTTTATTTAATCCTTTCTCTAATGTTAGAATTACTGAATCTGCAAAGTTAGGAAATAGGATGAGTCAGTTGATGAGTGGATTAAGGAAAGCTGTCAGAAATGAGAGTATTTGGAGTCTTTCTTCCACACAGACTCCTGGCCTATTAAACTTAGTACATCATTGACTGAGATCACTCTTGACATCCATAAACCATCTGTCCCATTAGCTGTCCACTACTCCAGCTGTCACATGGGTGTCCCCTCTTAGTTCACAGACCTATGCACTTGCCAGTGGACCAAGATTTTTACCCTTTTAAAATCCCCCAAATCACAGAATCCACTGGTCTTTCAGAGTAATTTTGGGAGTTTTTCTTCGCCAGCACAAGAGTATGAAACACTGCTTTTGAAAACCAATCGTGTCCTTTTGACATCTGAGCTTGTAAAGGAGGTTAAATCAAGGCAGCAGGTCAGCTGCATTTCCCGGTAGATTCTCTTTAATTTTCTCCATGATTTAAAAGATAGTTTGAAAGTAAAGGACATGAGAGTAACTGGGGGCATTACAAGGCTTTTGATTTCCCTAGGCAAGTTTGTGGTAATTCTTGAAGCAATTTGCATTCTTTTTAAAATATACGGCATGGAAAATACAGTATTAGAGCAATAGAAAATCCTGCAGTTCTGCCATCACATCACAATCTCAGGACTACTGCTTTCTTAATTCAGTAACAAGCTAAAGATGACATACAACAAGGAACAAGAAACTATGGGCCGTTTTTTGAGGAGAGGTGAGTTCAGGTTAGTTTTTTCCCAATTAAGAAAAGCTCAGTTCTTTACCCAAAGGAAGGACTTCCCTGCCCTTCTCCTTGACCTGAGGCTTTTCCTGTACTTGGAGATGCATGGTGGCTGCTTGTGGCTTCTGACTCATGAAACATCATTAATGAGAGCAATTAGTAATTATTTCTGGTTGCCCTTGGGATCTCTGTGAAGGTTTGTAATTCTCCTGTGGCGCTTTTCCCAAATCCTGTTTAATTTCATTTGCAAGACTGTCCTGTGGAGTTCAGTGTCACCAGACCAGGCTTTTTTTAAAAGGTCCTCTAGCTTTGGTGAGAGGTTGAGACGTTTTCAGAATGACCTTTGCTTGGACAAGTGCCCCATCAAGAATACAATAGCATAAACTTAGCTGTTCAGAGTAAATACATTGCCAGCCTTGTACTCCTCAGCTGGTGGGAATGTGGGGTCAGGAGTGCCACTTGAGACATTTTTTGGCAAGCCCGGGAAAAGTTCTCACCTGCCTTTCCATCGCAGACTTTAAGACTTTAAGCTACGTAAACGTTTGTGTAAAAAAATCCACCTGCACTGATCCTGGCCCAAGACTGGCTCAGTCCTGTGCCCAGGCAGACACCCTTGGCAGGAAGTTTCACCAGCTACAGCACTGTAGGGAAGCTTAGGTTTGGGGAAATAACTGTACACAGCATCATGTGTGAACGTTTCCTTTAAAAGCCAGCCAGCCTTACCTCTGCCAGGTTAAAGAAGCAGCCTCTTTTTCTGCCAGGAAACCTTGTTCCCTTACATCAAAGACAATGTGAAGGAGTATCTGCGTGCTCACTGGGAGGAGGAGGAGTGCCAGCGGGATGTCGGACTTCTGAGGAAACAGGTTAAGTAAAGTAATTCCCTTTCTCCACATTTTCATAGCATGCCTGAGGCTTCAGGTCAGTTGGACTCTCCTGGTCACCCCACATTTGTCCCTGTTTCTTTGCCCTCATCCATGGAGGCCATTTGCCTTGAAGGCTGGATTCTCCCCCATCCAAAGCCTGGGGTTGGGCTTGGCCAGCAGCAGCTTCTCTCAGCTCACCTTGGTCTTTACAACCCCTGGGCAGCTGTTGAGCCAAGACTTTCCAGCTTTTTTGCCTGCACTGTGCCCTTCTCTTGTTGAATACAAATCTCTTTTGGGAAGCAGCACAGGGAGATGGCAGAGCACTTCTTCCACACAGGGCAGTGGATGCTGCCTCTGTACAGGGACACAGCATCAATTTAAAACTTGTGTCTGAAGCCAACACATGCATTTGCTTCTTTGCCTTAATTACAGTAATTAAATACTTAATCAAGCATAGTTCTCATTAGAGTATTTACAATACAGCTACAGTAATGCTAATTGTTTGGTTTGGAAAGTAAAATCCAAGCAAGTATTTCTAAACTTGTCTCAATTTTCTATTGAGAAAAGCATTCAGACAGCGATGTAACCCCTTGTGTGAAGAGCAGTTCAAGCACTGTCCTGCATGGGGTGCATGGATGCAGGCGTTAGATCACTTTCCTACATTAGAGGTGTGGAAATTGCTCCACCTCTTCCCTCTCCTCTTTTTATCATGGATAATTGCACAGAATCACAGAGTATTCTGAGTTGGAGGGGACCTGCGAGGGTCAGCAAGCCCAACTCTTTAGTGAACAGCCTGTACAGGGATCAAACCCACAAGCCTGGCATGGTTAACACCGTGCTCTGACACCACTTTCCAGGCTCAGGAGGACTCCAGCCTGGACGGGGCCGTGCCGATCCCTTTGGAGAGCGGCAGCGGGGAAGAGGAGCTGGAGCGCGTCATCCAGGCCGTTGTGGACAACGTGCACTGGCAGATGTCCCTGGACAGGAAGACCACGGCACTGAAGCAGCTGCAGGGCCACATGTGGAGGGCAGCCTATGCCACCGGGCACGTCAAAGGAGAGTGAGTAATTGTGTGAGTAGTTGTGTGCCCCCTCCTGGGGGGCAGGTGTGGGGGGCATCTTTCCTAAAAGTATTAGCAGAAGAGCTGCATAAGCTATTCCCGGGAACAGCCCCACTTAAAAATACAAGTAGCATCACTAGCTCAGCAGATAAGCCAATATTTGAGAGATTTCTTGGTAAACCAATTGTCTAAGGCACAAGTAGGAGCTTCTTACAGTTCTTCATCTTGTATTTTTTATCCCCAAATTGCACTCAAATATTTTTGAACAAGTATAAACAAGCCAGTGTTGCAGGGTCAGACCCTTTCAGTCGTTTCCTCCTGCTTTGTCTTTTACCTGTGTGTTTCCTGCCTTTCCACTTCTTTTTGTCTTCAGATTCCTCTTTATATTTCAGCCACAACACAGGGGTGCATAAGTAGGGACAACTGAAATTAAGCCTGATCTTCTTATTTAAGAGATACTTGGTTAAACTGTGCATTTCAGGTCTCTAAGTAAGTAAAATAAGCCTACAAATTCACAAAGCGTTTTGTCAAATGACGAGCAATGAAGAAGAAAATGAGCTCACAGAAAAAATGTAAACATCCACCAGAGAAAGTAACAAAACCCAAAAACAAATCAAGAGAGACACATGTCTGGTTGGTTTTGATTTTAAAAACAAAATTGTCTTACAGTAACCCAAAAACTGTGGAGAAAGCTGCCTGCTTAGCTGCATTCAAGGAGTAAGATCTCTAAAATCTCCTTGCCCAGCTCTGCATTACCTGCTGCTGGAAGAGACCTTCTGGTTTCAGGAGCCCTGAGCAGATTGAAAATGAAGTCCCCTTCCAAACTAATGGGACAAAACTAATTGTCACAGTGCCTGGCTAATGATGTCCCTCCAGGTGCCTCTGGGTTTGCCCTTATCTGCTGCCCTGTTTTGCTCCAGAATCTTCGAGGACGTTGTTCCAGCCATCCGGAAGTGGCGGGAAGCAGGGATGAAGGTCTATATCTACTCTTCAGGCAGCGTCGAAGCCCAGAAGCTTCTGTTTGGATACTCTACAGAAGGTGATATCCTAGAGGTAGATAACCTTACCACCTTCCTTACAGCTTCTCCCTCTGCAGACCACTCCCTTCCCACAACCACCCTTGCTGTAACACTTTGTGGATGAATTCTGTGACAGGGAGGTGGGGCAGTGGGTTTGATCCATGGGAATTCAGCTCAAGCAGTTAAATGTGAGAGCATGGCTGCACCAACACCTTCTTACTGTGGCAGAAAGGGAGGGAGGGAGATTTATCCCTGCTCTTCAGGTGGCACTCAGCAATGGCCTGTGCTTCTCTCTCTCTTTCAGCTCTTTGATGGCCACTTTGATACCAAAATAGGCCCCAAGGTAGAAAGTGAGAGCTACAGGAGGATTGCTGCCAGTATTGGGTGTGCCACCAACAACATCCTCTTCCTGACAGATGTCCCTCGAGGTATGTGACCTGCCACTCCTGCCTCTCTCCTGTGCAGGAAAGGCAGGAACTTTTCAGAGGAGTGCTGCTGCCTTCTCACAAGCACACAGAAATGCTTAAGCACCTTCCCTCTACCTGCTGCCATCCTCCTTTACACACCTGGGCTTGCACACAGCAGTGGGATGTCCGTGTGCAGCACTGCAATGAGGGAAAATAGGTCAAGTAGAAAACCTGCCTTTGCACTAGCCAGGAAGGAGAGAGTGCTGAAGCAGAACTGAAGCACACCCCGTTTACAAACAGGGTCAGTGGTTTGGCCAGTGCTCAGGGGAAATGATGGTGTTTGCTGTGTTGCTACGTGGCTAGTTCTTTGCGCTGCTTATGGTTAGGTTGTGTTCAGCAGCAGGAAAACATTGCTTCAGATTGCCAACACTTGACCCATGGAAAGCCAGGCTTGAGAAGCTAACTTAATTTCCTGCTTTAGCTGAAAACATCTTTCTGGCAGAAATAGCCAGAAAGATGTTTCTCAATCTGAGCCAGTTCAGTCCCCCAGAGTTAGTCCTTACCTTCTTCCCAGCCTTGGCAGCAGAGCTGGTGGGAGCTTGTAGTTCCCTGGATCATCTTCCAGTGGCCTTTTGTGCTCAGGGAGCAAAAAGAAGCTTGTGAGAAGTGCCTGAGGGAGGAGGCTGTTTGTCTCACAAATGCCATAGGCTGACCACAGCCTCATGACAGGAATCGAGCTGATGGTGTGTGCTGCCTGCAAGGAGCCTTGGACAGCCATCAGCTGGCAGAGGGGAGGGGATGGTGAGGCAGCCAGCTCCTGTCCATTCCTGCAGCTACAGCCATCCACAGCAGGTCTGCCAGGAGCTGCTTCCTCTCTAGAGCCCTGCCACATGCTGCTTTCGCAGTCTCAGCCTTTAAAAGCACTCGAGTGTTTTGGGACACCCTCAAGCCTTGGGGACCCTGATGTGAAGAGGTCAGGAAGCAGCTGTCACGTCCATTCTCCCCACTCTGTTTGTTTCAGAAGCCAATGCAGCTGAGGAGGCGGACACTCACGTGGCTGTGGTGATCAGACCAGGCAACGCAGGACTGACGGACGATGAGAAGTCCTATTACAGCCTCATCTCGTCTTTCACTGAACTTTTCTTGCCTTCCTCCACTTAGGGAAAGCGGTGCACGCACAAAAGACTGTGCTTCACCTAATTGTCCTTGTGAAATGTTAGGTCATTTTGTCCATAATCAGAATCTCAAACCAAATCCACATTATGTCTTGGGCCTCGTGAAGGCAGGTATGGATGGAGAGTATGGTGTGGGGTCCCTTGTGCAGTAGGACAGAGGCCTGCAGCCAGCTGGAGCTGGGAACGGGGCAGTGGGCAGCACCCACGAGCCCTGCTGTTCCTCCCCTTTCCTGGCTAGCAGTTAGCTAAGAGAATGCTTCCTCCAGACTCATCTACTGAAATCTAGTGCTGAGATGCCCCACAGTGAGCTCTGTCATTTTTAGAAGCAGTCTGCAAACAAGGTTTATATCCCCTTGTCCCAGAGGGAGCACTGGGGACCACAGGGGGATATGTGAGCTTCTCCCTGCAGACAGGATTTCTGGCTAAGTAAAAAACATTCACAGTTAAGATTCCCAAAGGAAAATACCAACTGTGGGCTGTAATACAGTAGGTTTGGACTGCCACAGAAAAAGCCAGCCCTTGCTGGAAACAGGCTCTTTAGACAAGGAACAATATGTATATTGGCTGTGTCTGCAGCAGCTCCAGGTACAAAGCAGTACAACTTGAATACGGAAGCTGCTCAGAGCTCCACAGCCAGCCTACCCAGAATGAAGTCAAATACAGCTTTAAAAATTAAATTTTGGACACACTTCACTGCTGTATCATGGTGCTGGGCTGTGGGATACAGCTGTCTGGACCCCAAAGTCAGCTTGACAATATTTCTGAAGTATCTCAGCAGTGACCCACAGAGCTCTTCCTCCAGCCGACATCATCCAGTCACACGTTCATAGCACTGGTCAGCTGTGAGCAAACCTTGACAAACTGCTCCTGAGGGCAGATATCCTGCTGCATTTGATGAGAATCAAACCCCTGACCTTACCACCTTACCTAAATTGTGGCAATGTAGATCAGATGATCATGGAGCTTTTCCTAATGTAGTAAATAAAAACAACTTTGCTTTCATTATATTCACTCCATCGCAGCATTTAGCCTTTCTGTCTTAGCACCAGTGATCCCAGCACCTAAAAGGCAAATTTTATTTTATTTCTAAACCTATGAACACTGTGTTCCTGCTTTCACCTTTCCCAGTCCTTTCTTTAAGGCAGCAGCCTTGTCCTGCCAAGGAAGCTGTACTACCTCCCTGACCATTTTAGGATTTCAGTTGTGGCTCAGTGCAGGAGTGAGAGCCACAGGTAGGTTATACATGGTAGTAGTGGAGTCAGAGGCAGTCTGGAACTCCTGTCTGAAATCCTGTTTCCCCATTCCCTCCTGCTGGCACTTCATGCACGGGTGTCTTGCCCTCACAGCCATATAATATGTGCATGCTGCCTTCCTGAGCTCTGATATACACCCACAGCTGTCCCTGTTGAGGGAGGCTGATGGGTAAAGAACATTGAAGAGACAAGCACTGGGGAAAGAAACCATATTGTGCCAGCATGGCCCTTCTAAAAATTTAATAGTAGCAGGTCAGGCTGTGGGGCAGCTAGTCCAGATCCCTTTCTGGGCTGTGCAATGGGTGTGATCCTGCTCCTAGAAAAAGCCTGTTAATTAGTGCTGTTACAGTAAGTGTATCTGCATGGCTAAATGGTCCCTGGTTTCCTTAAGTGATAATGTTAATCATTACACTGTAAATAAATACCTTTTGTTTTGCCTTCACCATCAGAAAGCTATGCTTGGGGTAGGGACAAAAATAAAGCTCACTTTCTCCATAAAAGCACTTTATTTAGTGGTCATGTTTTAGTGTACATCAGTTGTCATTTAGTTGTACTGAAATGTGCAGTTAGAAATACCCTAAGAAATGTACAGAATTATCACTAAAAACCTGAAGTTCAGTTTGGATTGCATATAGGAAAAGGAGCAAAAGGAAAAAAAAAAACCACATCTTTTTTTTTCCTTCGATAAAATTACAAAAGCTAAAATAATAAACTGAAAATATTAATTAATTAGGGAAAAAAAGATACAGTGGACTATTTACAGTAAAACGCCCTTACAACAAATTGTTATTTTGTGCTCCAGATGGATTGAGTGTGTGCCAGTGCAAGAGGATCTCCACCTGCAGGCTCTCCAGACTGTCCCCTCCTGTCCCTCCCCAGGAGGAGCTCCCTGGATGAGCCTCTAGGGAGCTGGCACCTCACATTGCTGTGTCCTTGGCCACTCTCAGCACATCCTTCTGGGAAAGCTTTCCACTCATGACACTGCTACAAGGAGGAAGCCTTCAGCAATCCACAACAACTCTCTGTTGGCCAAAAATGTAACAGCTGCCTGAGAACAAGTTTTGGTGCACAGGAAATAAAGGGCTGGCTGAAAGCTTTCTACTTAACACACAGTTTGTCTCAACTGTTTCTCCTCTCAGGAGAGGCCTGTGACCTTTGCAGAAGACTGAATGCCCTTCTGCCTTTTCCCTCACTGTCAGAAATGCCACAGAGCAGTATGAGTTCCCCTTCAAGTGCCTTTTCCTACCATTTTAATTTCTGCTTGCTTTTCTGCAGCTCAGACAAGATGTAAAACTAATCTGAGTTTGTGGAGGAAAATAGGAGCCATGTTCAAGAGAAGCAACTCCCATCACTCCCCTACCCAGGCAATACAGCAGCCTTCCCAAAATTGGGCTTTGAGCTCCTTGTTCTCCAAAAACAGACCTGTTTGAAAACTTCCCTTTAGGGAGGGAGAAGCCCTTCTGGTTTGGCTGTTCCCTTCTCGCACCTCCAGCCCTCAGGCAGATCAGCCAGCCTCCATGCCAGAACTCCCTCCTGGCACCTTGGAAGCCCATTTAAACCTGTGGCAGGCTCCACTCAGGATAACTGGCCTGGCCACACAAAGGGGCCCAGAGCCCACACCAGCATGTCTGAGGTTTGGCTTGCACAAGGAGCAAAACCAAACCCTGTGTCCAGAAGCACTGATACTGTTCTCATGTCAGACAAGCCTGGTGTCTCTAACACAATGTTTCCCCCCTCAGTGAACATAAAAAAAAAATTAAAAAGCTTTTGAAATACTATACACAATGTGTGGTGGAAGCACTACACATGGAAAAAGCAGCCTTTTCTGGGTCGTCTTCAGAGGACACAGATGTTCTCATCTTAATTCAGCACCTCACTCCTACCAGGACGCCAAGCACAGCATCCCACTGTGTCACCCCCTCTGCCCTGGGGATGATCTGCCTGGCTACAAGGCAGCATCAGCTAAGTCTCACTTTCTGATCATAGCACAGTTCCTTCCAAATCCAGATTTACCGTCAGCTGCTTTCCAGGCTGGAAGAAATGCCTGCCTGTTTGCCATAAAAGCCAGTCCACTGGGGTCTGATTCCAGGTTCTGAAGAAACAGCTGCTCTTGCTCCCCCTACCAAGTTCCCCAGTTGGCAGCAAAGAAAACAAGCCAAGAAACACATGGAAGACACAGTCTGGTGACTCGGGAGCAGGTGACTCCTGAAGATTCCTGCTGTTAGAAGTCTGCTTTCTTCACCTCCTCTTTTGGCAGGCCGAGCAGGACCAGCCTCAGAGGGGCATTGCAAGGCTGCTGAATGTTTTGAGCAACAGGAGTGTGACAGAGCCACTCCAAAAGAGTCACTGGTGGCACAAACTAAGCACCTTGTGCTCTCTCAGGCTGCCGCCGAGATGGATCCACTCCTCTTCCAGCAAACACCTCTGTTTGTTTGGCTCTTAGTGAGACAGCCACCCTCAGAGCCCTTTGGCAATACCATCATGATTGCACATGAAAACAAACTCATAAAAAAAGTGTAAATGAGGTCATGTTTCACCCATGAGACCACACCTGCCCCCCTCCCCCCCTGCCAGAGGACAGGCTACACCTGATCTGTCTGGTACTCGGAGGCTTCTGACAAGCTTTCAGAAAAGCTTAGAAAGTTTTCCTGGTACTCAGAACAAATTATCTCAAATCTGTAATGCCTGAACTCCACTGCAAAGGTGCCAAAGTAGCACAGGAAGCACATCACTAGGCCCCACTGGATCCTAGAAGCATACATGTGAATGCCCTGGGCCATAAGGATGAAATCTGGAAGAGGAAAGCTAAGGAGAACAAGTGGGAGCAGATACACCAACCAGTTTGAAAGCCAACAGGGAAAAATCTGAACAAAGTCAGACCCATCCAGCTATCATGAGGAGAGTGTGAATGTGATGCTAGAGATGAAAGGGATGTCAGGTGTACAATAATGCCCATGGAGCACAACAGCCTCTACAGACCAGAGCTTCCTGATCCCAAATCAGGGTGATAAACATTTAGAGAGGGGAAGACTCAGGTGCAGAGAAATCAGTGATTTGCTCGAGCATCCAGCTAGCCAGGGACAGAGCCAGCAAGTGGGGATCTGGCTGTGGGCCCCTACCTGTCAAGAGCTTCCCAGTGGGAACTGGATCAGATCACTGCACCCACTGCAGGCAATGGGAACACCTTTCAATACACACTCTGAAATACTTCCTTCTATTTAGATCACCCCAAAAACTGTCCTTTTCTGTGAAATCTGGAAGCATCACTCTACACAGTGTGGTACTAAAACAGGATTGTGCCATGAAGACAGACTGATTAGCATTCCAAAATGCTTTGAGATCCTAGGACAGGTGTGAGAAGAGCTGCTGCAGAACACACACAATACATGGCTTCCCGGGGAGAAAAACAAAAGGATACAGAGCACCACACAGAGGGTGATGCTGGCTGAGAGAGCCACTCGTGGAATCCCAGCTTTCCGCCCCTCATTCTTCAGGTTGATCTTGAGGGTAAGGGCAGCTTGGATCCAGCACGCCAGTGTCCCGAAGCCAAAGGTCAGTGATGTGCCCACGTTGTGGATCTCCTCATCATTGGAAAGCTAGGAATAAATAAACCAGTAATTGCCTGGACACAACAGGAATTATCTGAGAGCTAACTGGATTGCTGCTGAGGGGGGGTAGGGGAGAGTGGGGATCACTGGGGTGTGAGACAGAGATGCTGTATCATTTCTTCTGGCAGAGGTGCAAGGTAACTAAGGTGAGTTGACAGCTGTCACAGTCAAGCAGATCTTTTGCCCAAAGCCCAAGAGCACTGTGGAAAATGCAGTTGCTTGGGGACTGTCTGCACAGCTCGCTGACAAGACTCACAAATGCAGAGCTCAGAAATAAATTCTTCCTTAGCTTGAAGGGATGTCCAGGGCAGGCAAGGACAACCCACTGTGGCTCTTTTACAGCTCCCTGCAATGGATGCAAATTGTGTACCTTCGGTGCCAGCTGCAGGGAGCAGAACCCTGGCACTCTCCTGAGCTTGCACAAGCCAAAAGAAAAATACATGCTCCTGGTTTGGCAAGTTCCTCCCACAGATTTCTTTTTCTGTCCATTCTCGACCTCTGGGGTCAGAGGCAATATGAACCCAACCTCTCTGGAGTGCCAGTGCTTTCCTGTTCCTTGGGCTGCCCTGTCCCACAGGGCTCTGACTGTGCAACACTGCAAGGCAAAATGACAGCCAGGTTCAACTAGCAAGAAATCTGCAAAAACATCCCTTGAGGCTGCAAATCCATTTAAAAAATCCAGCATGGACTTAAGCCAAACAATTTCCATTTTCCCTCTGCCTCTGAGGCTTTTTCTAGAAAAGAAACCACCAGTGTGTAACTTCTTCCTCCAGTCTTAATTCCTGTTTGATGATTTAACAAATACCCATCAAATAAAACACAATCTACAGGAAAACAATCTAGGTGCTGTGCCTCCACTGCTATCTCCCCTTCTCTCTACACTGAATTTCTTTCAGGAGTAGGTCCAAATAATCATTCAGGCAAAAATGGGATTGAGCTGCCTTTCCAAAGATAGTCAGGACTGCAAGGGACTCACAGCTGTAATGTCCCTCTAAAACACGCAGTGTATAATTTTCCAGAAATATGATTTAATGCCACATTCAGCTCAGCCATCAGGCAGAGAGAGGCATAGATTAAGGTCTCAAGTTTTCATGTTTGGCAAAATATCTAAGAAAGGATACAGGTACATAATATGGAATGGATAGTTAGAATCAGATATCAGAGAATAATCAGAATTTATAGCCAGGCAAGATTCAAAGCATCTACTGTTATATTACAATCATTTGCTCTGAAGACTGAAAAAAGGAAGGCAAGGTCGAAACCATTTCCTAGTGCCTGTCCTGTACTAGAAATACTCTCCTCAGAGGTAGACAAAGCTGTTACAAAGGCTTCATAATTCCCAGCTGGGAAGCTCTGAAAAAACAAGACCCTGGGTTCTGGCCTTGTGCTGTGGAACTAGGAAGTCCAAGTCCACGAAAGTCAAATTATCTCACACCTCATTCAAAAAGGAAAAAAGAAAGTCAACTGTAAAGGACACCAAGTTCCTTCAATACCTGTACAATCCAAAGAGATCCTCCTCACCCTTCACAAAACAAGTACCATTTCCGTATTGGGTCCCTGTCATGCAAAGCCAGGGAAGCAGCCAGCCTGCACTGACCTTTCTCAGTTCCTGGCATTATGTGCACCCCAGAGAGAGACAAAGCCTCAAACCCAAGCCCCACTGACTCTAACACCTTGATTTTCACTGCAGCTCTGACAGACACAATCGTGATCACAGGGGACACCCATCCCTACAGATGTGGCAGATGTTTGTTGCTGTAACGTTGCAGGACAGAGGGAGAATGGGAGGGCCCTCACCCAGACACCCATCACATCCAGAGAAGTCCTGGCACTCCTCTGCTATGTCCCTCTCCTGGCAGGTCTGAGGATCAGTAGGAGGTGGATTTAAAGTAGCATATGTTTTAAAAGGTCACTGAGCTGTCTGCTAGATTTTTATGGGCATTTGTGCATCTGTTTGCACAGATGTGTCCACAAACTTCCCGCTCAGCCCTTTTACCCAGGGCCATCTGTGCTGACTCCCAGGGCTCAAGAGATTCAGGAGGCTCCTGCTGAGGCTGTCAGCAGGTCAGGTCTAAGCATGCAGGTGCAAATCCTGCTGGGGACGCTGTGAAAAGTGATTGTGGCCCTTCATCTCGGCTCACAAGTGGCAGATAGAGGTGCAGAGCAGGTAAAGGGAGGGCAGGGGCACATGCTTTTCCCAGGCTCACATCACAGCTCGTTCAAAGACCCAAGCAGATCCGCTGGAAAAGCAGGGAAGTCACATCACAGGCAGAGCAGTCCAAGGCTGCAGAGCAGTACCTGAAAGTTGCCGAGTAGGGTCATCCCAAAAGAGGCCAAGCACAGAGCCACCAAGCCGCTGATGTTCAGCCAAGGGGTGAGCACCTTTGGCTTCAGCTGAATGAAGCGCAGGACAGCCACAACAAGCGCTGGGAAGGAAACACAAGGCAAGGGGCATCAGTCGGTAAAACCTGCTGCAGCAAACACCTCCCTGGGGCCTCACAGCCCCCTCCTCCTCTTTGTACATACAGGCTGGCAAGCTCTGTGCTTCTGCACGACCCCCTCCCACTTAATCAGGGTCAAGATTAAGCACAGGAAGCATTTCTCTTGTAATTCAGCTACTACAGCAAGCTCCAGGCTTCCTTTTCTCATTATGCTTTGTCTGCAAATTTTCTGGGGGAAAGAACACCTTCCTGCTTGCCTGTGAAACTCCCACATAGTCCAACACATGCACACCATGCATTCACTTAGTGGCACCTGGACTTGCATTGCTTCACTCCACTCACTAGTCCTGAGCTCTGCTGGAGGACATATGTCAAACCCCACTTGTATTTAATATACATATTAAAACATGAATAGTATATACATATTTCTGCAGAGTTTGCCATAACATCCACTGCCTTTTCTCCTCCTCTGAACAAGTTCTGTTGCCACAAATATAAGCCAAAACATTGCACTAATTTTCCATGAAGAATGGAATAACAGTCCTTCCAAGCTAACAATTCCCTCAAGCACTGTGGTATACAATACATGACAGATAAGATATATCATACATTGTATGACATGGCATAACCCCAGAAGATACTCAAATTGTATATTCTTGCCCTCCCTATTGAATGGTACATGGAACAACACACAAAACCACGCAAACAGTTGGCCTTCAGATGTGATTCAAGCCAGACCACTAAAAATCAATTTAGTTGAACAGGGAGAAATTTGCTTGCTGTCAAACACCTTCTTATGCTCGTGCTCAAATTCACAGCACACAGCTCATATTGTTGTAAATAGATGCCTTTAGCAAATTAGATCTGCATTTTCCACAAAACCCCTGGTATAATACTGAAAACACGGTTTAGGAAAGTAAGGACACTGCAAGTGAAAAACACCCATTTTAACCCAGAATGCAAAAGATAGTTGAATTTACTCTCTCACAATTACTCTAGTGAATCAATCTACTCCAAATCCTTTAAAATGAGACCTTTGTTCCCCCTCAAAAAGAGGATTTCTAATTTTTATCCACAGGCAATTGTTTGGGACAGCCACCTGTCATGTACTCATGTACAGAAGCCTTTTAATTTCTATTTCTACAATACAGACTCCTGAAATTATGTGATATTTTTCTAAAACCGGACGGGAATGACAAAAGGGTATTAAAAGCATTCCATGCAAAACAATGGCATTTTCAATTTCAGTAATTCCCACATTTCTAGCATGTTTCTGTAGTTTTTCTCTCCTTTAGCTTTGACATAACTAAGGTGGTCAGAGATACAAGCTAAAAGCAGCTCTCAGAAGTACACAAATACAGCAGAGAAAAGATTGACTTTATCCACAAAGCAGAGATCAGAACAGAACAGACTATTTCTGTTGGAAGGGGCCTACTACAATCATCAAATTCAGCTACCTGACCAATTCAGATCTGACCAAAAGTTAAAGCATGCTATTAAGGGCATTGTCCAAATGCTTCTTGAACAGTGACAGGCTTGGGGCATCAACCATCTCAACAGGAATCCTATTCTGGTGTTTGACAGCTCTCTCAGTAAAGAAATGTTTCCTGAAGTTCAGTCTAAACTCCTCCAGGAGCAGTTTTGAACCATTCCCACGTCCTGTCACTGGATCTGAAGAGGAAGATATCTACACCTTTCAATCCACATCCTCTTCCCACTTATACTTGATCCAGTGTTATTCTGTGCCAGGTGCAGGATACAGTATTTAGACTTGTTTAATTTCATCCCATTAATCACTGCCCAATGTTCCAGCTATCTAGATCCCTCTGGAAGGCACCTGGTTTCTCAAGAGAGTCAACAGCACCTGTCAGTTTGGGATCACCAGCAAACTTGTTAATAATGCCTTCATGTCATTCACTCAGACTGTTGATAAAAATATTGAACAGAACTGGCCCTAGAACTGAGCCCTGAGGGACAGCACTGGTGGCTGGATGGCAGCCAGATGTAGCTTCTCTACAGCCCTGTGAGTCCTGCCCTTCAGCCAGTTCTTCACCCAGTGCACTGTGAACCTGATCTCACAGGTGGAGAACTTCTCCAGAAGGCTGCTGTGAGGGACAGTGTCAAAAGCCTTATTAAAATCCAGAAAAGCTACATCCAACATCTTCCCTTCATCCACCACATCTGTGGCCTTATCATGGAAGGATATTGAATTTGTACAACAGGACTTTCCCTTTGTGAGCCCATGCTCACTGTGCCTGGTGACTGCATCATTCTTTCAATGCATCCATATCATCTTGTCCATCATTTTTCCAGGAACTGAGGTTAGACCAACAGGTCTGTAGGTTTCTGGGTATTTCTTCATGCCCTTCTTGTAGGTTGGAATAACACTGGCTGGCTTCCAGTCAAGGCACCCTGCCAAAATCCCAAGACATTTAGTAGATGATAGAGAGGGGTCCTGCCCTAACATCCAGTACCTCCTTCAGTATTCTGGGATGAATCCCATCCAGGACCAAGGGACTTGTGAGCATTCAGCTGATACATCTGGTCCCTGACAATTCCAGTGCTCACAAATGGACAGCCACCACTCCCACATCTGCAGTCCATCAACTGAGAGGACAACTGGACAGCCCAAGGTCTATCAGCACTTTATTAAAGACTGAGGCAGAGAAAGCATTGAATGCCTCTGCTTCTTCTTCATCCCTATTAGTCAGGTTACAGCCTCTAACAAGTATCTGCATAACATTTTCTTTAGGCCTCCTTTTGCCACTGACATACTTGAAAATACTCTTCTTGTTGTCTGAAACAACTCTGACCAGTTTTAAATCAAACTGAGCTTTGGCCTTTCCTGTCTTTTCCCTGCATATACAAACCACAGCTCTGCAATCTTCCTGCAAAGCCAAACCTCTCTTCCAGAGACCATATAATGGCTTTCTCCTCTTAAGTCAAGCTGGTCTTCTACACCACTCTTTGAGCACAATCCCACACAGCTGGGTTGCCTGCTCCTGTGCATCTAAAAGGTGGTTCTTATAGACTGACCAGCACCTATGAACACCTAAGACCTCAAAAGCAGATTCCTGAGATATTCTGCTAAGTACCTCCCTGAAGAGCCTAAAGTTTGCTTTCTTGAAATTTAGGAGATCAATTCTGCTTCGATTCCCTAAATTCCCTTTCTCTCCTTACAGCAGAAGTTCTAAACTCAACCATTTCATGATCACCAAGGCCGAGACAGTCACCTACCATCACGCCTCCCACGACACATTTGCAGTCTGGAGGTTGCATTTCCCCTGTTACATTTCTTTCTTTGCAATGGGAAGAAGCAGCAATGACACATACAGTTCAAAAGTTTTCACATCATCACATTCAAGAACAATATGTACAGGATATTACTTATGTTTCATTACTTAAATGACTCTTAAAACAAACAGAAACAAACTCCAGTTGTGGTTCCTACCTAGAAACGCTGCCATGTTCATGACTTGGCTAAACACACAGCTTGCTGGAGGTGCATCACCTGCAATACTTGAAAAAATAAAACGTATCATTGTAACTCTAGGATGGCAAAGACACGTAAATAGCAACCATTAACCAGAGCAGTACTTGGAAGAAAATAATTCATTTACCTTATATAAGGCGGTCTTTTGGGACCAGGTTTCCTAAGAGACACAGGCACAGGAATAAAGATTCAAAGTTTTCTTTCCCATTTTGCTGTAATTGTTTCATTATTTCAAATAAACAAGTGATTGAATAAAAAGCCCACAAACAGCTCTTACCTATCTGGTACACTTAGTGGGAGAATTTTGTTATCTTCCACTGCTATAAAATACCTGTCAAGAAAAAGGGAAAAGAAAAAAAAGGAAATAGTGTATAACTTCATCCTAGCTTCCACTCTAAATATCACTCAAACAACACATTAGGTGTTTCAAGCCCACTGGCAGAGTCTGCTGGAGGATCCTGTCTTTCTCTCTGCCCAAGCAGGCAGTTTTATTATTTCTCAGTGCATGTGCCTTCCTTTGTGCTGCATCTGGTTTGCACAGTTGAGTAGACAAACAGGGTCACTGAACTGAGCTGTTTTAAAAACAAGCAGCCAGGGGAATGTTTTCATTTTTCGTTTGAGTCATTTTGATTCATCAGGTTTACTATGGTACTCCATCCACAAAAGCTGTTTTAATAGAGAGGGGATGGGACAAGAAAAACAACAAGCAGTAGAGGTCAGACAAAAGACTTAAGCTGCCCCTGCTGCTGAAAAACAGCATCCATAGACCATGGCCAAAGCCACATCCTATAACATAACTGCTTCTCAGCCTCAGCATAGCTGCTAATCACACATTTTTCACTCCCAAATTCATGCTGCAGTCATCTGCCTGCATGCTTTGAGAGAGCCCAGCTCAGGGAAGTGCATGTCTTATGTGCATTTTGGTAAGAAGCATTAGGGAGAAAGTGAGGTGTCAGCATTAAGACACTGGCAGCTTTTCCCTCAGTGGTGCTGGAGGCTGCAGATTTTGAATTTCTACCCTAAAGCCTAATGTTTCTCCAAGAGTTCTCCTGAGTCATTCAAAGAAAATGTCATTAAAGGAAATTTTTAAATTTTTGGCTGTCTCTTTTCAGGCAGCTCCCAGTAGCACATACCAGGAAGAAAGCAAGGTCAGCAACTTGGCCTGGGGAGCACAGAAACTCAGGGATAAAAATGTGATACTTCAAGCCATGAAGTGGCACAGACTAGCCTCTGACCCTATCATGTGCCTTCCCAGCCCCACAGTAGCTCAAGGGCAGAGCATCCCCAAAAGGGTCTCCTTAATGAGAAGCAGCCTCCCAAACAGCCAGCAGGAGATAACTTACACTATCCATAATCCAGCTGATGTAAACAGGGTAAAGACAAGAGGTAAAAACATCCACACACTGCATTTCTTCCCATCCATACCTGCTAGAAACAAAGAACAAAGTAAAAACAGAGGGCTGAGGCACCCACTCTCCTTAGCCCCCCTCTTCTGAGAGCAAGAAGGGCATCCCACAGCAGGTGCTGAAGATCCTCAGGGCCACAAGGGGTTAAGCTGCTGCAACAGGCAGCATCCTCCACAGGGTTCGTAACAACCAAGGCACCAGAGCCCTGCAGCTGGAGCCTTTTCAACCACACCTACAGAATTTGAGTGGTTTTCAAAGTACTTCTCTCAGGCATTTGGACCAAGGTGACCACAAGACCTGCAGCTCTGATTCCCTGCTATTTCCCACACGGACAAGCCTCCTACCCAGGATCATTACCAATTCTACACACGCTCAGCAAAGCCTGCGGCATGGAGAGAGAGGGATGCCCGTGCTGGCATCTCCACAGAGGGCAGGACCAGCTCCCACCCACAGCCAGCCGCTCAAACAGCGTCTGACCACACCTAGAGCGGAGCCAAGCTCCAGGGCCGGCTCCCAGCGCGCTGTCGGGGGTCGCGATGAGCACCAACAGCATCAGCTCCTGACATGCAGGCACTGCGAAATCCCGAAATCCCGCATGTGGTGTACGGATGTGCGGACAGCGCCTCCCGAGGAAGGATTTGTCCTCCAGGCAAGATCATGCTGAACGAGCATCTGGAATGCCGGGGCTGTTCCTGTAGTATGTGCAATTCAGAAACGCTGCTGTGCTGCGGACACAGAGAATCCTATGTCTCCATGAGAGTCCTTTGATAATGGATTAAGTATTTTCTCATGCTCTGTCCTCCTCCATAAATGTTCCTCCAGCCACCAGCACGGCCAAGAGACACGAAGACAGGGGAACAACACCAGGCTCACAGCTCCAGCACTTGCTTTACTTTCACCAGGGCAGCAGCACCTGTGCCCCTGTGCTCTGCTCCACTCCCTGCTGCAGGGCAGGCATTCCTGCCTGCACCACATGGCATAGTGAGGCACCCTGGTGCCAGGCCAGCTTAGAGATGACAGCCTCTCACTCGAGCCCGCTTGCATTTGCAGCTCAATTACTTTGTCCAGGTCCTTAAAGCCATGAGCCATCCCTCTGCTCAGAGAAGAAAGTACCCGCATTGTCATCCTCCTCCTCTCAACTCCCCTGGCCTTCCCACATCTGCAGCACAGAGCCAGGGACTGCTCCCTCCTGTGAAGACCCAGAAGAGAGTCAGCACCCTCACCCTGTCACAGCAGGCCCCAGCTCACTGCTCCCCTAAGGCACCTCAAGCTGCAAAGGACATGCTGGCTGGACTGCTGAGGGCCCCAAACACCAATTCCTGCCCTGCCTCACTGAGACAGAGGCTGAAGAGCTTGAGTGAGGCTCCCCACACCATGTAGAAGGCATGGCACTCTCACCTCTACAGGTCAGCTATGTCGTTTTCCCTGCAAAGGCCTAGCAAGGGTACAAAACAACAGCCTGGCAGTGCCCAGAGTCACACCACACTTGCACAGAACCACGAGACCATGATTTGGTGCTGTTTGTACAGACAGCCTGGAGTAAGATTGAATTTCAAACCTTAGAAGACAAAAAAGCAGTCAAATAAGGTCTCTTCTCTGACCTGGGAGCAGAGAGAACTGCAGACAAGGAGCATGAAATGATCTAAGTATTAAGTATGCTGATTTAAAAGGCAGGCAGCTCCAGTGTGCATATAGATCTTCAGCACAGTGAACAGATCAGAAGAAATTATCAACAAGGGGGACAAGATTTCCCATCATTTCTCTTCCTCTCCTCCAGCACAGGAAACACAGCATCTCACATTTCTGTAACCCTCACAGCTCCCACTATCGTGCTTGCAGCTGTTCCGTGAAGTGCTGCCCTTGCCTTTTCCTCCTGCTGCTCTGCAGCACTGCAGCAGCATTCCTCAGCTGGTGTTGGATGGTGCTGTGGTACTGGGAGACCCATGACAGCAATCTCAAGGACCACTTCCAGGTGGCAGCTGCCACAGGACCACATCCCAGACCATCTCTGGCAGCACAGTGCCCAAGTGCCAGTGCCCAACGCAAGGGAGACACGACTGTGACCAAATTCCCCCCTCCTGCCTTGGCTGAAGGGACCAGGCAGATAATACCACCTCCTATTCCAGCCCCTGTCTGCCCTGCAAGGTAATTACTGCTGTGCTCAGCTCTCCTCTTGTCTCTGGTGGTGGCTGAACTGAGCCAAGGTAACACAGTTCTTTCATGTCAGGGGATAGCACATCTTATTATTCACCCTTCACCCTTGGAAAGGCAGGGAAGTTTAATTTACACAAGAAAAGCAAACAGTAGCCAACCTGTCCTCACTAATGGGTTGCTGCAGCTCCTCCACCTCCCAGCATGGAAACAGCAGCCTTCACAAGCTATTTCAGCATTGCCTGTTGCACAGAGAGGGAGGTGGCAAGGGCTCTTCCCCCAGGCAGAGCAGCAAGGCAGCACACGGGGACATGGATTCCACCAGAAGTGGGGAAATGTGAAAATGCTGTCTAGATAACCTCTGTTTTGTGTTGAGCTCTAAAATGGAGCAAGGCCAAGACTAGTGGCCAACCTCCCCAGTGTCAGAGCAACACAGCTACAGACCCACCTCCTTGGAAAACAGCCCTCTGTTTAATATGCACTATGCCACACTGAGTCCCCTTCCATCAGCCACTAACAGAAAATGACATCTGAAATCATTGCATATTAAATGAATGATCAGTGCAGAGCACAGTATCCTGATGGGAAGCCAGCTCCATAGTTCAGAAACCCTCATTTCAGCCAGTTAAAAAGAAGGAAGCCACCTGCATCTGACAAATGAAATATCAAAGAAAAGAAAGGGTCCAAAACGAAAGAAGGGTCCCTTTCTCCCATGTCCCCAGAGAGCAACACCTTTTAATGCTGGCCATTGACACAGCCCACACAGGCTTGGATATGTTTCAGCCTCCCCACGTGGGCAGAGGATGGTTTAAAACCATGGCTCAGCTCCTGCACATTCCTCATTTATTCCCTGCTCTGTTATTCACGTGCCAGGAACAAAATTACATATAATCCCAACTTCTTCCGAAGTAGAAACGCTGAACATGTGCCAAACCTGCCTGGCTTTGCACTAGTGTTCAGCAGACATAATTCTCAGCAGCTGCCTTTGGGTTAGCCTTCTCCTCTCCAGGGATGTCACCAGTGTTTGTATATTCGAGCTGGGAGACCTTCATGCACACTAAGACCAGCAGCTCTAAAAGCAGACAGGAACAAGAGAACAAGGAACCCAAACATCAGCCTCTCCTGCAGCACCACACCAGTTTAGCCAAAGTAAAATGCCAAGAGTGATAGCCAAAAATACCAAAATTCTTTATGGGAAATGTAGAAACAAACTCATTGGCAGTTAATTGCTCCACAGGGATGACATAAAGCCAAACTTCCTCTCCACAGCTCTGTTCTGCATTGCTGCCATGTCCAGTGATGCCAAATCTGAGCAGTCAACTCCAGCTGGCAACAACAGCAATCTCTGCCAGCCCATGTTCCCCCAAACAAACATACTGCATCCAAGAGGCAGTTGGTAATTTCCCATAGCCAATTGTCTTCCATTACTGAGGTTTGCACAGGCAGGACTTCAGTGACAGAAAGCCCTCATGGTGCAATGCATTCACAACACCAACAAAAACATTTTTGTATCACAGCTGACCCAGCCCACCTTCTCAAAAGCTCACATGTGGTTTTCCAGTCCCTCTAGACACACACTCTCACACCAGCACTGCAAAACCTCTGTTGAGGTGTGCTCCTGCTGCCATCTAACATGAGTCAGGCTGCAGACCTGAAAAGAGCTTCACATTAGCACTGCCCCAGTGTGTGTCTTGAGAATTTCTCTCAATGCAAGCTTACTCATCTCTAGTTCCATTTTTATATCTAAATCTGCTTAGACTGTCAGAAGCCTGCTCTGCTTCTTTTATCATTGCCCTGCTATACACCCTCAACCAATTAAGCTTCCGTTCCTCTAATGTACACACTTCAATTACAGCAGGCAGCTCACCAAACATATACTGCTGCTTGCTCAAGGTTCATTTACTATGGACATCTTAATTTCATCTGCCAAGCAAAGTTACAGGCTCCTCCTGAAGTTGTTTTCACCAGAGAACATGAATGTAAGGAAGGACAGAATTACCACATTAACAAAGTCGTACATCTTTTTTAAGACTAAAGCATGTAGACGTATTTGAAATGCATAATAAGCCAGAGCAACACTGCTGCATTTCACAGCACTAGGCAAGGGGTTATTTCAGAGAATAGGTACAAAGCCAGGAGCACTGGGAGAAGGAGGACACTGTTCAAAACATAGAGCAAGTCAAAGAATTGCTGTCAGTCAGCAACAATCAAATGGGAACAAACACATTCTGTATTTTGGGGGAGCCCACTATCTCTGTTGCTTTTAAAAGCAAAAAATAACCCCAGTCATTTGATAGCTAATCACTGTAACTGAGTGGATACAAACCAGCACATTACATAACCTGCCACCCACAAGTCACAAATGCCAACATGGCATTTTCAGGTTTACCTCAAGGTTTCCAGTGTGAGTTCACAATGAGAGAGATAAGATGTGACAGAGGCTTGTAAATACGTAACAAAATGGTGGGGTAACAAGAAAAGAAGTGATCCCCTCTGTCAGCAGGATAGGATGCTCTGCTTGCTCCAGGTACCCACCTACCATCTCACGGATGTGCAGGAATGCCATTTTCATTTCATTTACACAAGAGGAATTGGAAAAGGTAAAGACATCTCTGGGTTGTGCGTGGGGGAAGCAGGAGAGATGCTTCAGTAATCCTGCAACAATGTTGAGAGGCAATGTTTTCACCCATGGCAACACCAGTACATGTTTCTTGTCTCATTTCATACACTGTGACTGCATTCAGTGTGCTAATGAAATGCTTTGGCCAACATAAACCTATCAGAGATGGGCCAAGTGCAACAAAGGAATGAAACCTTCTAATCACCAAAAACAGGGGCAGTAAATGACACATTGATATCAACAGTGTCTGACCCAGAGATATTCCTGCAGCACTGCTGGGTCCTGAGGCCACTGCATCCCACAGTACTGCAAAATGTGCCCTTGGTTTTCTGCTTCTTGCTGCCCCACAACCTTCACCTCAGTCCCACACGGGTGTAAGTACTTACAGGCCATTTAGCAACCAGTGCTGAGCTGCTGTTTTACAGCCAGAGACGCCGGGGTTCAGCTCCTGTGGGCTGTGCCTGCCTGCCTCGCATTTGCCGCTGCACGAACCAGGCACGCCCCGCTTCCAGACCACGCTCCTGGGTGTTAGAAAAGAAAAATTAATCTGATTTGCCACCACAGGACTAAAGGGCTGTCCTGCAGGCTTTGACCCATGGACCTATGCCAGATCACGCTGACTTCCATGAGGTCCCACTCCTATCATGAGCAGGGCTTGGGCAGTCGTGGCCCTCAGCCTGCGAACAGGTAAAGGAGGCAGAGAGAGGAGCTGGCTAAGGCAGAAGGCAACATCCACTTCAGACAGAAGGAGCTGGGGCACAGGCAGTGCAACCAGGCAGGAGCAGCCAGCGTGAGCTGAGGAGACCTGCATTTTGCAGGTGCTGTGTGTTTCTTTGCCCCAGGGATCCCATTCTGCTAGGGAGCACTCGCTGCAGGACACAGCCATCCCAGCTCCTCCCGGCCTCAAGGGCTGCACAAGCCAGGTGGCAACCAGCTCCCAGTGAGTCCTCCCAGTGTGTGCTGGACTCCCAGGGCAGATGCCTCACTCTCTCCAAGTGCAGATGTTGAGGAATACAAGGAGTAGCTTGGTGAGCAGCTGCAGTGGGAGCTGCAGGTTGTGGTGGTGGCTGGAGCCACATGCAAGGGACCATGACCCAGCATCTACCATTTGTCCAGCAAAGGGCATGGAGACCTTGCCACTGTGTCACCTGGCACAAGGGTGGCTGGTCACCCAGAGACTCTGTAGAACCCAAATAAACAGCGAGAAGGACCCAGGCTACATATCCTGTCTGAAACGGGCACACAGACTGTGAGGATATAAAAGGCCAGGGATTCCTTAGTGCAGGGAGTCCCCCTGAAGGCATCAATTCAAGCTGTTAGAGTGTTATTGCACCATGATTAAATTACTTAAAGGGTCCAGGCTTCTGGGATTCTGCTATGGCAATCCTGAGATCCAGCCAGTGAGGAAAACCTGTCTGACTGTGTAAATGTGGGGTGTCTGGGGAGTCAAGCAAAGCACACATCACACACTGTGAAAGGGCTTCCGTCCCAGCAGTGACAGCCTGGGGTGGTGGGAGTGTGACTGACACAGTGGCTTCTGGGTGGCCAGACAGGAAAGTTTCCTTAACACAAGAGATACTCAGGACTGCAGCCACTTTCACCAGACCTCTGAGACACAAAGGAAAACTCTACTAAAGTCTCAACACAAACCAAACCCACAGTCTCACACCACCACCACAACCACAGGGTCATATCTTCCCCATGAGAATCTTCTGGTTTGGGATGCTTGTGAGGAGGGCTATCTCCTCAAAAAAAAAAAAAAAAAAAAAAAAAGACAGCAAAGCTCTCCCTGCTTCAGCTGTGCTGTGAGGAAAAGAGTCGAAAGAGTCACTGAAACCATCTCCTTGCTCTGCAAGCAATACAGAAATGCAGGCTGATGTTATGGCAGAGCCCAGGAAGTCAGAGTCACTGAGCAGACAGCCTGTCCAGTGATTGTCCTCCACCTCAACCACCCCGCTCTAATGACCACAATCTGGTGGTCATAATGAAGCAGCAACAAGCAGATTGACTGTTTCTCCTCCCATAATGTACAGAGGTCTTGACAGACTATTAATAAACTGATCAAGGTGTTTGCTCCTCAGTTCCAAAAATCACAAATGCCTTCAGTCATCTCCAACATGGACGAGCAAGCAAAGCCGAGACACACATTACATCAGAAGGGGGAAGGAAGTCTGCCCAAAAGGTTTGTCCCATTATCAGGAAAACAATGTAAGTGTGGGGAGTGGCAAAGAACACTTAACAGGGAGGTGAAACTTTAAGTGTTGACTTACAAATAGCTTTGAAGGTAAGGAAAAACAGACAAGCCCAGGGGAACAGACTTGGCAGAACGTTATTCCTGATCATATTGTCTCCTTCTGCTGTAGTTTATGGATGAGAGAGTACATGCCCTGCAAGACCAGAAAAATTCCAGGTTCTCCTGCCTTTTCTACCCCGCCACTGTTTTTTCCCCGCCAAACACACACTCAAGCTACAGAGCTTCTCATGGGGTGTAAGCAGGGTTCTGGTTCACCCTGTCTTTCATCTCTCTTATCCCTTTAACCCCGCTCCTATTCACCTTTTGGAAGTATAAGCTCCTTTCTTCACTGCACTTCGCAGCTTTACACTTTTGGAGAGGTGTACACTGTCCCCAGAGCAGCATTTCCTTTGATAAATGCAACTCGTCCTGGGGAAAACACCCCAGGTCTGTGAGCTGTTAGGGACTGTGGCAGAGAACACTGTTTGTCAAGACAGTTTTCCCTCACCAACTTCTTCAGCCTGAGGACTTAGTCCTCCTCCACAGAAAAAGGTCCTTTTCTTCATGTATTAATCACCAAAGCTCCAGAGGAGCAGCAATGAGGTGATGGGCCAGAGGGTGGATGTGCAGTACCCATGACTTGGCTCTTGGCCCTCTCTGGCACAGGGATTGTCTTTTGATTCTGTTTAGACCTGCCTGTAGAAATCATTTGCCCTGAGAGGCAAAGTATGAGGTAAGCAATCATAGACAGGCATTTCTGTGGTGTTCACCACTTCATTGCCAGCATTCCTTATTTGCAGGAATTAATTTCCTTTGTTTACCAGTGTCTCAAGCTGCTACAACCATAAATCACAGTTTGTAGGGTGTTTGGGTGAGCTACAGTAGGAAGGTGCCATACAGCCTTTCTCTTCAAGCAAAGCCAAGGGACAGAGGGAAGAAGGGAACAGCTCCCAGCTGTCAAACAGGGGCCAAGCCTGTGTGAGCAGCCTCTACACTGCATCCAGAGGGATTATTACATTTTAAGTCTACTGAAATATTTTCAGAGACAGACTTTCCTGTAGGAGACCACATTAAACTACCTCTAAGAGCCAAGACCACACCGGGGAGGCTCTCTCTGGCAAAGCTGTGGCCATCCTCCATGTCTTGGCCAGGCAAAACCCACTCTTGCAGCCCTGTGGTGCCAAAACTGAAGGGCCACTGGCTCTTCTGGTTTAGGCAGCCACCACTATTATACCAGTTGTTCCTCACAGGAAGCAGGAAATATACAGCAAGAGCAGAAGTTCTCTCCCTAAGTACCTGGACCTGCCCCAGCTCAGGAAATTGCAGGGAGGATGCTGGACACTCTCCTCACCATTGCAGCAGATCAGCCCACATCCTCCAGGCTTTTGCTCCCTTCCCCTTGCTACCCATGGGACAGGCAGCCCAGACCACTCCCCGGCAGGCAGGACCATCCAGCAGCAAGCTCAGCAATGAAAGTGTGCAATAAATCCCACGTGAGATAATCTACAGCCGTTTTATCAGTTCTTTCATGGTTTTTGAAGCTGCATCAGCCTTTTCCCGTCCTCCCATTCGCTCTGCCCTTCTCTCTTCACCTGTTCCAGATGTGTTTCTCTTCATTTTCACTCTCATCCCTGAACCTCAGGTGACTTCTTCTGCAATCTGCAGGGACCTAAGGTGAGGAGACTTTTGCAAGTCTTCTTGAGACAGCAAAATCCCACAATTAATCCCATTTCAGACAACAAGGCCAGTGATTTGCTCGCTGAGACGTCACACAGAAAATCAGTGGCACAGAGGAGTGTGCACTCAGAGTCCTGGTCCAAGCCTTCTACTGCAGCAGCAGCCTCCTCCCCTGCCATCACTCCCTATCCGTGTACCCTTCCCAATAAATTGCCTAGGATCATCTTTCTCTTTTCTCGCAGACCTTTCTTTGCTTCTTTGCTCCCACTTAACCTGCAATCACAGCTCATTGCTTCAGCTTGGAGTGCAGGATTGGGACCTTAAAGTCTCTCTGTTGGGCCAAACTGCAATCTTGCAATCTCAGGCTGCCCGGAAATGGCTGGGGGAAGAGAGAAAACCACAGACATGACATTTCTTCCAAGGGAAAAAAAATTGAAAACGCTGGTGTTCTTACAAGCACACATCCCTGCTCTGCATCTGAAAAGCAAACACTGCAGCACAAAGAACCTTAAAAGGGGAAATGAAATGACTGCACTTTCAGCACCCAGGTTCAGAAAATGCTGACAGCTGGGCATGGATAAACCACAAGACAACAATTTGACTTTTAACAGTTCAGCAGTGAAATTAGGAGCATTGTCAAGCAAATAGGAGTCCCCTGTCTTCACCCCATTACCCAAAGGCAGAAAGTGGGCAAGAATCAAGTCCCCTTCTTTTAGGCACTGCCATCTGTTTGAGCAAGACACAACAGGCAGTGTCAGGATATACCTTCCACACACTGCCCTCCTCCATATTGAATTGCTATTCCTAATTAACCACGCATGTGTACATTCCCATAGCTCGAGGACTGCATGAATGTTGATCAGACAACCCTTAGGGTCACTTTGACAAGCAGCTTTGCTTGAAAAGGAAAAAAAAATTAAAAACAACGGCAGAAAGGTTAACTCATAATTTCTGCAACCTTTATAGCTTAAGGGCTCTGAATCAAAGGTCTGGCACAAGCATGATGTTTTAACTAAAAGCTGAGACTGAGATCCCAAGCGCCCCATGGACATCAGCACCTTTCCATCACTCGGAGAGAGGATCTCGCCCTTCCTTCCCTGAGGCAGCACAGCACAGCTGAACGGCCTTTCTCGACACCTTAAATTCCCTCCAGGGAATTTAACCGCACACAGCCCGCACGTCCTGACGGGATTTGGGGAAGGCAGGACCTGTCCCACCCCACAACCCCAACCCAGGTAAGCTTTTTCACAGACCCTATGCAGCAAGCTGGCCGAGGACCCTGCCGAGTTCTGTCCCCAGCGCCGAAGGGACGGACTCACGGCTGGGAGGGATGCCGGAATCCTGAACCGGCAGAGCTGCTCCACAGCTGGGTCCCTCGGGCCCTGGCTGAAGCGGCTCCAGTCCTGCCACCCAGCCCGTGCCTACCTGCCGCGACACAGGACGCTCCAGGACAGGCGGCTCCTGCGGCCCCCCGCCCCCAGCCCGGCCCCACTCGCAGCTCGGGGGCTCCGCCGGCACCGGGACCGCGGCGGCGGCGGCGACTCGCGACAGGGCGGGGCGACAGCGAGACGGGAGCGGGCGGGAGGGGCCGCCCGGCGCTCCCGGGAGCGGCTCCTACCGGCGCACCTGCGGGCGGCTCCGGCGAGCGCGGCCGGGCTGGTCCGAGCCCCCGCCCCGCCGAGCCCCGCCCCGGACGGGCGGGCCCGCGGCCGCCGCGGCCGCCGGGCCCTGGAGCACGGCGGGGCCGAGTGTCGCTGTGACCGCCGGGGTCGGGATGCTGGGAGGCGGGCACAGCCCCCGCCGCGCTTCGGGGCATCCCTCGGGCACGGCCGGCACCGCGCCCCGTGTGCAGCCGCAGCGCTGCCGCTGCCCGCGGGCTGTCCCCGGTGCGGCCGTGCCAAAGGGTCCCTGCTCTGCCTTCTTCCCTGCCCGCCCTTCCCAGAGCCGGGAGCTCCTACCCAGCCTGCGGCTCCGAGCCGCCGGAGGCACCGGGGAGGGCTCGCCGCACAAACCCCGCATCTCCGCAGCCCTCCCGGGAAGTGCTGCCCTCCTGGATGGCTGTTTTGAAAGGCCTCAAGGAAGCAGCCACTCAGTAGCAAGAAACCCCAGGAAGAGCCTCTTTCAACCCTTTTCTCTCTCCTACTGGGTGGTGGGCTTTGTGATCTCTGTGAAGTATCCCTGCGGTTGGAATTTTGAGAAGAAATATTCCCAGCAAAACAGCTCGGTGGTAACTATTTGGGACAGTTTCCTGGGGTGGAGGGGTCACTTTGCTGTCTGATCTCCATGAGATTAAGTCAACGTGATTGCTGCCACTCCTTTTTCTTCTTCCTCCCATCTCTCTCTGTCAGAGTGACTCTCTGTCAGGATGTTATTCTGCGACTGTCTTGTTTGTTTTCCTGAAATCCAAATTAGGTAGCACTTAGTCAAAATTTTGTCCTGATGCCATCACTTATGAACCAACACAAAACAGACAGATGTCTAAATCCATGTCAGCCCCCAGATCTGAGCTGAATTACATATCAGCAGTTTATTGGTATTTTGTAGGTTGCCCTTCTAGTAAGCAACACTCCTTCACCCTGCAGCTTTGGCCCTCATGCAACATTCTGAAGAAATTTCATGTCTATGATCCCCAGGGATTGAAAACCCCTCAGAGGGCTGATCCTCAGAGCAAGCACTGCACCAGCAGGTCCCCTGAGCCCTTACCAAAGTGGCTGCATCATCAAGGGAGAGGACAGATGCTCCCACAGAAAGGCACGTACTGTGTATGCTTCTCGGTGTTTTAAAGGCCAAGGGAGCTATTTTTAGAGCTGAAATAACATTACTCCTGCTTTGGTATTTCAAATCTTATGTTATCCTGGACTAATAAATATTTCCTTGCAGCATTTTCTTTTTTTGCAACCCCACAAAATCCAGAGATCTTGGCCAGTTTTCCTCTCTGCAAGCACCTGACACTACCCCAAAGCACTGCCACACTTAGGAGCCACAAGTGACTGCCATGCCTTTCCCTGGGCAAGGAGCTGCTATTGCCTCCATGTAACCAAGAGAGGCTCTGAAATTGGGTGCCTGGAAAAAAATATGCTTGAGGTACCAGCATTAACCACATCCCTCCCTGCAAGGCTTCTTGTGATAGCAAAAGTTAAGGAAGCTCACTTTAAAAGAAGGGAGTGTTTGAATCCCAGTACCCTCTGTCTTTCAGCAGCTGAGGCTGAAGAAAACCTTCTGTCAAATAGGTGAAAAGTGACAGTGCTCAGCTCCAGCGATTTTGGCCAGAAAGGAAAATGCAGCAACTAATCAGGAACTGCCTTAGTCACTTCACCTCTGCTGTCAGCCAGTGCTGGAAGGGAAACAATGCACCATATGGGATTTTAAGGCAATTTCATTTTTGGTAAACTCTGAGTGTCTGAGACATTTTGTTCACAGCTCCTTTCTGAGCAGATGGTGTCCCTCTGAGTGCTGGAAAACGCATGATGCTGACAGGCCCACCAAAAACCTATCACAAATTTAAAAAATCACAGCTTGAAAAAGGGGCGCAGCCTGGGGACAGCAAACATGTGTTAGAGCCCACCCAGTGCAGGAAGCAAGAGAGATGCAGGGAGGCATCAGCCATAAGGGTGATGTTATGTGGGTCCTTGGAGATATTTCCTACAATGATTTCTTCATGGGACACCATGGGAGGAGCAGCCCCTCTCCCATGACCCTCATCCTGCAAAGCAAAGCAACCTCATGCCCCTCTAGTTGCAGTCCTTCCCAGGGTGAAATTACCATTGAAGACTGGCTTATCCTGGATTGTTTTTTTTGGGGGAGGAAAAGGTACATAGAGATGAGGAAAATGGAAAAGGGAATTTCTGTGAGTTTGCTTTCATTTCTGGGAGATACACATCTTCTGAAACTATATTTGCCACCTTTTTCTCCTGTCCTGCTCCTTTCTGCTCCAAAGGTGGAGTCAGGCCTGGCAAGAAAGGTTGTCCACCCAGAAAGAGGAGCAGTGGGAAAATGGGGTTAGGGACCACTCAGCAGCAGCCATTGGAGCTGCTGCACACCCCAAGGCTTGTATTAATACCATTAAAACTGTTAAGAACCAGTTAAAACTGTTTCTCAGTTGAAGTGTTAACCCTCATTTCATTAGTCACATCATCTCCTATCAAGCCATCTGTTCCTTTATCGAGCTTTTCAAATATTGTGATAGACTTCATATCTCCAAATGCCCTGCTGATAAAAAGATGCCACCTAAGCAAGCCCACCTGGGGCTTGGCTTTGACAAAGTGTGCTCAGGGTGGCTGGAGAGGCAGTGACCTGCAAGGTGCACTCTCTCACCCTAAGAAACATTCCCAGATCCCAACCCTACAAGATGAAGCTGTTCCCAGTTCACCCACATGATCCCAGCTGAGGAAAATTCACCTAGATCAGGGAATGGAGCAGCAAATTGGAGAGACCCATTCAATCTAATTGCAGCAAAATGATACCATTTGAATGCTAGGAAAGTAAATTGAGAAAATGGAAAAATGATTTTTTTTCCATAAAAAGAATAAAAGCCAAATACTGTTGTGATAGCAAATACAAATAAATAAAGAGGACTTGTAGTCAGGGTGTGAACTCTGGGGAAGAAACCTTGTAGTGCCAGTGTATGCAGATGAAAGTTGCAGACTGCTGTGCTCTGGTCCCAATGGGTGTGTATTCTGGCTTGGCAGGAGGACAGTCCTACATGGAGCACAGAAAATGCTGTGAAAAAAAAAGGAACTTTTTTTTGTTTCTTTGGTTGGGGTTGTTTTTTGTGTGTTTTGGGGTTGTTTTTGGGGTTTTTTGGGTTTGTTTTTTTTTGGGGGGTTTTTTTGTGCGATTTTTTGGTTTTTTTGGTTGGTTGGTTTTTAAGAATAATGAGATTGGGTAAAATAATTATTTCCTATTGTCATGCTACAAATGCTAATGGAATCATATCAGTCAGGAAAATTTAGTGCCACAGTGAATACAAAGGTTAGGCATGCTGTGCAGATGTGGTAAGCACCATTTCACCTACATTTCTTATCTATGTTGCTCATTGGAGCCTTTCCTCCAATCATTTTCCAAGTCCTGCAAGAGGGGATTTTTTTTTTTTTATTGTTCTGCAGGCAGGCTTTGCTGCTCATCCACTTCTCTTGGGCAAAAGATTTACCTTTAAAAATGCTTGTGTGGCGCAGGGCCTTTACCTGCACTGGGGCCATACCTTTGCTCCTTGCCCTTGATAGTAAAAGGGTTTTAAAATCATGGGGATTTGGGGAGTTAGAAGGAAAATTAAGCTTAGTAGGCCCTGGGTAAATACCCCAGGAAAGTATAGACCTTGTACTTGCTAGAACTGCACCGGTGTAGCTAGTATATGATAAATGATATAATTGTTAGATGTGATAATTGTTTAGTAATTAAATACAATTACTGTTTAATTGTAAGAATAATCATGAGAAACTGTGGTCAGGGGCTTGAGAAAGATCACGAGAAACTCATGGTTGAATAAGATCAATGTATACAATAGAACAATGTAAGTTTAATCATTAATATGTAGGTAATATAATGATAGACTATAAAATATGTTCAGCTCGAAAGCCATGTCTGAGTCAGATTTGGGTCTGTACCCCTGATTCCCAGAGCTCTACAATAAAAGCACCTGCATATAATCATATTCTGTGATTATGTGTGTTCCTGAACGTTAACACCCTTTTGGCTTTAACCCCATCTTGGCCATGGCTGGTGCAGGAAGGGGAGAGGCAGTGGCACAGCTCCTGGAGACACTTGTCTGAAATCCAGGGTGGGAAATCTTTCACCATTTTCTCAGAAAAAGCCTAAATCAGAGTTTAACTCTTCAGAGAATGGGGCAGCAGGAGATGGACTCACTAAAAGCAATGCAGCCCATGGGCAACGGGTGATTTAAACAGCAAAAGCCTCCAAACCATTCAGTGGGAAATTTTGCCCATGCAGAGGCACCCCAGGAGTTGTATTTTTTTCCCCTGTTCTCACCTGTTTAATGGGGCTGGTGCTGCTGGATAGAGCTTTTTGCCAGAGGTTTCTGCTCCTATGCCAGGCACAACCATGCCAGACCCCCTGGGGGAGCTGGGGCACATGGGCACCACATGCCCTCCTTTCCCACTGGGATCTGCTTTCAGTTTTGCTTTTCATTCTTCTTTTAAAATAAGATCTTATGGGAAATTGCACTTTGATTCCCATAAACAGACAGAACCTGGTGAACACCCTGTACACAAACACCCTTTCCACTTAAAGGGTAGAGCTACAAAAAATGCCTCGGGGCAAAAATATCAAAGTAATACAAGTCCTTGCCTTTGGGACCACTGTCTGGGAGCTGAGAGATCATCAACTTCCCTCCAAACTGAGAAGCCTCCCAGCTGCAAATACCCCAAATATCATCTAACCTGAGCCCATAGGTCAGCGACCACACTTCCTGCCTTGCGTGGATTCTCAGGCTCGTGTGGCCACAGAAGACCTTTCAGAAGATTGGTTTGTTTTTTTTCCTAGGAGCCTCCCACTCCAGCAGCTGAATGTGATTCCTGCAGTCAGGCCACATTTCCCATCTGCTGGGCTTATTTCTAGAAAGCTGTGTTCTGGCTGCCAGCCGGGGACAGCAGTTGCCTTGCACTTCCAAGCTGCAGAGGGATGCAGACGTTCCCGGGGCTTAGGGAGTGTTCCCAGGGAACAGCAGAGCCTCTGGAGGAAATGGGCAGAGCAGAAATCCACCCCTCATGCCCCAAGAATGCAAACCCCAATGCATTTCTGCAGCACCAGCACTCATCCTCTCCCTGCAGTGTCCTTCTCAAGGCGTAACTTCAGTGCCAGCAGGTTTTGCTCATCTCTCCTGCTCCAGGGATTACCCCAGTGCAGCCCAGCCCAGCTGCAGCAGGGATGGGGGCCAATGCAGTCAGAAGTTCCTCTGCAGTCAGCCACCACAGCCTGGACCTCACCTTACACCTTGGCCGCTGTGTTTGTGTGCAGCCCTGACGGGGGGCGGGTTTTATCAATGTTTGCATAGCCAATTACATGCCGTAATTTGGAGATTAGATCCTCCTCTCTGCTGTAATTTACAGATTAGATCCTCCTCTAGAGATTGTGCCAAGACCCAGGGGTCCCAGGGCAGGCTAGCGTTCCCTAGCACTCCATGCCAGAAAGCAGCTGACCTGCTTGGGAGTTTCCACTTGGAAGGAGCACACAGCTCCAGCGCCAACACTGCATTTCACAAGGGCCCCACCAGCTATGGGAAAAGAGGTAAAACCAATCCAGTGCCTGTTGTGTGCCAGAGCTGAGAGCCTGGAAACACTCAGTGCAGCAGTGCAGGGGGAAAGGGACAAATACCTGCTCTCACTGCTAAGGGGTATTATTCCAGATGGGTCAAGGTGCCAGGAACAGAGTAAGAGACAACACAAGGTCAGGCACTGCAGACCATCAGGTCTCAGAAGACAGTCACTAGTTAAGTCCAGCCTACAGCCAGCCACCAATCCACTAGCAGTCCCCCAACACTTGTTCACTGCTCAGAAAGCTCTAGCCAGCTTTCAACAACCAAATCAGCAGAAGTGCCAAAATCCACAGAATTAAGTGCAGCTCATGCCCTAGTACCTGCCCTATCAAGGCTCCACAATTTCCCCACATCACTTCATTCAACAGTGGATGGCTCCAGTAGCTACCCTGGGAAATGGCAGTGGTCCTTCCTGCCTCCCACAGACCCTACAACATCCTGAGGAAAACCACACTAAAGAACCTGACCCAACTGTTAAAAAAAAAATTAAAACAATTGAGCAAAAAGTTCAAAACAAAGGCAAAAATACAAACAAATAAGCAAAAAAGGAAATGCACAGAAGTGTTCCTTTTTTACCAAAATTAGAGGCACCCTCTTTAAAAATCTAGTATTCCTGTAAAGGATGACACTTCTTTTATCAACTCTACCACATGGAGAATTTAATCTACAAAAAGAAGGATTCGGGTAGCATAAGCTTCCAGATAAAGCATTTGATGGGGGAGCTTTTTCTTTTCTGAACAATGTTTCTTTAGTTATTTTCAGTTTTTCAAAACCAGGTAATTTGACAATGGCTTCAATTTCAGTTTTCAGATCCCTGAAATTCACTGGAACTGCTGCTGCTTTTGAAGTCTTGTGCCTTGGTGGGGGGGGGGGAATATTACCTTGTAATTTCAGGTACTCAGAGAAGTTCAGAACAGCATGTGCCTCCTAGCATGGCCCCTTATCCTTCTTACAGCAGGCCCTTGACAGGAATGAGCCTAAGGAAGTCCAAGCAATAGCAGTACAAAAGAAAAATTATAAAGATCAACAGGAAGCTGTGTATCTTGGTGCATTCCCTGTAGTTCTGCGGCCAGGAAATTGCACAAAGGAAAGGATGAGAGTGGTGAGATCAGGCATTTGCACATCCTCCAAGCTTTACTCCTACACTACACCCCAAGTCCAAACCCATTACACACATCACTTTGAAGGCAGGTTCCCCATGATTTTTGCCATGGAAGGAACAGTTCTATCTTTCTAACCAGCAGGTCAGGAACCTCTCAGCTTCAGGAGCCCATTTCCACACCATCAACTTCAGGCACACCTGGGTCTTCAGGCCCATCTCAGCCAAAACAAAGAGAACTTACAGCAAATTCTAAATAAAATATGTAGTATTTTGGCCAAAGCACTGTCCTGCTGTCACACTGAGATAGCATATTTCTATTAAAGCGGAATTTTCATATGCAGGAACTTGCCGCTGTCTCCTTTGAAGATTATGTCAGCTTCCAGTTTCTTTTCCCCCTCTATCACCTTGGCCAAGAAGCCCAAAGTAATCAAATCTCTTGGTGCCTTTCCCTTTGACAGCCTCCTCTTCCCCTGACATTCAGAAATGCTGAGAGGGGAGGTATTTTGAGCTGCACCAAATGCGTAGCTGGAAATGCCAAGCAAAACACTGCTGTAATTCTGATGTGTGATGCACAAAGACCTTTGCTTTGGGAGATGTTTCAAAATTAAACACAGTGGCCAGGCTAACTCATAACTGTTTATTGTAAATCACTCAAGAGTTTACACATCATTAATGGCAAAATAACACTTTTAAAACACCTGCTGGATGAAAGACAGAATAAAGACAACTCTTTTATATTATATGGCATCATTTGAAAAACAAGAAACAGAACAAAAAAGAAACCATTTTATTTTTTTCCCCACTTTTGCATCTTTCCTGAAAATATCTGGGCCTGAGTCTCAGTTATCTTTAGATCCCTGCCTTGCCCAGGGTGTGGGGCTGTGTGTCTAGGAAGCAGGCACTCCCTCTCCGAGGGGCAAGGCAGTGACAATTCTTTATAAATGAAAATCATGCCCTCTATCTTCAAAAGTGCTCCAGTGCTGACAGTATAAAGCCTCTCTCCTGCACTGGCTAACATCTAACACAAAGGGCTATATGTCCCATTAAATCCACATGCCTTTTTTTTTTTAAGAATTTTTTTCTTTTTTTTTTCTTCTTTTTTCCTTTTTTTTTTTTTTGTTAAGCAAGGCAACTGTTAAAATTCAGAAGCTACATAACTGTCTTTATATTTTGCTCAGAAACCAATGGATGTTGCATGCAGCTGAAATATTAGTACAGGCTCTTAGATAAAGGTCAGTTTTCTAAGACCCACTAGTCAAAGGCAGAAAAATAAATTAAGAGGCCTCTTGTGCAAAAGGAGCTAAAATATGCATGCATCGATGGCCATGACTGATTAGAATATGACTTAGGTCTCCAAACATTGAAACTGAAGCTTTATTTGGCTTAAGACATGGTTGAGCTCTATACATTTACAATTACAATGTATATGTGACAACAAAGGAACCATCTCAATATAGCATCAGTTGGTATTTTGGCCTGTATAGAGACTAATCTTCAACACAAAAGCCTGCTCAGCAATAAATGGTTTTCATATTTAGCAAAGACAGCAGTGCACTGGGCTGGCTAACAGGGCTAACAAAAAGAAGAAAGCAGGTTCCCAAACTAACATCTAACTAAACTGAGGGTGATTTTCCCCCTTGGACATACTGTTTTTAATCAGGGGTGTTACTGTCCTTTCCATGTATGCAGCTGACACAGCACACTGGGCCCTGCCCCATCCCCCCGAAAGATGCGCCTCAAAACCTCACTGGATTAGCAGTAGGAACAAAAATCTCCTCTAACTGCACTTGGAAAGGACAGTTAGGTCCTTCAACCTGCCAACATTTACCATGAACAAGCAAATTACAACAAATCTCAGACATGAACTACAGTGACTAAAATCAAATCTCTCTCCCGCTTAACTGCAATATTAAATAATATATAACATTTTTACACTTAATAGTCTTAAGTTCAGACATAAGACAGCTAATAAGGAAAGAAAAAGAAAAAAGGCTGTGGCTGAATCAATTCCTGGGGAACTAATTCAGCCCAACCAATCCGAAACAAAAAAAAATAATTTTACCCAGAGGTAAACCCACCACAGGCACGGGGTTGTGCGCGCACACCCAGCCAGCCACGCGGCAGCAGCGCCGGCACAGCGAAGCGTCACTCCTCAGGCACTGCCATCCCCAGTCCTTTCCTTGCGAGCCTGGATCATCTCCTTCGGAGCCTGCTTGCGGTCAGTGACCAACCCCAGCCAAAACATGAAGTCAATGAACCAGGTGGTGGGGTTGAACTTCAGGCCCAGCTCACTGGCTGAGTAGTCAAACGGGAAGGTGTGGTGGTAGTTGTGGAAACCCTCACCTGAAAAACAGAGAGGGAGTTTAAAGATCACATGGCTGCCACTTTTGTCAACACAGGAACACACTCAGGCAGGACGCTCCAACACCCACTGCCCAAGTCTTGCATCTAATGGAGGCTATGCTCCTCCCCAGTAGGAAGGGGCATGTCCCACGCCCTATGCTCAGGGAAGAAAACCAGAAGTGCTTCAAGAGGGGAGACACTCAACTGAGTCAGAAGTGGGGTCACTCACTTCTGCTGCTAACCCAGGGACCACATGGTGTTATTTCAGTGTGGCACCATCAGTAGAACGAGGGCACCTTCCTCTAGGATGCACAAGCACCAGCCTCTTCCAAACCCTGACTCCAAGCAGCGTCCAGCTGCTGGCACCGAGTCCCCACCAGGACGAAAGAGGATGGGACATCACCGTGAGCTGGCAGAGCTGTGCCCAGGGCTGCAGCACTCACCAATGGCTCCCAGGGTGACCAGGGTGTTCTGCCTGGGGTTGATGTTCTTGTCGTAGGGGCGGTTGCCGTACATGTGGGCGGCGCTGTTGACCAGCCAGGTGACGTTCAGGGAGATGGTGTACCGCAGGATGGAGGCCAGGAAGTAGGCGTTCCACAGGCTCTCGCCCCACAGGTACCACGGCACGACGGTGGGGAGCACGAAGCACATCAGCACCACTGAGCTCTTGTAATACCTGCGGGCGTTACAGGAAAAGGAATGCAAAGTATGACCCGTCTTGTTCGTCCCCCTATGACAGGCTTAAAATACACCCCTGCTTTTGCTGAGTTTTCTTAAGATCCACAGAGGTCTGGAAAAATGCTAATATTAGCAGTATTTTTGAAAGGAAAGAAGTTTTCATGAACACAGTTCTCATCTGTAACACATGAGCTAGTTTTGATCATCTTGTGCATGAAATAAATCAACCTGTTGCCTTGCTAGTTCTTTGCTTGATGTATTTTGTTGTTGTTTGGAGGTTGTGCCTCACATCCTGGGCTCCAGAAGGAGATCTGCTGCTCTACAGCAACACCAGCCACAGTGAAGAGGGCATTCCTCAGCTCCCTCACAGAACTCAATTCTCACTTACCTGAGCTAAGGCACTCCAAGCAAACAAGTTCCCTTTCTTTGCTCCACCAAAGATAACAAGTAATTTCCCACTCATATGACTGACTTCTGATAAGGTCAGAAGTCTGACCTTATCAGACTCTCATCAGTTCAAGGCCAGGATTTAAGTAGAGCTGGAGGAGAAAAATACTTTCCAGTCCAGAAAACTCCTTCAAAGTTCAAAGCCTTTACACTCTGGGGAAACAGAATAAAATATGAAAACAGCTTATCAGACACCAATTAAAACTATCCTGCCAGATGGAAGAAGCCCAGACTGAAGTCTTTGTCGAAGATGGGAAATCTCCCATCTGAACAAGCATCAGAGTACATTGTCTTCCTCTGACTGAAACGTCCACCTTGAAGTGAGAAACCTCCTTACCTGGAGTGCAGGGAAACCAATGCCTCAACACATGACTGGGGAACACCGCTGCTTTCACCACACACAAACTTTGTCATGGAGACACTTCACCTGTGAGCTCCTCTCTCACATCACCTGCAGGATTATGGCTCCCTGATTCACAGAGGACAGGTTTTGCTGTCAGTTGTGCCTGGAGCAGTACTATGATTTCAGCTGAAGTGATGTGGTTTTAAACTGACTGAGTGGTGCCTTGTCCACAACTCAGCAGCACCACTAAATTCAGGAAAGCTAACAATTTGACCTTAAAACAAAACATGACAAGAAGGATTTATTATGATTCTTAGTGCCTGCTAGTTTGTCCATGCTGTCAAAAAAAAAACCAAACCAACACTGCAAGCCTGTAGAAAGGAAAAACCCAAATTATGGGTAAGGGACTAACTCCTAAATCCAAATCTAGAACAAAGGCATTTGCTCAGATAATTTTCCTGCAGAAAACACACTTCTTCACTGGACAACCTTTGCAGCATGGCCAAAGCAGTAAAGCCTGCTTCTCATGGGATGATGTTGTTGTGGAAAAGGTAATAATCAAAAGGAGCTGCAGCAAACTGCAAGGGAGCTGTTGCAAAAAGGCACTGCTAACTGAGGAACCAGTGAAAGCAACCATACATGGAGAGAAATATTCCTCATTCCTGGAAGATTTCCATTACAAGGGTATTTTTTTTTTTGCCTTAGAGAAATCTGTGCGCTAGCAGAAAAAACTCTAATTTTTAGATTTAACTGACTGCTCCCCTCACTCAGAAAATACACAGAAATGGCCTTAAGCAGTTTTCCAAAGAGCCTGGATGAAATGCTTGCAAGCAGAAAGTCTTCTTGTGCCTAAAACACAGGTACTCACATAGAGCATAAAGGATGTTGCTCAATTCCCAGCTCTCACAGGCTGTGTAGCAAACTGAGCTAGGACTGTGCTAATTCCCAACGGAGATAATTAATCCTGTACAGAACAGCAGTGTTGGGAGAGGTGGCACTTGGCCTGCACTGGCCCAGGGGTGCCGAAATGACTTTGGAGAGTTAAATGTGCACTTCTGTGTTAAGGCAATTAGTGATTGCAGAGTTTGCTCCTGTGATCAAAGAAGAAGGCTGAGATCTGGGCAACTTCTGCCACAGCTGCTTTCATAACCAGTCCTGCCATTTTAGGAAAGCAGAGGCACAAGGACAGGGCTCACTGCTTGAGCCACAGATGTGAGGACAGTCAGCAAGCGTCAGCCACATGGGGAAAGGCATCCCAGCAGCTGCAGTCATGGTGGCAGGGATATCTCAGGGAAGAAAAGGGGAAGAAAGAAAACAAGGAATGAGCCACAACCAGGCGGCCAGGAGGGAGGATCTCTCCACACCCACCTCACAGCGGGGCCCAGCGCTGGCACTTACTTTCTTTGGAACCTGACGACGGGGTCATCCAGCAGGTCAGTGAAATCCAGTTTCCTGCCCTTCTCGATGACGTCGCGGTGCTTGCGCACGAAGAGCCAGCCGATGTGGGAGAAGAAGAAGCCGCGGCGGGCGTTGTGCGGGTCCGCGTCCGTCTCCGAGTACTTGTGGTGCACGCGGTGGTCTCGGCTCCACTCGTAGATGTCGTTCTGCACAAAAAACACAGGGGGGTCAGAGGAGAGGGGCCAGGCACTACGACCTCCAGTCCTCCTCCCACACATGGTAACAGCAGCAAGCCCCTCTCTGATGTCCTCGGGAAAGGTTGTTGACCAAAACCATGGGAGTTACCATCTTCCATGGTAAAACCGTGTTTTAAACCATACTAAAACTGATGGGAGTTACCATCATCAGTCTGCCCTGGCTGTCTGAGGAAGGGCTGCAGGGACTGGGTACATACACTGTTATTTTAAGACTGTGCTATGGGGAACCTTGTATATTTATTTTCAGTGGACTACGCAGGCTCTCAGTTCTGGCATCCTCTTTCTCAGCTGGTTGCAGCTGGTGTCCTCCAGGCACAAACACAGTGCTGAAAATGGGACAGAGCTCGTGGATCACTAGAAGCACTGTAGTGAACAACACGACACTGAAATACCTTATGGCTGTAAATGGAATCACATGGACTGCAGGGAGGAAGGGATGGACCACAGTTTCACACTTGGATCCATAAAGATAGACTTTGAGTTCACTCAGCCAAAGGGATTTCAGCCTCCCAGTTTGCTCTGCAGGATGTCCTGGTTGTATGCACTGGACTACACTGGTGACTTTTGCAGTGGTGCTGAGCTATTAGTGCCTGGCACTGTAAGCACATTCAGCACTTGCAAACCTCAGGCCACACACTCATCTATGAATTTAATTGCTCGACACCAGCACCAAAATGTGGAAATGTCAGTTAATGCCCAGATCCACAGGAGGGTGAACTTTAATCAGAGTTCTTAGCAGAGGTTGCTAGTTCCATCTCTGCATGGTCACGGAGATACCCAAGCAGAAATACCCAAGGAAGGAAAGGCTTGGGTTACTTTTAGGAACAGCACCCACAATCACCAACCACAGCAGCTTTGCTCCCAGTGAAACTGAGCAAACTGATTGCAATGTCCCTGAAGTAGGAACAGGACAGCACCCACATGGGCACTAAACACACCACAGGACACAGCAAGCACAGGATAATGAAACTGTGTGTACCTGTATTTTGTGGGGCAAAAGCCCTGTGCCGAAAGCATTGCAGAAATCACTGTTCTTTCTTTCAGCTATTAACAGTTCAATGAAAGCACTGAGAGGACTCTGGGAACAAGTGCAAAGAGTAGCTAAAGAATCCAGCTCAAATGGCTCCTCATCCAATTTCAGCTTTGCAAAAATGCTCTCTGCCTGCAAGAGCGTACCAGGGACGAGTGAGGAGCAAGAGCCCCAGAAAGATCTCAGCTCCACTGCATTCAGTTACGCTCAGCCCTTTACTACATGTTGCCATGTAGTGAACACAGTGATGCTGGGAGTGGGCTGGGGATGAGGGGGACATTTTTCTGCAGTACTGACACATCTAAACCACTGAGAGGAGACAGCAAAGATCAGCCTCTTGCCAGTGCTCCAGTGTGCTGCCCCTTAACTATCTCCCTGCACGAGAAAACAAATTAAACTGCAAAAAAGCAAAGGAAGACACCCAAGTCCTCAGTGAGAACAAGGGGAGACCTCTACGTTCCTACAGAGAAATCAAAAGGAATGAAAACGTCTAGACTGCTTCAAGTGGCTTCAGTGGGAATATCCATATGACTGGAAAATGCCAACATTAAGTCACTTAAAAATAAAATAGTTATGCAAGAAGCATACTTAGAAAAGGTCTTCTTTCTTAACCAGAAATAATTTTTCAAGGGAGACTATTGATCAGTTTGTCACAAGAGCACTTGATAAAGTAATTTGTGGGACAGCAGATAACCAGAAAAAGCAATGACACTCTGAGAAATTAACTTGGCTTTTCATGCCACAGCAAATGCCTGCAGAGCTGGTAAAAAAAAACAACATGATTCCCTAGATGAAAGGGTTAGGAAGCTGTGAAACAACTGAACTGCATCTAATTAAAACCACAAAAGCTAAGAGGAAATAAAGGCCTGAGGCCAGCACTGTTGACAATAAATACACCACGAACTGGAGCACAGCATGTGTAAATATGCTCTGAGTGTATTATTAGCAACCATTTTTCAAGAACACATCACTTTTGATCAGGTTTCAGGTAAACACAGGGGTGAAATCCCTTCTGAAGCAGAGAGCAACAGCATCATGCTGTGACAGTGATGCAGCCACGAGGTTTCATTAGCAGGTCCCTCAACAAACCTGCAGACTGAAATGTGCCAATGGGCTGGGCTGTGTGACAGTCTCTGTGTGCTGACACAGATTTCCACACCACCCCTCCTGCTGTGTCCAGCACAAACACAGACTGTGCCACAGAGATGACACCAGCACAGCCCAGCTGAGGTGCTGGAACTTAAATGCTAGATCAATAAGCCAGGTATTACCTATGTCTGAAACAGACAAGTGACAGCAAGAAGCACAGTCTTTCAAAATTATGAGAGCTTCATTCTAGATGGAGAGAAGAAACACAGCTCAGCATACTCCAATCACAAAAAAAAACCCAAAAACACATGTCAAAACTGATGGTATTCCAGAGGAACTACAGCGTGTCACAGCCCAGACAGTACCAAGCTAAAACTCTACAGCAGTTTCCCTCCCCTGCCCTTCAAAAATTCTGAATATTTCCTCCTCATTTACCATCAAGGGATGCTGTATACATCTCCAATGCTACCTCTTCCTCCCACAGCCGATGTGAAGAAGATGGACCTGAAAACTCATCACTCACAGTCCGTTTGTGGTGGTGGAAACAGCCTTTACAGGCAATGGATGTCATGGTAATTAGAAGCAGGCTTCAGATTTAGAGTGGGTAATTTGGCCTTTCATCTTATTTCTGATACGAAGGGCACAAAGGTGGCTTGAAGCTCCTTTGAAGTACTTCCCTGCCTCAGAATCCCAGTGTCCTCAGACAAAAGCAGTGATGAGCACAATGCAACTGGGAGCAAAATCCATAGCAACAGGGGAGCAGAATGCAATGAAATCCCTGTGTGCAGGCTCACTGCAAACAGCTCTGCACATTCATTTAAATTACTTGTGAAAGATAAGATCAGCTGTGTAACAGGGAGACAGTACCAGGGGCTTCTCAAAACTCCCAACAGTTGTTTAACACATTGAGCAAAAGGTTTGTAAAGCTCCCCAAGGAACCAAGCAGCAGATGGAAAATGGTTCAGAATAAAGAAAGGCTATAGTCAAAATGGACACATTTCCATCTTCAAGCAAAAGCATTGTGGTCTTTGTAATGTGTAGAGGGTCTAACTAATTAATTCTCTCCACCTTAAAAAAGAAAAAATCAAAGATGATAAATGAGAAGTACAGAGGTAGATAAAGGGACTCTTTTCATTCTCTGTCAAGGCAAATGAATAAAAAGTCAACCAACTAGATTGAAAGGGAAAAGATGAAAACTCAGGACACAAGACATACATGGCACTCGGTGCCACAAGGGGTTATGGCAGCCAAGCTCAATTAAGTTTAATTTTAGTACAGGTAAGTTTAATTTTAGTGCAGGTTCCTGTCTCTATCCTTGCCAGCCAGAGGAGGAACCAAATTCACACTGAGAAGATCCTGGTTCAGGGCTAACTCCTACAACCAGCTGGGTGTTACACAAGTGTTTCTCTGGTCTAGGACTGCCTACCAGCAAGTACAGAGCTAGTAACACACTTCTTCACAAACATATTTGAATTTGGCTGGTGAAAAACGCTGCATAAAACAGAGATAAATTAAGATTGCGAAAGGATGCCTGCTCTCCTTTCTGGGCACAAAGTCTCCAACTGCCTGGATGAACAGACTCTTGGTTACACAGACACATTTGCCATCAAGCTGGCCCTTATGAAAGTCTCCATGTTGTCCTGTGAAGTGTGGGGCCTGACCTGTGCCACAGATCAGTTGCTGGGGTGCTGAGCCTCTGATTTGGTCACGTTCAGCTCGGTCCTTGTGCAATTATTGCTCCTGGTCCACCTAGTGCACATTGTTACGTGGGTGGTGAGAGGGGCTCTGCATCCCCTGAGACAGCAGAATGTGTTACAGCAAATAAATGTCTTTCTGCCAGGTTTGGTTTTTTTTCTTTCTTTCTTTTGCTGTCTCTAAGCTGAGGGGATTCCTGCACAGCAGAGAGAGCTGCCTGGAGGCCAAGAATTGAACAAGCAACACAAGCTCACCTGGAAAGCCATGGAGTTAGCTGCAGCCAGAAAGATCCTCAAAGGCAGCTTGGCTTTGTAGGAACGGTGGCTCCAGAGGCGATGCGCGCCGGCTGTCACGCCCAGAGCCGTCATCAGGAAACAGAAATACGCTGAAAGACACAAAAACAAAACACAGGGTGTGCCACGGGGCCAACTGACATTCCTTGTGCTCTCCGTGCTCTAAAGATGCTCCTTGCCCTGCCTGCCAAGGCCTGCAGGGTCACTCTGGAGATGAGGCTGGGCAGAGAGGAGGTGAGGTTCTCAGCCCACCTCTGCCTCACAAACGCTTTGCCTGAAGAGGACAGGCTTGTTTTGCAAGTGTAAAATTAAAACGAGAGCAGATTCCAACATTAAAGAATATTACAGGACAATTTCAAATCTATTTACACCATCTGCAGCAATGTGTTGCTTAGCCAGGGCTCCCTGCCACCCTACACACACAGACATGTTTTGGTTAAAACAGCCTATTTCAAATACTTAAGCAGAGTTACCAGAACAAATAGGGAAAATGAGATCCCCAAAAAGGGGTTTTGTATTTGTGCCTGCACAAGAGTCTGTCCACCAGGGAACCCTGTTGGACAGGCAGTGGCTTGACAGGAATTCACAGTCTGCTTTTCCTGGTTATGTAGTGTAAAACATTTGTCTGCAAAAAGAAAACAAATGTGTATGTAGGTGTGTGTCTACTGTGTCCCTCTATCAACTCCCAGCTCACAGTGCTTGAAATTGCAGCATCTGAGAGAAAATAGAATGGAAAGATATTTGGGAAAGTAACAGCAACCATATTTCATGTTGATTGTCACCCCTGCAGACGGAAGAAGCAAATGGATTTTTTCCACTCTGCTGGCAGATCCATCAAAAACAGATTTACCCAAACTGCTTGCCATTATGTGTATGGCCAAAATCCCTGCCATCTCCTGTAAGGCAAACCAAGGCCTTTCTCACAAGGTGCAGCAGACAGCTGGAGTCAGAATGGTCCCAGTAAAGATGATGCCTCTCTAAAACCTGCTTTGGGTGCCATCACTGAAGAGACAATTCTGATTTTAAGCAGGGTGAGTGCTCATGACACTCCTAAAAAAGGCTCATTTGTGCAGTTATGCCGAGTCCATTGAAGTCTACAATGAAATTAAAATTTCTACTTACCTGAAGAGAGTTACAGAAATGAACTAAAATCATGCATTCTTTTGCACATTATCTGTAGATATTGATGAATCTACAGATTACTCTCAGATCAGTAAAAATGCTGACATCACAACTCCTCACACTCCTGTCTCCACTAAGGAGTTGCAGTTCTTGCATACGCCTTGTTAGAGCACGGATTTGGACTTCTATGAAATTAGGGAAAACCTATCCTACCATTTGCTGTGTGTGATGTTGAGTTGTGCAGAAACATCACTAAATAAAGCCTTCCAAGTCACTCAAATGACTCTAATTGTGGGAACAGATCTGTGACACACAGAATACTGACATTATCCAGCTAACATAAAAATATTAAGGTTGGACTCCTGAATCATTACAAGAACATATTTTCTGTGGGCTTTATGACTGGTTAACCCCCTGCTAGTCATGGGCTGAAATCTCCCGTCTTCAGCTGTTTCTTTGCTTCCTTAAAGCACAAGGGGGCTTTTCTCCTGCTTCAAAGCAACAAATCATTTAATTGACCAAGTGCTTCTCAAGGGCACACATCCATCTTAATCATGAATGAAAAGACAAATTGGTATAGTGAGACATGTGTCATTAGGGTTGATTTCACCTCCCTTCTCTGTCCCATGTAAGAAGGAGGCTGTGTGGTAGGTAAGAGACCATATGGAATATCTGCACTGAACACAATCAGGGACAAACCTCTCTGGCCCTTTCCAGCCCCCCAGGGACTTGCCAACCCCAGCCCACTCCTGCAGTGCTCAAGTGATCAAGGAAACAGCTGGGGCTCATGCCCACGCACCATGCCTATTTTTTGGCTTTGCAGAGGAGGAATCACAAGAGCAGGAATCTTCCTAATATAAATCCCGAGGGTTGAAACATCCCCAGAAACAAACAAACAAAATTACTCAGGAGGCTCAGTGTCAGAGCAGAAACAAATCCTGTCAGACAAAAGCACTGCTTGGTGATAGCAAGTTTTGTGATTCTTACAGCAATTAAGTTGCCCGAAAATAGTATTTGACCACTAATTCCCAATGTATAAATAGCCAAGATGATAAATATATGCCATGTAAGGAGTAGGTCTCAAACTCTCCTTTGCAGAATAAATTAGGATCTCAAACCAAAAATCAGACACCCAATCATTTGATTATATATTAATGATCCACAGCTACAGTATCTGTATGAGAAAATACTATTTGCTTACCTGTCCCATTTTTGGGATAGGAGTGTGTGTAGGGGATGAACATATCAGCGAAACACAGAAGGACTGCAGTGGAGCAAAGCAGCCAGTAAATAGCAATTCCACCTTATACTGAAAACACCCTCTCAGAAATGTAGCTGAATGGGTTTCACAAGTAATAAAGAGTAAATAATATTTATTGCAGAAAAAAGGGGGAAATAATAAAGCCACAAGAAAAGTAGCCTTAACACCTGGAATTCAAACAATTAATGCTGTGTTTCTTTTTAATTCTGTGGGATACCTAATGCACAAAGAGGAAATTGGTAGAATAGCCAGATGTGTCCTCTGCATGTTCTGCTAAGGTCTAGACAGCAGCATTTCCGATCAGCTTACCTGACAGAGCACAGCATAAGCACAACTATTTGGAACTGGATCAGAGGGAGAACCACGTAAAAGAGGAAGGGAGGGAAGTGAGAACAGCAGGTAAACCTGTGCAAAAGGACAACAGAGAGACCCAGAGCATGGGGACAGGGAGAGGATGCAAGAGAGACAAGACACACGAGGTTAAAGTACTGTGCAGGCAGGGAGCTGGCGGGTTGCTAGGCTTCCAATACACTGTGCCTGTGCACAGATGCTATTTATGGGAACATGCCAGAATCAATAAGCAGAAGATTTTTATTCAACATTCTTATTAATGACCTGAAACAAAGGCAAACAGCATACTAATTGCAACAGTGGATGATGCTATATTTGGAGCAGCAGTGAGAGAGCTAAAAAAACACAGAAGGATCCATGCAGAAACAGGGAAAGAAGGGCTCAAAGTAAAGACAAAGCAAAGTAATGTAGTCTGGGGAGCAGAAATTTGAGACAGGGATCTGTGATGAGGATACGAATCTTGGGGAAGCAGAGCCTGAAAGGAGGATCACCAACAGTTCATAAAATATTCCCAGTGGGCCATATGATAAGGCAGCAGGACATCAGTGTGATTTTGAACAGCAGGCACAGAGGTATCATCTCACTGTCAGACAGAAGCAATGAAAACTACACCAGGTAAATAATTTAAAAATGGATGGCAAATCAACAACATCAAACATTTGAGCCATCTTTTTCAGAACAACTCACTATGCCCATAACTGGATATCCAGAAAAGCTTTACTAAGCCCAGGGCCAAACTCTTCTGAAAACCTCAGCAGCCAGGGAAATGGCTTCCTATGAAGATATAGGGAGATGTTGCCACAACCTGTATCTACAGGCATCGGGAAATCATCCTCTGATCTTAGTAGTTGTTTAAACTGCAGGAGATCTCACCCCTGAAAATTTCAATTCTGTTTTATGCTAAATATCAAAATTAAAATAACTTCTGTTTCTGAAACCTGGGACCACATTTGAGAGATATGTATTTAGTTTGTGAATCCAGCACATTACAGATTGATTTTGACTTTCATCTCGTTATTAAATAAACCTAAATCAACCAAAAGAAGATGCTCAGCAAGCACTGGGTTCACTCTGTGTATCTGAACAGATAATTCTTGCTCCTGAAAGCGAGGAGACACCTGGACATCCTTGTTCAGCACAGATGACAAGGAGACACTGTGGGATAGCAACTATCCACACGTTACCAATGTCAAACATAACCCAGTTAGATGGACCAAATCACAATTATCTCAGAGGGGCAATACATCAGACAGGAAAATAGGAGCAGTGAAACAAAATCAACTGCACATTTACAATAGTACTAGTGTCAACACACAAACCATGTTTAAAATAGAGAATAATGTCACACAGCTGTTCCCATGGGGTGGCAGCACACGGAGCCTGGCACCAGCTCACACCAGTGGCTCCAGTCCTGGTGCATGGATGGCAGAGACAGGAGGGACAGCAGGGAAGGGAATCAGCCCTTCCCAGACTCACTGCAGACATCTCTCTCCCATGTGGCTCCCAGTTCCTTCACAGGGACTTGAACACGGAATTCAACCACAGCAAGGTGACTACTCTGAGCCTGGCACATGCCTGGAGAGCCACCACCCTCACAGGTTGCTCTCTGCGAGGTGTTCTGAACACAGAGCCCACCACAGCCCTTCTTTCTAAAGACACTTTGGGACTGGGCAACTTCTGTGAAGCTTTGAGCTTGTTTGCATGTCACAGCATGTAAGAAACTTTTTTCTGGTCCTGGAGCAGACTTGGTTTTAAGTCAAGTGATGACACATCTTACATCAGCCAGGATTGGGGTGTATTACATCAATGCCAGCAAGCAGGGAAGAAATTCCAGTCTCTGCAGTACCAACAATGGGGAAAAACATGTGAGGGAAAGTGCTCACCCCTCCAAACAAGAGAGATGGCAGGTCTTGTGAGATCAGAGCAGTGGCTCACCTAGCCACATATGTTCTTCTGACAGGGGTAAGGGGAGCTGCTATGCAGATGAGACTGAATTAAAAAAGAATTTAAAAATTAATTTAAAAGTTAAAAAAAAAAGACAACAGAGGCCAGCTATTGTTGCACTAGCACTGCCTGCACACTTCAGCTGGCGTGGACTTCAAGATGTGATGTTTTGCACAGAGAGTACGTGAAAAGTAATTACCAGGTCAAGTAATTACTGGAGGCTGTCCCAGAATTGTTATCACGCTTGCTCTGACCAAGAGGGTGACAGACCCTGGGTCAGGATAGCCACCAAGGGTCAGGGCCTTGGTTTTATGTCTTGTTCTGAGGACATCAGCCCCATTTACTCCTGTGCTGGCTGCTGCCAACCCCCTGATGCAAAGGCCTCCTCACAACCAACCCACAGCATTATTTTGTACATGCTCAGGAGCTGCTCCTTTAGCTCTGCCACTGCCATCTTTTTGGGGACAGCTTCAGAAGCACAGAGCACTCTGCTCCGATGGAGGTCCCACTGCTGGGCCATGACACTCCCAACACTGTTTAGCCTAGAAGGTCTGACACATTCCCAGGCCCAGCCTGAAGTTACATTCAGAAAAAGCTTATACAATTTTTAGAAACACACTCTGCATCTCCAGCAGTTCAAGGATCAGGAGGCAAAATTCCATGGATACAGGAGGGAGTAATTTCCTCAGATGTGAATTCTAATCACACTAATGGCAAAGGAAGCACATCTTTTGCTTGGGGAATTAAAATTAACAAATGCAAGGGCTGTGCTTCACCTGTAGACATCTGCTACCTCTTCAACAAGGGGGCAGCTGGAGACAGCTGACCTTAAAATGCTATTCTTGATGAAGACATCTCGTGACATGACACCATTTGGTCGAAATTCTCTCTCCACAGTAGCCAGCAAAGTCTCAAGCAAGCTGCTGAGAAATTTTCATCTTGGCACAGGCCATTTTTCTCCCCTGTATATAAAAGGATAACACAACTTGACTCACTTGTATTAAAAAAAACCAACTATTTGAGGATTAAAAAATTACAGGAATGGACATGAAACTTTTGTCGGCTTCCACAATAGCATCCTGTGCTTATTCAATCAGAAAAATTGCTTGTTAGGGAATTTTACTAACCAAATGAGTCAAACCCAAAGTCTTCCATTATGCTGCAAGAACTGCATGAGACATACAAACAGCAAGTTGCTCAAGCACAAACACGCAAAGCTGACTGACTGTCTTAAATATGTAACACTACTGTAACTTCCAGTAAGGATTTTTTCCTTTCTAAAAATTAAATTACATCTGCATATCCTGTATCTGCCTTCTCCTCCACAATTGCTTTTTGCTGTTACTCAGTGGCAGATTTAGGACTAATACCACCAAACCAGGAAAAGTACTTCCAGGAGTACCAAGTGATGCCTAACTTCATTCCTACCGAAATTCAGGGCAGCACTGCAAACAATTTCAGCAGCTGCACCATGCCTGATCTCTTCTGAACTCCTAAGAGATCCTCCACTGCACTACACACACAGACAGAGGTAGAAGATTCTCTTCTGATTCAACATCAGGACTCAGACCAGATAATTTTGTGGTGTCTCACATGTTCTTTTACGCTTTCATTAGATAATGTCGAGTTTTGGAATACACTTTCTTAAAATGCCATGTCTGCCATCAGAATGGAAAGTTTTCCTACCCCAAATCAGGGCAGTAGTCTTTCCAAACACCTCAGTTAAAAATTCTGGTTGGTGTCACACACTGCACCAGTGGGAGGGACAGGGTCACCATGCAGCATTCTTACATGTAGATTAGATATCAAGTCCCCAGCAGATATCTCTATGCTAAACTCCAGGAAAACCTTGGACATCTCTTGCTCCACAGCAAAGAGACACCAGGCAGCAGTAACATATCATTTAACTTGCAGCATCCTACTAAAAAAGCCTTATTTCCTGACCTGGAACTACATTTATTAAGGAGGAAGAAATTTCACCGTAGTCCCTAAATTGCTGCCAAGAAGTGAAGTTGAATTAATGCTCTGGCCCTGGGGTCTCTGGGAAGGAAACACTGCTCTGCTAGCCAACCCTCTGCTCAGTGAGCCCTGCTAACTATCAAAGGCTGGCATCAAAAGCTCCTTGGGCTGGATTCAAGTGAGCAAATGAGAATTAAAAAGCACTGGCATGCAGAAGCACCAATTCCCTGGGCTGCCCACCATGCGGGTCATGCCAGCTCTCACGGGGAGCTGTGCTTTCCTGTGGAGAGCAAATATGTGAAATCCCAGGCCAGAAAGTTTCATCTAAAATAAGATCTAAACATCCTCTGAGCTAACTCTAAATTGAGACAAGAGAGACAGAGATGATAAGAGGAAGCACATCAAAGGCAAAGGGGAAGTAGAGTTTCAGAGCTGCAGAGATGATTTCTGATGATGCTCTGCTCCTGCCCCTCTGTCCTGTGGTGGAGCTCCAGGAGAAGCCATCCATCACATCCCCTTGGCCCTGCCATCACCAGCTCATGAAATCCAGGCTGCCTCTGCCTGGATGCTCATGCCTGCGTATGCATTTTCAGGAACATTCCCCACTGCCAGCACTTTTGGCTGAGCATACAAAAGACTTTATTCCGGTTGGAATAGCAGAAATGTTCATATTGACAGCTGCAGCCAATGTGACATAAATATAGCCAGCAGAGCAATGGAAATCGTGGCTGACAGCAATTATTCCAGCCAATGCTAGAACTCCCCTAGGAAGGAAATACAGATTCCCTGAACTCACCAGCAACTGAAGATTGCCTTAAGATGTCGAACAGCTTGCATATATTTTTAGATCAAAAAAGAAGGCTGGAAGATGCTTTGGCTTCTCTGAAATTTTTGATGCTTATGTGTAGCCTGTCTCAGCTCAGCTGAGTCCTGCATCATCACAAAACCACGGGCAGATTTCACTTCTCTCCTAGTGACCACACTGCCGTCCTCAGTCTGCACACTGACTCGGGCTCTGGTGGGTTTTAAGTACTCTATAAATGCCAAGACAGAATAAATGCCAATTTTACCACTTTTTTCAGGGACAGAGTAAAGAAATAGCATGGTTAAGCCATTAGCAGAGCACACCAGAGCCTTGTGTTTAGCAGGCAGCTCTGCCCTGAGGAAGAAGGTTTAGTTATTTTGTAGTTGTTGTTTAACATCCCTGTCCAAAAAGGGACAAAGGCAAAGCTTACCCTGTGCAGAACCAGGTACATGGCAGGGGAATGCCCTGCTCTGACCCAGTGCCCTCCCTGTGACCACTGAAGCAGAGATCTGATGGCTTTGACTTTTCAGGACTTCACAGTCCAGATGATGTTTCCTTCTGTAGCACTGCACCTTGCAGTGTTTTGTGTCTGCTCCACTTGTATGCTATCAGCTGCTGTTCCTCTTCCTCCCCCTTCCAAAACCAAACAAAGCTCAGAGCAAAACCTGTTGCAAAAAATGGCCTCTTCCAACTTTCCCTCCTGGCAGTGTTTATCCTCAGAGCTGGGCTGCAAGCACCAAACGTCATTAAAATTAGAAGGCACAAACCCCCTGCACCCAACAGGTCAGCTAGCCAGAGCTGTCAGGTTGGAGGATGGTGCCAGGGTAGAGGAAGAGACATTGTGTGTGGGCAGGCACTCACCAGGTGATTGCTCCCCACACTGCCCCACTGACTCCTCACTGTCCCTCCAGCACAAACAGCCCTGCCCCAGCCCAGCTCTGCTCCTCTAGCACTCAGAACGTCATCTGAAACACCACTGTCCAAAAATGTCTTGAGAAAGATACTCCAGAAATCCCCATCCCCTGCTGTTGAGGCCCCAGCACAAGAGGGATGGCAGGCACACAATTCCCCATGCCAGCATCACAAACAGCCTTCCCCTATGTTTCATATCAGCTTTGCTTTACTTAGCACAGTAATTGTTAATGTTTCACTCTCCAGTGGTGCAGCGCATTTTATTGTTAGCCTACATGGAAAAAATAAAATCTGATTACAAGAAATTGCTTGGCTTCAATTACAACATCAGTGTTAGTTACAAGTGCAACTGTGACTGCAGGGAGGGTAGGTGGAGGGGCAGAGATGAGGAACCACACTGAATCCAGCGCAGTAAGCCCCTCAAGACTTCTCCTGCAGAGAAGTCCATCCTGACCCATCCACTGAAACTCCTCAGAGCCTGTATTCTGCCATCCCCACCTGCACATGTAACCAAAGATAAAAAGCTAGAGCCAGAAATCCCTGATGACTCCCCAGAGCTGCCTGCACCAGCTCAGGGACTGGAGGACCAGGGCACTTCATGCTTTTGTGGCCTTTGGCTGGGCTTTTGTGTGTTTGCCACAGCCAGCTCTGGGGGTGCCAACAAACCTTCCCTTCAAGGGGCTGCTTCACAGGGATGCCTCTCCCAAGCCCACAGTGTCAGGGGGCAGCCCAAATGCCAACAATCCTGCCAAATTCAGACAGGGATTTCTACCTTTGCTGGGTGCAGCTGTCATCTCTGCCCTCATCACACAGATCAAAAGGAAAGAAAGAGTGCCTGAGGTTCTTGTGGCTTGGCTGGTCAGAGCAGCCCAGCAGTGCTTTGTGCTGGGGGAACATCCCAATATCAAGCACACACAGATTTACTGCTCACTCATCCATTCCCATTGTAAGAACTCTTCAGGAGTGCCTTGAACCCACTCCTGAGAGGAACAGGACCACAGGCCCATCACACACATGCAGGGCTCAGCACATACATGGAATTTTTTCCCCATTCCTGTGCCCGCAGTGACCACGTGATGTGCAGCACACAGGACAGAGGGAAACAACACAGGAGCACCATCAATGCACTGGGGATGAAATCAGGATAAGGAACAAAAACACATACTTACAGCTGAACACTGTGACACACAAGACCTTAAGGAACCACCTCCAGCAACAGTTAAACAAGAGAGGAGTGAATACTGGGGAGGGGAAAACATCCAACAGGCAGGAGTGTCCTCAACAGGAGATCATCTCACAGCAGGATTCTGGGAACAGACCCAGGAGCAATCTGTGACTGTATCATCCATACCTATTCCATGAACAGGCTGCCCAGGGAAGTGATGAAATCTCCATCCCTGGGTGGATTTAAAAGATGTGCAGTTGTGGTGCTTAGGGACATGGTTTAGTGGTGGACTTGGCAGTGTGGGCTAATGGTTGGTTTTGATCATCTTAGAGGTCTTTTCCAACCCAAGTGATTCAGTGATGCTGTTCTATCTGTGCATTATGTGAGGGTGTGTTCTCAGTTTTAACATGTACACAGAGCTCAGACCATTCCCAGACATGTTACAGCCACCCCCAGATCTGGGGCTCACACCATTTTTAAGGAGAGAAACACTGTTTGAGAGAAGACTTTGTTCTTCTCAGAGAGGATGGGAGTTCAGCTCTTGATGCCAGGAGGGAAGGAAGAAGCCAAGAATTTGGCTGTTAAAGAGTGACAGGTGTATAACTACGCTTTCAAATGGGCCAGGGGAGGAAAAGCCAGTCCAAATCCTCTCTGGAGACAAGCAAGGCTACTGCCCTGGGCAGATGTGCACCTCAGAGATGCAATTAACACTAGGATGCCCCACCTCTTCTCCACTCATCATCTAGTGGACCAGCTGCTGTCTTGAACTGCTGAAAGCACGGTGGAACTGGGAGCTGATAAGACAACAAGGCCAGCTTCCTGTATTCCACAGAAACCTCCCAGAGCTGCTCTCTGCTCATGGCTGGGACTGTTCTGGGAGCCAGCAAACATGAGATCACTGTGGGGAGGAAGGTGAGGAAAGGTCCTTCTGTTCATTAAGCCCTTCCCACCAAGTATCCAAGATAAATGCATTTGTTCCCTGTTTCTGACTCAAAACCTCACCTACAGAAATCATCTGAGCACAACCACTGTCCAGGCCACGGGGGAGCATAACCTCTCTCCAGAATGACAGAGAAGTTTCCATCAGATGTCTCCATTTCACTGGGTGCGAAACAGGGACAATATTTGCGCACTCCTTCACCCACAGAGGCACCAAGGGGAACTTCCCTGGGGCTAGGATTGTTTCATTTACAGCTGTCTGCTGTAAATAAACGGCGTGCTTAGGAATGGTTTCGGACTGAAGCCAGTTAATAACCAGAAAGCCAGCAGGTGGCACTCAAGAATATCCAAGACTCTGGAATCATGCAGGACCAATAAAACTTGCATCTGCAGTGCACAACAGCAACCTGTGCCTCATTACATAGAGGTGCTGCCTATCAGCAGCCTGAGAAAGAGGCAATAACCTGACATGCTAAGACCACAATTGCTTTAGTCGCCTTTATTGAAGGGATCCAGGGATCCCAGGCAGGATCCAGGGATCCCAGGCAGGATCCAGACTCTTGCCTGGGAGCAGCTTGCATCTCAGCAGGAGTGCAGCTGGGCAGCACCGCTGCTCCGTCTGCGCTCCCAGACAGACAGAGAGCACTCGTGCACGGGGGAAAGCTGAGGATAAGCATGGCAAAGGGCCTACCACGGCTGAACATGAGCAATCCGGAGCTCTCAGGAGCACAACACCATCTCCTAAATGCTGCCAAAACAACAGCAACGAGCCTCCCTTCCCATATGAGCACCATTAGGGCAAGGCCATCCTCCTTGCCAACCCCAGGCTCTGGCAAGGCACAGCAGCGTGTGACATCCACTCCTCCCTCGTGCAGCTCTGCCAAACACATCCAGGTGATTTGGGATTTCTGGGTGGCCATGCTCACACAGGTTTTTAAACTTGTTTCAACAGCTTGAAATGAAAGGTTGTAAAGCAGGTGAACAGCTTAATCTCTTTTGTGGCAGCTCTATTTCACAAAATTAATTTGGCTACTTCAAGTGCTTCCTCACGAGCCCTCTGCGAAGACGAAAAAGCACCTTTTTCCAAACAAAATCCGAGACAATCACGTGATTTTCCCAGATGGAGTCTTTAAGAAATCATCATGAGCCCACCAAAAGAAACTGTGAGCAGCTGTTACATTGGGTCCTGCAGTGAAACATGCTGCTACTTCCCTCTGTACAGGGATCTCAGAGTTTTATAGTTTGCTTTCCTAAATCAGTTCCTCACTGGGACTGCCACAGGGTGCGCCTGGCTGCAGCAAGGAGGTTCCTGGTTAAGAAGCATCATTTAATGGTATGTTACTGTTATAGGTGACCTCTGGAAGGTGATGCAGCATGTCCAGCCCAAAAGAGGACATCAGTGAGCCACAGCCCCAGCTGGCCACAAGCACCCCTTTGCACAAGTTCATTGCTGGAAAATCTGCACACTTGGCCTAGCCAGCCCCACTAGAAGCAAGCTGCTCCCACCCTGCTCATTTCCTCCTGGGATGATGATGATGCCTCCCCTTCAAACCTCCATGGTGCTGAGCACCAGGGGGAAGGCAGAAGGTCTTCTACACTCACTCCCACACCAAACCACAAGTCAGGCTGGCAAAGAGCAAGGCAAGGGAGCTCCCAGTGAGCCCGGGCTGCCGCAGCAGGGGACATTGCACATCCGCTCAGCAGGTTCCACGGCTGTCCCACGGGCACAGCCCAGGGCTGCTGGATGCCTTGCACACACCATCTGCTGCCTCTCGGGTCAAGGCAGCTCCCAGCTCATGGAAAATTTTGACATGAGTAATTTCATTGTTTTTGTTCAGCTTGGACTGAAATCAAATTCCACAGAGACAGTGGGATGGCCCTGAAAGCCTATGTTTTAACCAGCTTATCTGTACATCCCTTGAAAGATAACCCAATTCCGGGTTCTGCAGCAATTCACATCCCCAGTTCTGCACCTCCCAGAGTGCTGTTTGGGATCCCTTGTGCAGCCCTAGCTCCACGTGGGGTGTGGGAAGCTGCAGCACGGGCCTCAAGGTGCTGGTGCGGGAGGCAGCAGTAACAGAGGAGCACAGATAATCCTGGGTAAACAACCAGCTGAGCCTTCCTTGGCAGCGCTTTCCCATTGTCTATTATGTACAGCTGGACAAATGTCAATAAATTACCAATGGAAATGAGCCCTGCTGAGCAGGCAGCTTGGCTTGAACAGCTGTTTTCTAGGTGGCACAGTGGCATTTCAGCTCTGCTTTGCAATCGGTGCTGCATCAGCTGCCTCTGGGGGTGGGAAGGGAAGGAGGAAAGCAAGTCCCGCACAGAGGGAGGGTTTGTACCTGGCCTCCCTCAGGGGAGAACACAGTGAGAGGTGGATATCTTGGGGGAGGAGAAGGTAAAAAGCCAAGCAGGCAGTGGTGAGTCATGGGAGGCTGTGGCTTCCTGCCAGACACCACGGAGGTCACAGCCAGCACTGGCATCCCACTCCCAGCACACTTGTTCCTGCAGCTTATCCATGGGGGAGCAGTGGTGGGGAACACAGAGTGGAGCAATGCAAGGGCTTGCACAGGATCACTGGGAAGCTTCCTGAGTGCCAGGAAAGCTTGGGAAGAGAAAGAAAACCACAGAGGGATGCATGGAAGGCTGCAGCTCCTCCATCTGCACCCTTCAGCGTACACACATCGCTGCACTGCCTGACACTACTCTCATAGCCACCATCCGAGTTTGCCAGCGTGCCAGCCCTGCTCCGAAGGCTGGCTGGCAGCCAGCACCCACAGAAAGGCAGTCTCACAGCTGATCTGCACAGGGAAGGAGATGTGGAGAACTGGGGAGGGCGAGGGACAAGTCTGATTGACACCTATTCCTCCCAACACAACTTCACTGCTTGGCTCCTTCCACACTGAAGCGAGGTGGGTTTGTCAACTTCAGCAACAGCCACCCTTTTTTATCTACCCTGAGTTGCTCAGAGGGATCTCAGAAACAGGTCACCAAGCGTGACAGCAAGCTAATTTGTCTGACATATTCTGCAGCAGAGTGTGTATTTTCAAGTTGCTCAGCACCTCTGAGGGGAGCAGAGCTGGCAGCAGCCAGATGTGAGAGTGGCACGCAGTGTCCAGGACAGCTGGAGCCAGTGCACTCACTCCCTGCTGTGGAGCCCCTGTAAAAGCCACCCACCAAACTCTCGTAAAAACTCTGTGGTCTGCTCTAGGGTGGCTGTTAAATATAATTATGTCAAGAAATGAGAGGCTCTCACTTTCAGAAGGAAAGGCATTAAGCTGCAAAGTCGTTGAGAACTGTTTATTATGTAGCATCTGTTTAATCTCCACCAGGAAAAAATACCTCGGAGGATGGAGGGCTGAATTGGTAATTCCATCCTTTGCCTCCAGCCTCGGGGATTTTTGTAATTAAGCACAGTGAAATCAGAGATGATTTCAAATTGTCTTCTTGGAAAGGCAAAACAGAAAAAGAAAGCCCACCTGCCTGCACACAACAGGACCTAAAAGGGTTGAAAGCAGACCACAGGCTGTGCATTCCAGCCACACAGCTCCCACAGGCTCTCCTGGTCTCCCTGATCACCCAGCTGTGGCCAAGATAAACTATGAAATCAGCCTGAACACAACCAGGAATACGGAGGCGAGAGGAGTAGTGCTTACAGAAGGAAACTATGCAAAACACAACCACCCCACAAACCTCTTCTGGTCACGAGCAGGCCAGGGGGGCTGTGCAAACCAGGCTGCCAGGCAAATGCAGGTGCCCTCCAGGGACCCAGAAAGTGAGGATGATTAATTGATGGAAATATTCATTTCCCAACTGCAAGCAGCAATGGTAGCAACTGCTGGGGGTTTAAGACAGATAGAATATCAAAAGCTGAACCCGTGAAAAAGAGATTTAGGACTTCTACAAAAAGAAGGAATAAGCCTGACTTCTAAAGCATTTAGCTGGGACTTCTGAAGAGTCACCTCGACAGTAATGATTGCAGCCTAACAGCCCAAATTCCATGTCTGTGAGTTCCTGCAGCAGATACCCTTCTTTCCTCTGTATAAAAGAATCCCAGGCTGTTATATCCTCCACTTACCTCAAAGCAGGGTATTTATCCAAGAAATTGCATCAGCTGTAAGCAGCACCCAAGTTTTTACCGTCTTGGCCACCGAGATTTATATGAATCAATATACAGGTCTGCCTGCTGAATAGTGATGCTGATATTCACCATCTATTTGGTCTCACAAACCCTGACAAGCCTTGCACAATACTGCAGTGCTTCTATGTAGCATTTTCTCCCGGCATTATTCTTCTCTGGAGAAAAGAGGACCTAACCTCTGCAGGATGGAAGAAAAAACGCTGTATTTTAATATTCTCTTCCCCAAACCGAATCCTTGGCTTTTCACGCCTAGCAGGACAGACGCTGCAAGCCATCTCCCCTCAGACAGCACTGCCTGGCTTATCGTCTGTGCCAGCACTTTATCGCAACTACTCGACTTTCGCATCTTCCCTAATGAAAATTCGTTATCACCTTCCTCAAGAAACAAACGAGGAGCTGATTTTCTACTCCAAACCGTGGGTGTTCCGAAAGTAACACGGTGAAACAACAAAGGGACGGCCAGCGCGTCCTCCCTCAGACCTTTGAACAGAAACATCAGCGCTTGACTGGGCTTTTTTTCACTAAAAAACCTGATAAATGTAACCGGAGGGAGAGCGCCTCCCGTTTCTACAGCAACCGAGGGCCCGGCGCGGCGCCGGCGATGGCATCCCGGGAGCGGCCGTGGGGGGGCTGGGGAACAAAAGCCACGAACAGGGGAGGGACACGGCGAAACCGAGAGGCGCCCGCCGCCCCGGGCTCCCGCCGCCGGCCGCCCCCGCCCCACCTGTGGCGCGTCCCGGCACTCACCCCAGAGCAGGGTGAGGATGTGCGCCCGCGGCACCAGGCTGAGCGCGTAGACGGCGCCCAGGTGCAGCAGCCCCATGAGCACCACGTTGCGCCAGACGATGGCCTGCCCGCCGCCC
>QUSF01000025.1:6297436-6344579 GCA_003676055.1 Chloebia gouldiae
CCCGGCGCGCCCCCGCGGAGCGCGGCCCCGCTGCCCGGCCCGCGGCGCTCCCGCCGGCTCCCCGGACACAAAGGGTTCGGTGGCCTTCAGTTCTGCAAGGTCGTGCCGGCAGAGTAAAAGACGCCGCTGGCGCTAGCGGGGAGCAGGTGTTGGAGACGTGGTGGGCAAAGTTTCCTGCCTGGGAGTGACAAGGTGGGCGCCGACAACGAGCGCACGGGCAGGCAGCGAGCTGTCGGCAGCGCGCACCCGCAGGAAGAGCTGCCTCGCTTGGCGTGTGCCCCGTCCCACCGCGGATGGAGCGGCGTTGTTTTGGCGCTGCCGCCACCTCCACTGCCAGCTCTGCGGGAGAGAAAGGATCCCGGGGCACCGGGGATGCCAGGGTGGGCATTATCAGTGGCAAGGTCACCCGTGGCACAAGGGTGGCCCGGAGGAGCGGCAGGCGGAAAGCAGCTCGTTGTTACTGGCGAGGTGCTTCACCTGCCGCGGAGCAAGAGCATCCTGCACAAGCAGCATACAGAGAGGGTTTAAGTCATTAGGTGGGAACCAGACACCGATTCCAGATAAAACGTGGTGAATTTTGTTTGGTGCTGAATACTCCTTGGAGGACTGGAGGGAGGGAGGGAGCGACCCAGGAGTGCCAGCAGCCCTCCGCCCTGGCTGGGACCAGATTTTCCATGATTTACAGCTTGTCATGTCCTTCACTTGCTGCACCAGGACCACAGAACAAGGTGATTTAACTTGCATTGTGTTTTCCTGCCCTGACCATCTCCAGGTGCCCAAGGTCAACGGTCAGGTTTATTTCCAGTATACCTACTACTGATCTAATAGGTGAAACTCATCCTCCTGTTTGGACTCTGAAGTTGGGGGCAGGCGGGAGAGAAGAGTCCATCCCTTCAATGATTTTTCCATGTCTCGGTGCCTGAAAGCAGAAGGAACCGTGTAGAAGGAACCTGCTCAGCCCAAGCTCACCTCTGCACACCATGGATAGGATGCCCTGAGTGTTTAAGGCAGGAATGTCAGGGTTCAAGGTGAATGAAATGGGAATGCTACCAGGCAGCAAGAAAGTACGGTGACCCAGGGAGCACATCCCTCTGAAAAGGCAGGATGTTACTGTTCATCCTGACCTGTTTTTGCAGACTGTTAAAGCATGGCACAGGATAGATGTCAGACTTGTATGCTTGTGCAGATGCAAGTGGCACTGAAGCCTCCTAGCTGCCTTCCACAGACATTCCTGCTGCCCTGGCAAGAGGCAAACACATAGAAATTGCTCTGCCAGATTTCCAGCTAATTCAGGTCACTGATGCACACATCTGTGAAGGTTCCCTCTGTGAACCATTGAACACAAGGCTGTAAGTTTCATACCCTACATTTATCTCTAGCTCCCAGTAATTTGCTTACAGAGTAGCCAATGCAGCAGGGAAAGCAGGTGAACAAAGATGACATGAAAAATGCTCTGCTGTGGCCACGGACCTCTGGGTGTATGGAGTGCTGATGCTTAGGGTGACACTGTCAGGTTACTTCTGTGAAAGAGAAGTCCTCTGTCCAAGTGAAGCTGGCTGCAGGCAGAGAAAGCTTGGCAAGTGCAGCAGCAAAATTGTAAGGGGGATATTATGTGGTACCCAGTCCAGATGGCTCCAGAGCAGCCCCTAATGCTCATGGAGCTGCTGGTCCTGATGGAGGAGCAGAGGCAGACCGAGGTATCCCATTTGAGAATGTCATTGTGCAGTGCCATTCCTCATGCATGGAGCCCGTCACTGTTCCCCTGCTCCCAGAAATCACTGCTTGGGCAGTGGCAACTCAGTGACAGCATCAGCATTTGTCCCAGGATCACTGCAGTGGCTGTGGGAAGCAGCATATTTTGGGACACGATGCTGTGAAAACATCTACTCTCTTGAATAAAGGTACCTGGTTACACAAATCACAGTGTCAGGACTACGTGTCACAGAGTCACAGAGAGAGGTCTGAACTTTCAGATGAAGGCCTTGCTAGTACCCAGAAATGCAAAGAAAAGATTTTGCAAATCTGAATCCTACTTCCCTTGGTAAAAACAAAAATATTGAAAAACATTCAGTGAACCAGAATTGCCTAGAGAAAAAGAACCTGGGGAGCTGCAACCAAAACAGCAACAGTTAAAAGGAGATTTTCTCAATAAACATTCCTGAGTTCATATTTTTAAAAGCAAAGGGTGTGCAAGTCTGGAAGAAAAAAAAAAAGCTTGGGTGTAGTTCAGAGATCTGGAAACAACTCGGTTTTGTCTGCTGTACCAAATGGTGCATGTAGACGAGCTGAAAAAGAGAACTCAAGGCAGTGTTTTGAGAGGAAAATTACAGCCTCCCTCTTGTCTGCAAGCCTTCATCTTGCCTTTGCTGGCAATTCCAGCTGGACTTTCTGTTGTCATGCCTGTCTATCTGCTCACTGAGTTTGGCCTCCAGTGCTGCAACAATGCCTTTTCTGTGCAGGTAAACGGGACGCCTGGCACTGAGCCGTGGTCCAGGGAACCTGTCTGTAGTTCTTGTTCCTGTCTTGTGCACTGACTTCAAATGATCTCACTGTGCAGTCTGCCTCACACAGTTCTTGCTTAAATCTCACTGCTGGGTGAGAGGGCTGGACTACAGACTCAAATCTGCTCACAGGAAGCAGGCAGGAGTGTGATTCCCTCAGGATGAGCCTGCCTTTCTGAACCTGCCTGAAATGCTGCACCAGGTTGCTGAACACACTGGCACGGGCTCTGAGTAGTGCTTCAGTGCACAACAAGTAATCACACATCCTCTCAGCCTCGCCAGTGAGACAGGGCTCATCCATCATCTGCACCGAGGTGTGAAATGCTGCCCTGGACACCAGCCTGGGAATACCTCACTGGCAGATTCCCACTGCTGATGGGGACAGCTGTCTCTGGGCCACAAAGATACTTCTGTGTTGCTGGGAGGAAGGAGGTGATAGGTTACTCTGCCAGCACAACAGTGTCCGACAACCAAGGTGAGAACAAAGGACAAGGACCTAAATCTTGGGGAGCTTCCTGTTCCAGCAGAAAACATGGACTTGCAGGGGTTTGGGGTTCAGCACTGCTGCTGGAGTCAGGTACTATCAGACAAAGCCTGTTTCCTTTCCTCACTTGGCAGGGAGAAGCACGGGGGAATCCACTCACAGCTGCAAATGGCCCCTGCCTGTTGTGTTCTGTGTGTCAGTGCCTGTGTGGGCAGCAGCAGCAGCAGCAGCTGGTCAGGTGGATGCCTGTGCCATCAAAAATCCTTACTGCCAAGTAACACGAGGCCTAGAGACTCTCTGCCTCACTGGGGTGAGCCAGGCTGGGATGCTCCTCTGGAGCTGAGACTGAGAAGGGCCTGAAAGTCTTTGTATTTCCACAATTTTATTATCACAAATGTTTCAGCAACAGCAAAAACTGACCCCTAATGTTGCATAGCTCCAGAATTTATTGTGCTTCTCCAGTTATTTGACCTGCTGTTTCCTGCCTTAGAAGGCCACCCAAAGAAGGTCAGAGGGAGGCTTTTGCCAGGGTTTGAGAGTGGTGTGGCAGGGGGAGGCAGGCAGACAGCAGCTCACCTCCATCCCGAGTGGGTCTCGGCGCAGCGCTGGCTTCGACTCCTGATGGGTCTGGACCCAGCAGAGCGTGGCTTAATGAGTGATATTGCTACAAAGCACATTAGTCTGAGCAGCTTATTAATTACTAACTACTCCTCCTGAGGCAACTGAATCAGCAGAGAGCACATCATTAAATCCAAAATTGTTTTTGATATATTTTAAACGTTCTTCTAGAATCCTCTGCCTGGAAGAAAGAAAGAGGGCAGTGGTGAATTGTTCATGTCAATATTGAGTATATTTTAATGGTTCTCAGTCCTGCCTGCTACTCTCACATTTCAATGCAGACCTATTTAATATGCTGTCAACGGTGGCCTTTTTTTTTTTCATTTCTCTTGCCATGTAAAATAATGATCCCAAAGCATTGTTCAAATGAGCACTTTAAGTAAAGAAGGAAACAAAGCCTTAAACATCAGAGGGACAAGGAGTATGTGATCAACGTTTGTGGACTGAAGTGCTTCTTCTGTACCTAGCAAAGAATTCATGCAACAATTTCTCAAGAAGTCTTCTGTGTGCTTTCCAGGCAGGCACAAACTTACTGGGTGAGGTCAGATGCAGCTGCCTTTTTACAGTGCTTCTTAATAAATCCTCTCCTAATTAGATGCTCTCCTGGATAACTTGCAGCTCCAAAGCTCAGAGGAATTTTAATCAGTCCAGCCTCTTTTGGGTGAGGATTACATTAAATGTGTCCATACATCCATGCTGACTGGTCATTTGGTAATGTGTCTGTTTAATCTGCAGGACCTCCAGAGGAAACATGGGAATGATCAACCTAGCACACAGCAAGTCAAGGCTGGGAGATTACCCATTTAGGGCTGGACGTGCTGAAACTTTTCCTGGTATCAGTACAGTATTTATTACATTCTTCAGTATTCTCTGGCAATGGCCTTGGCCCTTGTTCAAGGCTGAGGAACTCTGCTCAAAACCTCAACAGGACACTCGGCATTCCCTGCAGAGCAGGTGCTGTCAGTTGGTGGCAGATGTCTGGCTGGATTCCCCTTCTGCTTTGAGCCCTGCCTGCCGCTAGACCTGCTGCTCTGCCTTTCCCATGGATGCCTCAGAACAATGAACACTTTGGGGTGTGGAGCCATGTGGGGTGGCAGGTAGTGGGGAAGGGAGGCAGGGAAGGGCAGTATCTGACTCAGGATCTCCTTTGTTTCCCCTCTCAGGTGTAAACGGGCTGGGCTAATGATCCAGCAGGGCTGCTGCTGCTGAAGCCAAGTACCAGCATGGTGGTGGTGAGGGTGAAGATGAGAGCAGCTTGCAGAGCTCTGGGGAGTGGTGCCACTGCTCTGCATGCTGGCTCTGCCATGCTTCCCAAAATATGCCCCCTCCCCTCCATAGCTTTTTGGGGAAACAATTTTGGCAGCAAGACCCCTGTCCCTTGTCTCTCATTAGCCCAAGTCAGCCTAGCACATGCTTCCTTCTGGGCAGGGAAAACACAGTTACTATGCAGTAAACTCAGATTCCCAATCTTTGTTTGGGAACTGAGTGATCTGGAAGGTGTGACACAGGAAAAATCTGATGTACGCTGTGCAAAGGCAGCAGCAATTAAAGGCAACCTCCAACATTCATGCCTAATGCTGACCTTGGACCTCTGCCAGCAAAACCAAAGTAAATCCATTACAGAGCTTTACAAGCACAAAAAGGCTTTCACTCAAGCCCTTAACTTGGATGTCCTGCCTGCAGCCAGACCTCTCTGCAGCACTGCTGCTCTGACATCCCCACTTGTCTCCAGCAAACAGGACACAACTGCATTAACTCTGCCCTTTCCTGCTGGCCCTTTTGCTTGGATGGTGGCCACTGAAGTAGCAAGGTACCTCCTCACGTCAGCTGCCATCAGACAACACCTATGCTGCTCAGAGTACATCCTTGAATTTCCTTCCATCCCTTCTTAGAATTCTGCAGCCTTGGGTGGCTGCAAAGAGGAGCAGCTTGGTTGGTGTTACAAAGGTATAAATCCCTTCTCACTCAGTAAGATCAAAATTAGGCTCTTTGGGGCCAAATTATTTTACCAGCGTAACTTGGCAGGACTTCATTGCCTTGTGTAAATGAAGATGGCTCTTTGCATTTACCCCATCAGATGGGTGGCTAATTGCTTGGCATTCCTTGAAGATATGAACAGACGGCAGCAGAACTGATAATTCATCTCAGCTGCTCTCAGGAGAGAAGTGGCAGATTTTTGCATCCACTCCTGTTACACACTCAGGCAGTGCATCTTTCCTGTCCTGAGCTCCTGACAATGACTGAGGTGGAAAACAGCTTTTGTTTCAGCAAGGAGAGATTCCATTCTGACAGTGTCCAGGCCATAGTGCAACATCAGGGTACTCTTAGGATACTATCACCTCAAAACCTCTCCTCATTTCCCTCACCTGGTGGCCTCATTTTTGATCATTTCAATTTCCAGAGCAAACCTACACCTGGCCAGCTCATAGCACATTTGTTCTCATGCAACACTGCTCTCTAGCTCCAAACAACCTGATTCCCCTGTGCTCTTCACAAGGGGAACAAGCAAAATTTATTTAATTTCTTCCCATTTAATAAACTCTTCAGTCCTGTCCCTGGCATGTGTGCCTTGCTGAGTCCCTTCTCATTTGGCATCCTCTTTGACATGATGCAAATCTCATGAAGGTTTGTGTCATTAAGCATTCCTTAACTTTCACAAAGCCGTATCTTACACAGGGATAGTCCCAGCTAATTACTCTCGCATCCTGCTGCTCTTGTTCCCAACTTATGAGCTTCCAATTTACAGCAGTGCTTTTGCCCACAACCCTGAACCTAGTGGAGGGCATGCCCTTCTGCTATCAACATCAGTCTCTCCCCAGCTGTCACTGCCAGAAACAGCCAGCTTCCAAAATATGAAACATCTGCCTGCCCTTCACAAGTGCCAGTCAGTACATGCCACCACTTCTGCTCCATGTCAAGAACTCCCAAAAACTCAGGGATAGTATATGCAAGGCTAGCTCCTGAATTCCTCTAGCATTACCTAAATAATAATTTATAAATAAAAATATATTTTTTAATTTTATTTATAAATAAAAATAAAAATAAATTATCTGCATGTGTGGTCTTGAAGTACTGAGATTGCATTTTTTCCTTGCTGAGCAGTGCATCACAGAAAGCACAAGGCCAGTCCAGCACAGCTGCTTTTCACCCTATTGAGGTTTTTTTTTAAATTTGTTTTGTTTACCTTTGAATGTGTTCTTTCTTTTAAAACTTCTTTTCTACCTTGAATCAAGATACAAAGGTGCTGAATACACTGCTGTAAATACACTTATACAAGAATACTTGTAACACTTCCTAGAAGCCTATACCTAGATAAAAAAATTTACTCCAAGTGTTGTTTTAATTTTAAAAATAAGGTAACTCGAAGCTGAAGCCTTGTGTTCACCAATTTTAAAAGCTTATGAAGTAAGGAAATGTTGGAAAGGAAATAAAACTGTTTTGCCTAACATATTTGAATTCACAGAAGCCAGCAGTGATTTACATTGTTATTGAGATTATTTCTTGCAGTATGCACTGCCAAATCTACATTCCACAAGCATTGATATTTTAGGTTGTTTTTATGCAAAACTGCTTCTTTTGTTTCCCAAACCTAGACATTTCTTCCAACTGCTGATCTTTCTGTGTCCCACACAGACCTTTTAGTGATAAGAAGAGGAAAAACAAAAGTATTCTCATGCCCAGGACACAACAGAAAGCAGCCCCACTGTACTCTAGTTCAAAATCCCTCCACTGCACTTCATAAAGACAGATTTTAACAAATTTACACTTACTGAAAATAACACATTAGCTTTTATTTTGCTCATTTGCCCCAGTGCACAATTATGCTATTTAACATGTAAATTGTAATAACAGAACTGCAAGCAGCTTCATAAAATGAAAGACCAAATACACTTGTAACATGATCAGACTGTTTTTAATCTGGTGGATAAGGAACAGTGGGGTAGAAGGGAATAATCTGTTTTAGGGTCCAATACACAACCTATCTTGTTGTTTCAACACATACATGTTATTAAAAGCCACTGTTTAGCAGTGTAACATGCACCTAAAAATTGACAATGTGGGACATCATCCATTAAATACACTATTTGTAGATGAGAATCGTTAGGGATGGGAAAAGGATTAAAATAAGAAGAAAAGCACCAGGGCTCCACAGCCCTTCTAGAACCAGGTACTTTGCAGGGAGAGTGTAATGCCGTTTGTCAGCTCTACTGTGCCATGCTGTGAGGACGAGCATTTGGTCCATTTCCTGCATGTCTACCGTAGAAATGCACTTCTTTGGGAAAGCAACCACCAGGGCTCTGCAAGCGTGGGGCCACCTCACACCCCCAGCTTATTGGCCTGGGTGAGGACAACCTTGAGGACTGGCATGAAAGCAGAGGTCTCGCTGAAGTTGCTGGTGCTGACGATGTGTGTGTGGATGTTCAGTCCCTCCTGGTAGTTGCGGGTCTCGATGCTCTTCACGATGTTGTGCAAGCCACTAATGATGGTTGGAGAGAGCTGCAAGGAAGGCAGGCAAGGCAGGTCAGCACAAAGGAAAAGAAAAACTAGAATAAAGAACCCCTAGGAAAAAAACTTCTGAGCATGGTGCTTGGCTCTCAGGAAACTGTAGCTCCTTTATCTGCATAGCCATTTTCAGAGCTGTCACTGGCAAGTCTAACAACAGACTTCAACCAGAATGGACCTTCTCTGCAGCATTGCTATGCCCTGCAAGCCTTCCGTGCCAGCCCCTGGATGCACTTCCCTGGGGTGGGAGACCTGCTGTGACACACTCCTGGCACCAGAAAAACCTACTGAGCTTTTGCCTCGGGGTAAGGTTGATTGCTCAGCAAACATGCCCTGACAACAAGAGGATTACATCACTCTAATCTTAAGGTACTAAGACATTTAAGCACAGTCCTTTATTCTGCCAAAGCCTCCTGGGAGGCTTTGAAAAAAAATTACCAGATCTTCAAAAGTACTTGCACATCTGCCTTCCAGTGAAGTCACTGAGCCTTCAAAATGGAAGTCCCCTGGGTTCTGTTTTGACCCCAGGCTGTGTGTCTCAGTTCCTGCCTGGAGCAGAGAAATGGTGCCTGCTGCAAGGGGCTCTGCCCTTTGGCTGAGCACAGCCTCTGCACAGCATCATAAAACTCATGACACAACCCCAAAACAACACTGTAAAGTCTGCACAGGCACGTGGGACTAAGCACAGTAACTGGTTGTTTTCTAAGAAATCCATGCAAACTTCTAATAAATGGATGTAGAGCACACTTCCAAAGAAAAGTGAGCACCTGCTATGTACTGCAGAAGTAGCAGTGCACCAAGGAAGTCATTGGCCATACATGACTGAGGGGTGGGGGGAAGTAAAACAGAACTTACTGTCTGTTCCCTAAGTTTGTCATACAGGAACTCCAGGCGTTTATTTGCATCATCCAGTTTCCTCTTGGTTTGCTGCAAGACAAATAAATATATCAAAGGACAGGAATTTTTAGAATCCCAGACTAATCTGATACCATTGCAAAGAGATCCATGGAACACATCAAATTCCTTTCTCAACAACATTTTCCTAACACATCATTTGGAGTTTTTGTTCTGTATTTTTCTCCCCCAATTTTGCTAGGAAAGGCCACATGACTGTAGTTCTCCACATGTAAACACTTCAGCTGTCTACAGAAATTAGAAAACGGTGGAGGTGCACCCTGAAAGCCTCTGGTCATTTGCAAACCCCACTGGCATAGATAAGAAAAGTGATAGAATACTGAGTTGCAGCACAATTTTTTTCCTGTGGTTCACTGAAAAAGCATAGTGATAACTGGACAAAATTCTTACTCGAATGAAGCATCCAGCAACACTAGTGAGAGCTTAAGGGCACATGCAGATTCTCCATTTCTAAGTGTGTACAACTCAGCCATCATTTATGGCAAATCCTAATTATATTTTTTCTCATGTGAATAGTAAAGCCAGCAGTTTGTCTAAGCTTTTAGTGTCAACAGAAAAACTAATAGCCTAACCCAATCTGTCCTTACAGACACTTTGTGCTTCCATGACTTTTGTAAAGTAAACCACTCACTGATGTGCCTCAAATTATTTTGCCACCAAAGGCTCTTAAAATAACCCCAGTACATTTCACCTGGAGCTGCAGCTGCTGTAGAAATTAATTTTATCAATTTTTTTTAAACAACTTCTAAAATTGTAGATTTTATTCCAGAGTAATAAAACAGAAATAAAGCATCAAGGTTACAATTGCAGGAGCACAAAAAAGCTGCTGGTCAGCAGCAGCAGAAATGGTATCAGTGCACAAGATTAAGAAATTCCCTCCTAAATCAGTCTGTGCATCAATCCATCTTCACTTAGGATAACTGCCATTTTCCCTAGCAAGTGGAAACGTTTCTCTGGATTAAATAACTGCCTGGAGAAAATAAAGCCTGTGGGAATGCTCTAGCTCAAGGGTGAAGACCAACTGCTGGCTGCTTGCTGTGCTAGAAATTAGGGAAAGCTGTTCAGATGGCATCAAGGAGAATACAGCACATGGATCTTGGGCCACATGTAGAAAACTGCTCGGCAGCAGTTACATCATCAAGGAACTGAGATAGCTCAGGAAAAAATACCCCAAGAAGAGCAGGTAAGAAACCCCCAGTTCTTTTGGACTGCCTAACTCTCAGATGCATGACCACAGAACCCATGAAAAGGTGTACATGCTATTTTTATATTACAGATGGTCAGCTAGGACAGAGAGGAATAAACTGTGTCTAGGAAACAGCAAGCCATCTCTCCAGCCAAAGCAATTCAGTGGAACTGCAAACTGGGTGTTCTTCCTCGCTCTTTAGGTCACGTTCCCATTTTCCCCTTTAGAATGAAACACCTGAGCAGTGCTTGTATTTGCTCTGACAACAACTGATGTGTACAGTCAGGATGGTGTCTCTTGTCTCCGTGGGCTGAAACACTTTCACTGCCTAAAAAAATCAGAGAGACTTAACAAGGAGCAAGCAAAATGTGTGGGCAGAGCAGAAAAGCAACCCCCAGGTGGAGATATGAGTGGAATAGGCTTTTGCCTTCTCAGGCTGGGGGAAGGGGCACTTAGAGGAAGAAAAGGTCAAAGGGAATGCAGAATACACTATATATAAATGCAAACACACACACACGTATGTACTCTACAGCCTTTAAATAAAGGATTTTGAGCAATTGTGTGATACTGAACCGACAAGAGCACAAGTCTGTGCTGCTGACCAAGCAAATTCAGTGCACAAAGCCCTCTGCATGCCACCAGCACCACCTTTTAGCATGTGGCAGGCACGAGCTGAACATCAGCACCTGGGCTTTGTGGTGGCATGTTATTTACTGGCCATCAGAAATAAACGAGCAGCTTTGGGAGGGATAGCTCATTTACAAAGTACAGGCTGCCATGGGAAATGTTTTTCCTATCCAGCTCCAGTGGTTGTGTTAAAGTTGTTAACCTTCCCTTTCCCAGGCAACTGTTGTTTCCCTTTGAAATGAGTTTGTTATCAGAAATCACAAGTCACAGAAATCACCTACCGGATCGGAGGCAGACAGCAGGCACCTCTGGATGAGAGCTTCAAACGTCGTCTTCAGAATAAGGTGCTCCTCAGGGATGGGCTTCTTGGTAATCTTCTCTGTTGGCAGTGCCTGCACATGCTGAGCAACAGAGGACAGGTGAGGTTTTTCCAGGTCACTGTGCCCACATGTTGTTTTCAGCTAAACCAAGTGGCATTACTGCCTAGCTTGGCACAGCTCCTATTTCTTCCCTGTGGGTGTGTGGAGGTGACTTTACCAGCACCTGCTGTTGCTCCCTCTGGGAGGCTGTGAAAGCTGCAGAAGGAAGCAGCTTGCTGGCCCATACTGACTATAGGATTAATGCCATCTAGGTGGAGATTACAGTAGCAAAATGCCAGCATGGTACAAAGCCAGTGCCTAGAAACCCCACAGTACACTTTGTGGCTACAAGAAAAGCCTGGACAGCAGGATCCTGCCTGGCAGGCTCTACTGATGGACAAGCAAACCCCATGCAGTGCTGGGGCTACGTTACCTGGATGGCATTGCCAATCGGGGCCCCCGGGGCCCCCTCCGTGCTGGGTTTGGAAACGGTGGGTGGCATGGTGGATGGCCCCAGGGGCTGGGCAGCAGGCTGGAAGCCACCCTGCAGCACCATCTGCCCTGCAGGGAGGTGTGGAGGCTGGAAGCTGGGGGCACTGCTGGGCGGTGCTGGAGCCTGGGGCTGCTGCATCTGAGACTGCGGGTCCGCCAGCGGGTTCATGATGGGGGAGGTGATGGGGACCGGGGGCAGGAAGTTGTCAGGGACCTGGGGAAAAAAGCAGGGCATTTATGTTGGTGTGGCTGCTGCAGGCATAGCACAACACCCAGCTCCTACAGACTTTCCAATCAGAATTGCACTCTGGCTGACCAAACCCATCCCCTCTGGCTGCACAGTAAGTGCCTTGGTGCAGCCCAGCCTGCTCCTGGCCACAAGAGCTGAGTGCAGCCACCTCCAATCACAGCCACTCTCCCTCCAAACCACAGGTTTGGCAGACCAGCACTATTAGCAGAGAAAACTAACCCACACTTAGATCTATTCTTACTATTGGGTCATTATATTTAGACTTTCATGTCTCACTTTCAAGGGTGTATTTTTGTCCATGCAGCACAGTACGTAGGTCACAGCCAGCAACATGCCCCAGTAAAGCTTCTGAAAGCCTTTCAGGCTTCTGGCACACAGGTCTGCACTAAGGCAGATTACCAGGGCATTTCAGATTCATCCTTGAGCATCTGCCAGTCTTAACACTGGGGTGTTTTCCAAACATTTGGTAAAGAGAAGAAACAACAAAATGAGCTACTGGCCTCTGCTACACATCATGCAGGAATCAAAACAACAGAAAGGGCTTCCATGGGAATGTGCACATTTCTTTGGGTGTGCATGGAAAAAAAAAGGGAAGATTGAAGAATCCTGAATGACTGATGTTAGAATTGAGCTAGTGGCTTGAGACAGAAAAAAAAATTCCCAATCCAGCAACAAAGTCAATTATAAAAGAAATTAATCACAGCAATAAACTTTTGAGTGGTGAATAAGTTCATACTTAGGAGGAAAACAGCTGAAAATTATGGCTTGAAATGCCAGATATTTCTTCTCTTTTATAACAGTCCATGTGGCAAGTCATTTCATAACATCCTAAACCACCCCTCAGACACTGGAGAGAAGGGAAATAAACATAGAAACATGACTGACAGATTTGTTAAATACTCAAGAGGGAATGCAACAAACACATTCCTCATTTAGAAGGAGCCAACCCGCAAGCCTTGGCTATGGCAGAAATTCTGGCTGTGACACACACACAACAGAAGTAGCAAGAGCCCCATGTGCAGAAGGCTGCTTCTTGAGTTCTCTGCTCCAGCAGTTATTGTGACACAAAGAGTTCTCTATCCAGCCTCCAAAGGCTTCTTCACCTTGAACTGCAGAGACCAAAACCCAAAGGGTAAAGAAGACTTCTGTCTTTGCCTTCACCCAGACCTTATCTTGGCTGCTCTAATGTTTTGTTCTCCCCATACTTTACATGCTCCAGACTGACTCCTGCCTCCCAGGGTCAGAGTGGTAGATAACTGCTGTGGAGATACTCCAGGCTACAGCAGCACCAGGGGATGAAAAGGCTCACTCTGCTCTGTGCCAAGTGTTCCAGTTATCCTGCCCTGCTGCAATTTAAATCCATTTTGCAAAACTACATTATCTCCATCATGGAAATTGTCTTACTCTCAACAGATCTCTCAGGGTCAGACCCTTAATCAGGATAAATTGCTTTCAGTTCCAGCAATGTCAATAATCTATAACAATTTGCACAGCCTCCTTATTTGCCTAAGTATCATCTCCTGCAAAACTCTGCTGCTTTACTGCAGATGAAAACAGTTGGAAGTATTTGCTTCAGACTACAAACAATGTTGTTATTAACAATGACAACTTCAGCAAAAACCCACCATCTCTTTAGAGGCTACGACATTTTGAGAGGGATAATGCATATTAGAGAGACATAAAGGCCATTCCTGCTCATGAGATGCAGCTTTTGTTTGTTGCTAACCCTTCTCTTCCCTTCTCCTGCCAACAAGTTTCCCAAGAGCAGCTTAAACTATTGTTTTTCAAGGGATCAGCACTCAGTTGTGTTGAGGTAGGACTTCCTAGAGTACCTTCTTCTTCTTGGCAGCTCTGTTGAGGGTGGGAGGGTCATTCCAGCCGTTCTGAGGCCCTGGGACAGAAAGAGAACAGAGACTGTAAGTACCTGGGAAGAAGGCAGTGATACCTTCTTAAGCTCAGCTGATCCATGTCATGCTCTGCTGGCAGAGCCTGCCCTGACCTGCCTGTTCCTCTGCCCTTCCCTGAGGGCCAGAACATCTCCTGTGCCAGCCAGAGCCTCCCAACATCCCTGCCATCAGACCCTTTGGGCTCCACACCCACTGGGCAAAGTTCGGGATCTTGACCAACTGTTCCCAAGCTAATAACCTAATAATTAACTTTGTCTTCTCTTGCAGGAAAAAAGAGCTTTGAGCAGACATGCCTTTGAAGAGGGCCTACCATGCCCTCAAAAGCTCTGCTACACAGACTGTAAATGTGATGAGAGCTTATCCACAACATTATGTGAAGTTCCCCAGCCACACCACACAAAACACCACACAAAAAGAAGAGGCATAAGAGGCCTTAAGCATTTCAGGCCAGGTTGACCCAGTCACCTTGGAAACACAAAAGAGCCATAACCCCAGCTTTCCCCTGGCAGCTACAGCATGGTTGTGCCCTGAATCAGAGCAGAGCTGCTTGAGCAAGGTGGAAAAATCTGGCTATTTGTACCAGGGGTGATCTGTTTGAAACTGGAAGCACAGAGCATGTCTGAGCAGATTCACTCCCAGCCTGGGGTGCTGCTCTGCACCAAGCCTTCTGCTCTCCCAAGAAAGCAAGCCCCCTGCAGCTGGGAGATCTGCACCCAAAGCTTCCATCAGCACAGTAGGAAGAGTTGCCCACCTCCTCATGGAGCACATGGAATTGGGCCCATGGCATTAGCACAGCTCCCCAAGTTATCAGGATTTATTGCACAAAGCCACAAAAAAGCCAACAAAACCAAATCCCTGCTCAATGGACTTTTTCACCACAGTGTTTTTCACTTAGCAGATGATGAATTTACCTTAGACAGCACAGGTCAATTTATCTGAAATTTCATTTGCTCCCAGGCTTTTAGCAAACAAATTCCACATCCAGAGCATGTTAAAGGGGTAAATGAAAAACTATTCAAAACCCCTTTCACATTGCTTTCTCTTTAACCAAAGGCAGTGCCATCTCCTGGCAGCCTCCTCTATCCCTCCCTATCTAGAAAATCCCAGAGTATTTCAGATACAGGGAGTCTAACTGATAGGAATAGGATGTCTTTCCTGGAATAATTTGCATTAAAAAGGAAAATATTTTAAAAATATTTGTTTCTGTGGTTAAAAACTCCAGATATATTGTTATTGGTTTCAATTAAGGAATTAAAAATCAATTTGATTAAAGTCGAATTGGCAAACAGCATCACACTTAATGTTCTGTAAAGAACATTTGCATAATTGATGTCCATTCAATTAATTTCATGTAGTGGCTGTAATTATTTTCAGGTTAGGTGGTACCTAGTTCACCTGCGAAGGGAGAGGCCTGGTCTTGAGATGGTAGACTTTCTGCAGACAAAATGCAAAGATAACTAAAAAAAAAATTTCTTCAAAAATAATAAAGCAGTTGGCCTTTAATTTTTGACCAGCAATTTAGTTTCACAACATGCATCAGCAGAAAAAAAACCACCTGACCAAGTTACAATGCCAGCCTGGAGACAAAGTCATTTGTTCAAACCCCCCATGGAATTGCTTTTATCCACCTTCCCCCACAACAGGCCTGTTGCTCTTTCCATGCAGTAAATCAGTGTTTTTAGTTGTTTGTAACACATGTTGCAGTGTTCTGGCCTTTTTTCTTCTCTCTTCTGATACTCTCATTTTCTACTCCAGTGCAGCACACAGACCATTATTCTTAGCCACAATCTTGTCAACATCATTTTACCATTCCAGAAAGCTTTTCAAGAGCTGCTTGAAGTACCTGACTTTAAGGTGGATCTCCCAAGTATTTTCTCAAACCAAGGCATGCTCTCAACTGCATGCAGCCCAGCAACATGAGTATGTTCACACATCAGCTTTACACTCACACAGAGACACTGCCTGCTTAGACTGAGCAACAAATCCAAATGGCAAAATGTAGCCAGTAAAGGCCTTACCATTCCAAAGAGGAAAGGAGCACTGGGGAGGAGATAACTCCTGTCCCTGGGGTTGGCCTGCTCATACTTTTGGTGAAAACTCTTCCCCTTAGCTTAGGATTGGTCTATTGCATTTTCCAACAAGATTCAAGATGCTGAAAATTAGAACTCCCTTGAAAGTATGTTCTAAGATCTAACACAAAACAAAGTGAAAGGGGTTGAATATAAAATTAAATATGGGCTTTTCTTGCTTACAGAAGCTTCAAGCACAACTTAACATACTGATGCTTTTGCAAAAACCAGAAAATATTTACATAACTCTTCCTTTTTACATGTATCTTTAAATCTAAGCCAGTTCAAAGATCAGGTGCTTGTGAAGAGTTCAGATTTGAGATATTTTTTCCTTCCTCCCTTATTCCTGCTTTTAAATGAGTCACAACTACAAAGTGAAGCATGATGTTCCCAGATAAGATCATCACCACACACAAAAGCACACCACTTTGTTGCCAGGATCAGCATCACTGCACCAGAACACTTGTGAGTTACAGGTGAGATCTACTTCTGGCTGCAGATCTCAGTGGTTCTACAGGATCTCATGCCAAGGCATCCCCCACTGGGCAGTGCAGCTGCTCAGAAAATGTGTTGGTGGTTAAGCATATTAAGCATGTACACTGTCATTGCTGCACTTAGAAAACAAGCGTTTTTTCATTCTTGTTGGTATACTTTCTGAAAGGTGTAATCTAAACACTAGAAGAGAACAGAGTGTGCTCTTCAGACACACTTCATCTTTTTTCCACAGTTCTCCAGCTGCAATCATCAATTGTGTGTAGGCATGAGCCATCCTGGGCTCAGCACCTCACCATGCCCTGCAGTCAACCCCTGCATTTCAGCCTAAGGCTGCAGAAATCAGAGAGGATGCCCGAGTTTGGGTTCCTGAAGGTCTGACACTTTGTACTGGCTACCCTGCTCACCACAGCAGCTGAGAAAAACAGAAGCAGCATGGATAGTTCTCAGAAAGTTTGTTAAAAAGCCTAATATGAACAACTTTTAACTCTGAAAAGAGCTTCACCCACCCTGAGCATGCCATGTGGACTATGTCACGTCACTGCAAGAAACTCAGCAAGTGGCAGACCTGAGGTGCCTGCCAGTGATGCAAGTTAAGCAGTAAAATGGATAAAAAAGAACAATTTTCTTATTCCTTGCATTTATTTGGAGGTGCAGAAGCTATGCTGTCTGCGTTATAATGTGCTGCTTGACATTCCAAGTCTAGAACCCTACCCAGCACCTCTCCCTCCATACAATTTAATAATTCCTCTGAATTAGAGATTCAAGTTTGACATGCCCTGTAATGTGGGGTCAGGAGAGATCATACTACAGCACCTCTAAAAACAGAAAGGACACCAAATCTGGCTGCATGGATAGAAAAGGCCTTTTCTCCCCTTGCAACTCTGGCAGTCCTACAGCAGGCCTATTTTTTGACATAGCAAAAGACCACTTTTCCCCCAAACACAAGGTGGTATGTGAGCTGCCAGCCTCAAGGACACTAGCAGGAGCACCTACTCATAGGATTCACACTGCCAAAGGCAAAATGCCTTTTTTGCACTGCATCACCCCTAACAAACTTAAAATCAGAGAGGGAATGACAGTGGGCACATCAGGGTCTGTCAGTAAAACAACCATCCCCAAAACATCCCTCAAATCTTGCTTGGTAGTCCCTGTACCCTCTGCTTCCCAGATCTGCTCCTTGACTCTGCAGCTGGACCACCTGGAGGTGAAGGGTGTTCATGAGCAGGTTTAGAAAAGGACTGCTGATTCTTCCTGCACTGTCTGACATGCAAAGCTGCTGTTTCACAGGCTGCTAAGTGAAGGCACGGGTTTGTCATGGCAGGCAAGGTCACTGTCCCACAGCAGTGACACCTAGGCAGTCACAAGCAGGCATGGAGCCCCACCTCAGCAAGTGCTCTCTCACCAAGCATGCTCCAACATGCTCCTAAGTGTCAGCCACACACACATGCTTTTAATTGACATTCAGGGAAGAGACGTGTAAAAGCATTTCTAAATCACTTCTGATTATCTTTTAAGGCATTCATAACCTCAGTAAATCCCATCACAATAAGAGGTCAGGGAAAAAATAACAAAAGAGAGCTGATGCTATGGGAAAGGCTGTTTAAATTAAATATGCTGCCAATCCAGGCTTAAAAGGCTGCTCAAGAACCAGGGACATGAACCAATCACATCTGCAAAATCATTCAGCGAGGAGAATTGGGATTATCTTGTCTGCAGCGATTAGGAAAACTTGCTCATTTTTGTACTCTGCTCTCCAGTCACAGTGCAGGCTCTGACACCAATGTTAAAAGTGAGCCATGATCCCTCCATGGCATACAACAGCCTCATAAGAAGCCCGTTGTAGTATCCTGTCTTGGGCAAGACAAAAGCTCTGTGACAGTGGCAAGGTCTGGCTCCCCAGAGAAAGGTGACTGCTCATGCTGCTGAGCACCAACACAGCCCTATCACAGATGCATGGGGTGATGATGTGGTTTAGAAATGCTTTGAACTGATCTCTAAGCAAAAGCAAACTTTTTACAGAGCATTCACAAGGAAAGAAGTGCATATTTAACTGAGTAGGTGAAGACCAAACCCCTCCCTCCTCCCTGCCTGCCCCCCTGTCCAAGCGCAGACCTGTTCTCTGGGATGCAGGAAGATCACTGGTTGCAGGCAGAGTACCTGTTGGTCCAGTAGGTAATGCATAAGCCACAGAAGTTGCTGGAAGTCCTGGCCTGCCATGCTGAAAGGATGTGCCAGAAGGAGGAACAGGGAAGGAAGAGATGGGATTCAGGCTCGTTGGGGAGGGCTGAGGCTGCCCAGGGTACAGCGGGGAGGGCACGGAGTGGGCAGGGGCAGAGGGCAGGTAGGAGGGGGTGTTGTTAGGGGCAGGGCTGGGGTAAGAGGCTGAAGCAGGGGCAGCAATAGGCTGCTGAGGCTGATAGAGAGCTGGTCCCCCAGTTCCAGAGTACTGCTGTGTGGCCTGATATGCTACAAACAGGGAGAAAAAACAGTCAGTGAGTTCACAACAGAACAAGAGGTTTCATCTGCCTCTGCTTCCTTCTTCCCTTGACTCTCCCCTCTTCATGCCCCTACCCCCCAAAACCACTTACCTGCCCAGCCAAATCCTGGCTCCCACAACTCTGCCTGCACTTGCAGGACTGCTCAAATCCCCAGCCTGTCACTGGGAGCAGGGAGGCACAGAGAGGATGGCCTTGGCTCAAAGGACTGCTGCTCTCCCACACAAACCCTCCAGCCCAGAGCCACAATGCTGTTTGGGGTGGGGCTGGACACACGGACACAGCTGTCTTCTGCACCACTGCAATCCTCACAGAGGCTCTCAGAGAAAGGAAAGCCCTGTCCCAAGGTTTTCACAGAGGGAAAACTTAGGCCAAAGAAATGAATACAGACTCTGGAAGGGAATGTAAGCTCACAGCCTTTCACTATGGGTCCTGCAGCCTACTTTCACTGCCTCTGCCCATCTATGGCCATTTTTCCTCTCTCATGCCAGTACTTTCAGTCCCTGCTTTGAGCGAGACAGGGCTCTGCCCCCTTCACTCACCTCTACTCATTTCCTCATCCCCTCTCCCATTCTAATGAGCCCTAATGAGAAATGGATGGCCCAGCTGTGTCTCTCTTTTACCAGGTCTGTGCTGCTTTCCCAGGACTCAGACGCTGGAGTCTCTGACCCTAGCACAACCCTGGGCCAGGCCAGCTGAGGAGTGAGTCCAAGAGCTGTGGGTAGACACCCCAGCAGAGGAGGAATGTTTGACAGAGGGTGTCTGAAGCCTGGACTCCACCAAGAAATGACAACCCTCAGATGTCACCTCACCTTTCTCCCTACCCTACAAGAACTCTGGGACTGGTTTGGTCTGAACACTCCCAAGCACAGGGAGGGGACTGGTTATCCCTGAGTTAAAGGTGGCCCACCTGAGTGGGAGGCTGCTGTTACTCACTCTGTGGGTACGCTGGCCGTGCTCCTGCTTGCGAGTACATGCTGTAGTTGGAAGATGTGGCTTGCTGTGGTGGCATGCTGGGGCCAACAGCTCCTGGCATAATAAACCCTGGAGGAGGTGGGTTGTCCCCCTATCAAAAAAAAAAAATTACAGGAAAACTGGTTGGGAGAGACAGGATTTAAGCAGTAATGGTAATGCAGTGCTGAAGCAGAACTGCAGCAAAATGATGAGTTCACATTTCAAGGCCTGAAACCATATTCCCAGGAAGAAGGGAATCACCAGCACAGGGGCAAATGCCTCCAACCACCCCAGTGCCTTAGGGTGCCCAGCACAGCACTGAAAGCACAGCTGGATGTGCAGTGACTTCAGTAGCAAGCAGAGCAGCACACACCTGCCTGCACAAGGAAGAGCTCCCTGCCAGTGCTGCCTGGTGTTCTGGCAGCCCGAGAGCACCCGGCCATCTTTCAACTAAATGTAACTCTGAAACTTCTAATCTCCATGGAAAAGGGGGAAAGGGAAAAATCACACTTCAAATATTCCAGTGTGGGACAAGGGTTGGGCAGACTCAGGTCACACTGAGATCCCACTCAAGACTTTCCAGTGCCACTCCTCTGGGCATTGGTGAAAAAAAAAAAAAAAGTAAGGAGATGCAGAGGAGTAAAACCAGAGCACACATGGAAGCTGCTCTGTCCATCTATCTGTACCAGACTGTGCCAAGCATACAGATTACACCAGGGGACACACTGGGGTGGAGCAGAGGCTCAGAGAGGAATAATGAAGGTTATACCTGTGTGTCAGAGGGACAGCCTGCAGGAGGATGGCTGGGAAGGGCAGTAGGAGTTTTGTTACTCCAGGTAGTGACAGTAGGGGCAATTCTAACCTGAATTGAACAAAGAAATACCAATCATGGAAAACAAAACAATAAAAAGGTCTAAAGGGTTTCACAAAACAAGCTGCAAAGAAGTGAAGGCAAGAAGGTTTGCATGCTGGCACTTGTAACAGCCATAAAATCTCAGAGGAAGAAGGGAATAGCATTCAAGACAGACAAAAATCACTGTGCACTGGAGCCAAAGTGAATTGCAGAGTGCAGATGAAGCACAGTGTTGCAGCTGCAATAGGCTGTGGAGCAAGTGCAGTGTTATGTGTGCCAGTCAGCCAGGTCTCCATCTTTCATCACATTTTCCTACTGCAGAAGCCCCCCCAACCACTGGTCCATGACAGTGAGCATCATTAACCACAGCTGCAAGCCCCAGGTTCCATGTTAAATTCAAACATATGTCTCACACATGAGGAGTCTGTACAGATTGAGCTTCAGATGAATCAAAAAAGGTTAAAATATAATTTTAAAAGGTTAAAAACTGATATTCAGCTCTTGCACATGCACAAATACACCTCTTAATGGTAATTGCTTCCTAGCCAGTCTCCCAAAGCTCCTTTCCTCCATCTTCCTTCTTTGCCACTCCAAATGGCTTCAATTCCATACAACCACTCCTACCTTTCTGATGGGATAGAAATCAAGAACTTCCTGTGCCTGGGACATGCCTGAGCAAGGAGCTGGCATGCTGCTCAATGCAGGACACATGGCTGGGGTTCAAAGATACAAGCAGAGGGAAAGCTGTGACCCTGCAGCCCTGGCTGGCTCAGCTGGCTTCAGTCTATGTGTCTCTAACCCCACGCAGTGCTAAGCTAATGGTGCAGTCAGCTGCACAACAGCCACTGCTAATGCCTGCATAACTCATCACCAGAGCATCTGAAAGACTTTTCTCCCCATGTCACGCCTGGCTTACTCAGATGAAAAAGAGGGTTCAACAAAACTATGCTGAAAGGAATCCAAGTATTAAGAACATGTTCCTGTTTGGGACAGCAGTTAAACAAAGGCTGCCTCAAGCTTGAACAAGTCCTATACAAAGCAAGCATCCTAACATACAAACATGTAATTTCTCTCCATTCTGGTTCATCAGCTGGGAACCTTTCTGACTGACACCTGTCCCCTTCAAGCCCTTCCTGCTGAGGATGAACTCCCTGAAAAGACAGCAACACAAGGGGTTGTAACTCCCAGTTAACTCATGGGGTTATGATACACCCAGCCTTTAATTAACAAGCAGGGTTTGCTGAAATAATTGCTTGAGACATTTCAGAAACAGTGGGAGAAAGAGGGAACTCTGGTTTAAAAAAGCATTGCTCATATCTCAACATCTAGAGGAGAGGTGCTATTCTCCAGAGCCAAACAGGACACACAGAGCTTCACTTCTCAAGGCAACTCATTGGTTACAAGAAAGAAAGCCAAAGACACAGACAGCAGAGTAGACTTGATTATTAATGAGGATGCATTTTAAATCATATGCAATGCGTTTAGCAAGGTAAATCCTGGATGAAGGCTTTGTCTCTTTGGAAATCTACCATGCTAATACCCTGGAGAGAAGGCAGAGACATACACTACTGCTGACATCAAGAATGTTCAACTCCCCTCGCAACCTTTCATCCCTTCTTTCTTCCTGCCCTGGTTTTTCTGGCAGGCAGTGATTGGGGGCAGCACAGACAAGAGATACCTCTGCTTGTGCCAATCTCTGCCTAAGGAGAACAGCCACAGCTCTGCTCTCAGAAAATCCCAGCCCAGAGCACCTTTAGAGGGGGGGCCAGATGAGTTGCAGTGCTGCGCTGGGGGATTAAATACCTGGCAGTGCTCTCTAAGCACACACACACAGCCAGGGCTGCCCAACACACCACACTGCCCTGACGGCCAGTGTGCTCTGCTGCAGTGTCATCCTCAGGTTAGAGGTAAAACCAGAGAATTTCCCTTCCCTATTTCTCCTCTTCCTCCCTGCACAGCTCCCTTATTAGTCTCATACTCACCTTGTCTTTCTTGTAGCAGAGCTCACTCTCAGCCTCCCCACCAGCCCACGCCCTCTTACACCGGGCTGGGAAGGTGTTTTCACAACAGGCTGTACCCACAGCTGCAGAAAAGTGCCCTCAGTTTGCTATAACCACTGCTCAGCAACTTCTGCAGCCAAAATCAGAGCTAGGGGTGGGAATAATCTGCCCCAAAGGAGGTTGGAGAGCAGCATGAGCAAGCCCCAAGGCTTGCAGGGACGGGACAACATCAGGGACTGTGAGAGGAAGCACACAGAACTCCTGCAGTGCTCTCCTACACAGCTGTTCTTGGCACTGAAGCACATTTTCAAACAAAGGGGGAAACACCTAATCTTCAGAAGCAGGCTACTTGACAAGGTCTTTAAAGGATGTTTCCAGGTGAGGAGTAAAGGAGGCATCTGTACTGACTGAAAGGAAGCACCAATGACCTTCACCACAAGGCTCTCAGTAGAGGTTTGTCACACAGCCTCAGATCAAGAGAAAAGAAAAAAATTATTACATCCATCACTCTGCAGAACTCAAGCACCATGCCCCATCCTTACTACCAAAGGCCATTTACCTGCTGGTAATACTGCTGGGCTGGAGCCTGGGGCGGCTGCATCCGTCCAGCCACGGGGCCAGCTCGCCCTTTGGGCATAGGCTCTCTCTCATATGGTCCCTTGAGGCCGTCCTGTCCCACTGGGAGCTCCCCTTGGGCTCTGCAAAGCCTGTCCCGTAGCTGCACGATGTTTGGCTGCAATCAGAAAAAGACAGTGAAGGGAGCTGAGATGCACTGCCTGGCACCCAGTGCATCACACCAAGAGGCTGAGTGGCCACTCACTGATGAGCTCTCTCTGAGCCTGCTTTATTTCACTGGAATAAGTCTTTTCTGCATGAGACATGAGGCTGTTGGAACTGCCTTACAACTGCCTCATTCCCAAACCAGCTGTCTACAAATATCAGCTGATGGAAGATGGGAAGTCAGAAGAGAACAATTAAATGTTAATGTCATTTCATCTGCCTTATCTGGCTTGCAGGAGGGACACCCTTTGGCAGTCACTGGCTGCAGGCACAAGGGTGTGAAACCAAGAGGGAGCAGAAGTTTGCTGCCTGCCAGCTCAGTGAGGCCAGTGCAGGGCAAGTTAAACAGCCTGACTGTCACACTCCAAGGCACAGGTCAAGTGGCAGTCCTGATGCTGAACTGCACCAGAGCTCTGCTTGAAGCACACGTGTTCACACACAGAGAGGGAGCAAAGAGTCTCAAGGCCCCATACCTGGTTGGTGTTAGCAGGGAGGAAGGTGAGTGCTGCAGCCAGGCTTCCCTGAGCAGCCAGGAGGTTGGCATATTGGCTCATCTTCTCGGCCAAAAGGGCACCCATGGCGTTCGGGTCCACAGCCTGCGTGAGCTGCACGGCTTTGCGCAGGATCACGACCTTCTCTATTAAATCCTGGAAGATCAGGAGGGGAAAAACCCACCCACAAGTGAGAACAACAAAGGGAAGTAGGCCCTGGCTTAAGACTGTCCCTGGAAGGACCCCTCTCACCCAGTGGGGAGCCCAAGCCAAGCGCAGATTTCCCAAACAGCCACATGTGCACCAAAGGCACAGCTGCTCCCAGAGGATGGAACAGCAGCCACCACCAAGCAGCTTCTAACAGCAGAGCCAGAAGAGTTCAAAATAACTGCTTTTACCAACAGGATTTCAGGGCTGAGCATCTCCACCAAGTGGATGCTTTCATAAAATTATCTGGAGACAGTCTCAGAGCAAACAGACAACATCACACCTGTCACCACTACTGGTGCCTCACTGCTGCATGTTCATTTACAGGGTTTTAGTAAGTCAGTTCTTATCCATCTTAAAATGATCTAAAAACTCCCTTGGAAGAGTTGTCTGTAGTTTCCTGGTTGTTACAGCAAAATTGTTTTCCTGATATTCACCACAAATACTCTGTATCTTGCCTTCCTTGCACATCCCCCAATACCAGAGCTGGTCTTGGTTGGGTTTCCTTCTTGTCCTAAATTATAGGAACATTTTCTGTTAGGTTTTCTTATGTTTTTCTTACTGTATTTATACTGAAGGATACAAAAAATTTTCATTTGCCAAAATTAAAGCCCTTTTAAAAATCGTACAAGAGATCTAATGAGAGGGTACCACAAAAATATTTTAACCATACATTACTAATAAAGCTTGTTTTCTAACTGCTTGTTTATCCCTCCAAATCAGCACTTCAAAAAAGACAAGTGAAAAAAAAACCCAAAGCAACAGTTTCTATTGCCACTATCACAGTAAACAAGCCACTTAATTAGGACTTCAACAACATTTTCCAATTTTACAGCCTGAGAGACCAAAGCTATGCAATCAAAATGCAAATTTAAACTGAAGGTAAATCTGTAAACAAAGCCCTCAAAATCAAATTATTTTGATAATTCAGAGAGTTAATGACATGAAGCAAAACTCAGATACACATCAGTTCCTTCAATTAACTAAAGAGTCTCACAGCATTGTCAAGTAAGTACTTTCTAAAACTGGTTCTTCAAAGGCCATAAACAGATGGAAGAAACTAACATTGTATTATAAAATAAATTATTCCATTACTGCTTCATTCCACTCATCAACCCTATTCCCTCAAGATATCTACTGTAAGCAATATATTTCACTGCTGGAAACCAAACTTTGTAAACCCCTAGGGAAAATTCTCATGAGAACCTTCCTACAACTGTTTCTCCGGATTTAAACCTAATTCTGTTGATTTCTTCTCCTAAACTTCCAAAAGTATAAAAAAGTCCAAGTATTTCCTAACCACAACAGATGCAAGCACTGAAAGACACTTCTTTACCAAAACACTAAGTACCACAATTGTTTTACACAAGAATTGTATTAGTACCACCAATGTGGTACTAATACCACAGTGTTTTAGCACTCAAACAACAAGGCAAGCACAAGGGCCACTGTACTTCCCAACGCATTTTCCAGTATCATATTTGTATGTTATTTTTCCAGAAAGGAAAGGCTTGCATCCTGATGTGCATCAGACAGCAAAACTCTACACTAGATAATTATATTAAGAGCCAAATGATTGCAGTCTGTTATTTCCAACATCATTCTTAAAAGAATTACCAACCTGAAGAGACAAGGGGCTGTTTCCATCCTGAACTTTGGTCCAACAAGCAACAAGTTTATCCACGTTGCCAGCACAAATGTAACAGAGGCAAGCTTGTGTCTGCAGAATGCTGTCCCCCTCATTCTCCAGCCTGCTACCCAGGAGATCTAGATAAAATAAGAAGAAAGATGCTGGTAAATCACTCTGGGTATCTCTCCCCACCACTGCTGAAGCTGGGGAAGCAACTGGCCAAGGAACTGTGAGCAAAGCCATGCTACTACTCCGGAATTATCCAGCCTGTGAAGTGTCCTTACCACAAAGGGCTGTAAACTCGTCTGGCCTGGCATAAGTGAGCACAGCAGCCAATGCCTCTCTCCAATTCTGCAGGTCACAAGACTGCACAATCTCTTTCCAGTTCTTTGTTACAACTGCAGTGATGAGCTAGAGCAGGAAAGAGACCATAGTTAGGATTTGTTAAAATTTCCTCTGTATAATACACAGGATAATTTGGATCTGCTCCAGTGTATTTATCCCCACTGCATCCAGGGTCACAGCAGGTACTGCATTGCAGTTCAACAGCTGCACAACAGCACATCTGACTTAAAAAGGAAAAAAATCACAAAACAAGCTCAGAGAGCACAGAGGTCATTTATTCTTGCTACAAAATGAACAAGAAAGGAATACACAAATCTCTATAAGCTGCTGTGAATTGTTTTCAGCACTATTTCTGCAGACAAAGATAACCTACCAAGGTATTTAGCTATAAAGTCTTCTACACAATGCCCAGGGAGAAGCGTGAATTTTGTTTGTTAAACTATTTCATTTGGCTTTAAGCTCTTGGTGTCAAGCTAACCAGCAAGGGGCAGTTGAAAAGGCTGCATAAAGAAAGCAGCAAGTTGGCAGCAATATAAACCTGAGCTGGCTGTAGTAACCCTACACTGGCTGCCTCGGCAGAGCCCTCAGAATGAAACTCTAGTTTCTTCCTTCTCAAACTCTACCTCCAGTTATTTTGCTTTGGACAAAAGACAGACTTGGCAACTGTGCTGCTCTAGAGTGAACAAAGCCCTTCTCATGCCAAGATTTCAAGCTCAGAAAAAGCTGAACAAGCAGTATGTGTGCAGTTTGGGACCAGAAGAGAAAAAACACACCTGAACAACAAATGCAACATCCTAACTACAAGGTCAGTGTTTGCTTGTCAGCATAGGTACAAGGTAACTGGTCAGCTCTTCATAAAAATACCTTTTCCCAAAGGATGAACTACAGTGAAGAAATTCCTGTAAAAGCTGCCACCCTTGCTAAACCAACTCTCGTTTTAAAGCCACTTCTGTTTCAACCTCCCGTCACTTTCTCATATTGGTAGTAAAAAAGAAAGATTTGCACAAGCAGCATCTGCAACCCCCAGCATTGCAAAAAGCTGAAAATAACAATAACCAGCTGGCCATAACACATTGTCTCCTAGACAAACGGTGATTAATCTACCCTGGGCATACTCTGCTCTCTCTTCTGTGCAAGCAGTAAAACAAAGCATCAGCAAAATCTGTGAAGACTGATCACAGGCAGAAATCATCATAATGCTGCTGGCCATGAGCATGGGTCACGTGTGAAAAAAGTGACAGAACAGCAGACTGAAATGTGCCCCTCTTAAGGCACTTGTCTTTACTGTTGACAATCTATTAGTGTATATGCAACTCAGAGACACTGGAGATGGGATAAAGAATACTCTTGTGTACTGATATTCAGGTGGTGTGCCTCTTCTCCCCTTATCAATGCATTTAAAAAGAGTAACAAAAATCCTTCTGCTTCAAGATCTTACCGACTTGAACACTTACTAACATCTGCCAGAAATAAACTTATAAAATGGCAAGAAAACATTTTAAGGTGAAAAAGGGCGTTGTCAAAGGCATGTGAGAATGTTACTTCTGACCTGCCAGCACATACCCTGGTAATTTTGCTCCGCATCTTGGCGAAGTACTTCTCCTGCGTCCGGGAGAGCAGCTCCTGCCCGCCGGCGATGGCCAGGATGATGGCATCAGCCATGCGGTTGTCGTGCAGGCACAGATCCACTGCACTTTCAAAGTTCCCTGTCAGCAGAGCCTGTGTGATCAGCCCATCCACATCTGCAACGACACACGGGTGCACTTCCAAATGCTGCCACAAAAGCCACTGAGAGATGCAGCAGCAGGTGACACTGTCCGACAAACCGGCCCCCTCCCAGCCAGGTACTTACAGGGGTGCTCACCTTCACCTCCACCCTCAAACACACATGGGCACAGCCATGCCACAGGGCACTGTCAAGCACTACTTACCTTGTGATAGAGCAAGTTCCTAGAGATCTAAGCAGCCCTTAAAACAACTACCTGAATAGTGCCATAAAAAGTCAAACCTCGACAGGGGTCAGTGGCTTTGTGTTATTCAAGATCCCCTGGGAGTTTCTGTAGAAACAGCACTTCATGCCTGACCAAGCATATCTTCTTTTATCACTCAGAGCAGCTGCATGACAGCAATGGGGTACACAAGTGCTGCATAACCTCCTTCCTTCAAAAAGTTGTATTTTCAAGTGCCTTGAGACTGCATAAGAATGCAGTTAGAGGCAAGTAATTACAATCTTTCACAATCTGTGCAGAATTTGCCTTCTCACTGGAACACCAGTATCAACAGCAGTACTTACAAATAACAGTACATACAATAAAATCAATATCAAGGTTTTTTTGTACCTCCACTAACAGAAATGTTAAATGTTGTCTTTGCAGATCCCAAATCTTCAGTTTCTTTTTTACGATCCTTCAGTGTCTAAGAGAAAGGAAAACATGATTTTTGAGATTATGTAAACACTTAGAAAATACACACATTTTAAAACCATATAGCTCTTGCACTGCAGTTAAATTTAGAACTTCAGACTATCAGTTAACTCAGAGACCACTAACTTAGAAGGGAAGGTTATCCCTGTGTGCCAGTTTGGGCAGAGGTAAATTTACTTTTCTTCACAGCAGCCAGTTTGGGGCTGTGTGATTTGTCCTGGAAACAGTGTTGGTAACACAGAGATATTGCTGCTTTTGCTGAGCAGCACTTGCACAGCACCAAGGCCTTTTCTGCTTCTCCTACTGCACCTCTGGTGAGAAGATGGGGAGTGCATGGGAAGTTGGGATGAGACACAACCAGGACAGCTGACCCCAAACTGACTCAAGGGATATTCCATCATGCTCAGCATAATATAAAGCTGGAGGAAGAAGAGAGGGATGTTTGCAGTGATGGCGTTTTTCTTCTCAAGTCACTGTTACATGTGATGGAGCTCAGCTTTCTTAGGGATGCAAATCTGTCTGCTCATGGGAAGCAGTGAATTAATGCCTTTTTTCCTTTTCTTTACCAATTAAAGTTCCTTTATCTCACAAGTACCATCAGCCAGACACTTGGGTCCTGGGTACCAGCTTACATCTGTAGCCATATAGACACAACCCAGTCCGAGCAAAGCTACAGCTACAATGAGAAAATCAGAATCCTCTTCTTTCCTTATCTTTCAGCCTGAACCCCTACCAAGAACAGTCTAACATTAATGCTACCTAGGTTCCACTCTGCTCCACTTCAAATTTCAGCTCATCCTAGAAACTCTCTGCCCTAGACATACATCCCAGTTTAATTAAGCAAATGACACGTAAAGACAAGCTGAATTTTCAACACAGAAGTCCATTGTAGCACTCAGGACAGGAATGTTCAGTAGACAGAGGCTACTTTTTCTACAAAACTCCCCCAGAATATTAAGACAGAGACCACTTTGTATGAGTACCTGGATTTTGAGAATTCAAACAAAACTTTTCAATAATAAAAAATAGCATCAAAAGAGAAGTCTCTCTTCACCACCCATTTTCACAGCACAGGCTAAACAGAGTGCAGAACCTGACCCACCATCCACCTCCTCTGTCACAAGCCATTGCTCCAGTACATGAAGGGAGTTCAGAAACACACTGCTTGTTCAGCTAAACTGAAGGACACAGAGACCAAAGACATTCATTTGGAAGGGGAAGCAAGTCTGAAACAAGCTTTATGTTCGGCTTGTGAAAAGGACACAGCATCTGGAAAATGGTTTTGTTGTCAGATAACTCTGGATGCGTGTCTGGAATCAGTTGAGAGCATGTTGTGACTATCACAGGAATAATGTGCCTGTCCAGTTACTTTATGTATGTGACAGCATGCCCTGATGCATCACCAGTGGCTTCAGGCCAGGCTCACAAATATTTAGGTAGGCTAAGGTCATGTTTGGCTGTGAATTCTCTCCTAGAAGAGACATTTGTGATGAGATATTCAATATCTTCATGACTGCATATAGCAAAACGCTTACACTGTCAGACACACACACACGTCTGCCACTACAGAGCCTAAAGAACTAATAAGCAATCAAGCACCTAACCCAAGGAGAGCATCCTGATTTCAGTGCCTTTAACAGGCTGTTATGTGTAGTCAAAGGCACCACCCCAGCATGCATGAGCCTTAAACCCTGTCCTCATCTCCACATAGAGCTGCAGACAGGCACCAAGCACAGGAAGCACAGCCAAATTCTAATCCAAAAGGGAGACTGAGGGAATGGGAAAGAATTAAGTTGGCCTGTTCACACAGCAATACACTATTTTCAGTGCTAGTGACACCTCACAAGGCAGAGACTGGGTCCTTAGTGCTAATTAGAGACCTGTCCTCATATGTAAAACACAGGGTTAAAAACAACGCTATTCTAATAGTGTGTAAGATCCCAAATGATGACATGGTTGAGCACAAACTACCTGCAATAAACCTGGCTGAACATACTGCCTGAAGAAGATGGAAAAAAAAACAAAACTCAGCAAGAGTCCAGTTTCACCATCATAAATATTTTTTTGAATTTCTGTATATCCTCAGCAGCAGGAAAAGCCAAGAAAATGAAATGCTGTTAAAAAGAACAAAGTAAATTCAGGGGAGGTCAGCAGGGTTAGTCTAGAGGGCAACAGTACCTCTCCCAAGAACTGTTCCTCTGTAGTCTGGCCTTCATCCCCCTCATTTGGCACAGATTCATCAGATTCTGTAGGAGCCTTTAGCAGAGAGAAGATGCCATAAAAATCCACCAGCAAAAGAGGCAGAAATACTTGGCATTGCAGAGTACAGTCACCTTTCCACCAACCAACAGTTAGAATCAGACTGAAAACCACAGAAATGCATTGGCAATATATGCTGGAGCCTCACAAACAGGGTAGAGGCCCTGTTTCCTTCCTCTCTTGTCCTTACACAGTATCTTGTGCTTTTTTCATCTTAGCTGCCTCAAAACATGCAACAAAAGCTTTCTTGCCCATGAGGCAGCTACAGGTGACTCTGAACTGTCTGTGGCACAAAAGCACTGCAGTCCTGCTGCAGACTCAGGCCACTGCAATTACAGTGTGGGCAGTGCCTGCAGTGTAGTTACCATTCTTGTAAGAAAAGTTATAGGACCACACTTCCAGTCCTGCTTTCTTTAAAGCCTGATGAAGGTGCTGTTCTTGAAATCAGGTGCCAATGAGACTCCTTATTAAAATCTGTGACTGAGAGCCCTTCACTGGAAAAGGAGGGGAACATCTGAGTGCAAAAGAAGTGTTTTTTTTTTTAAATAACACCTTCATCCTACTGAATGTAGGAACTTGCCACATGCTGGACTATTTGTGATTTGCTTTGGAACAACTACCAAGTGGAAAGGAAAATGATTCTTACTTTAAAAATTACCATGGCATTAGGAAACTAACCACAGAGTTACGTATATGTGTTTGCTTACCTCTCCTAAGACACCATCTGGAATACCCGCTTTATTCAGAGCAGATGTGATCTAGAAAACAAGAAAGATTTAAGTAAGTACCCTTTTAAAGAGGCACCAAATTCTCAGATTGCAAAACTGGCACATGTAGCCACTAAGTTGCTTGCACAACAGTTAACATGAAATGAAACATTTTAGCATAAAACTAAAGCCATTCCCTTTTCCAGCCTGGCGATGGATTTACTGCTAAGATACCTGCAACCCAAGTTCTGATGGAAACAACAGCTGCCCTACACCTTTAAACCTTTAATTGTCAACTCAAGGGCCTCAAACCTCACTAGAGGTGCTGGAAACCACAGGAATAAAAGCAGTATCAGAACATGAAGGACAAAATCCTCTGTCTGCTCTGATCAGGGAAAATAAAGCAGTGACAATCCTTGTGGAACAGAGAGCCTGTCAAGAAGATGTGGGTTCCTGACATCAGGCACTCAGCTGTGGGCTAGGATTTTCCAAGGTAAAAAAAAGAGTTAAAATGTCCAGCTTCTACTGCTTTGCAAAGGAAATCATGACTCCAGATTCAATTAGGGCTCTCAAAACCAGCAATTTTATGTACAGAGTTTCTATATTTTTTCAGAATCAGGGAGTCTGGGTTTCACATTGCTCCTAAAATTATCTACTGCTTTTTGTATTGTAGGCTTTATTTTACCCTTGTAGACTGGTTTGTGTAAAGAGCTGAGCTCAAATTGCTGGAGACAGTTTTCTCTTTCTTTTTTAATCATTGGTTTACAATAAAAATGAGAAATCCAGGACTTGGCTTGCACAAGAATCACAGATTTTAAGAATACAACCCATCCATCCCACATTCTTAACAGCTTATTACAAGAAGCTGAAACCTGTGATCCCTGTTTTTACTTTCCTAATGCCACCAATAATAGGAAAACCAAGTTGTGATTTAGTGAGCTTTTCATCTGGGTATCACAGACTTTCAGATGAGCTGTATTGTGCTGCTTATTGACACTGAAAAAACACATGAAGTCAACTGCTTTGTGGACTGTTTTCAGAAAACAGATACATAAAAACAGGACCTTGTAGCTCCTCCCATCCGTTTCCTAAATATTGAAATAATGGGCTAGTCCCAGCATTCCCGGCCACCCAGTTCAGCTGTGCCCATTTTCCCAGCTTCTCCACATGCACAGGGCATATAAAACCAGAGCAAAAGCAAGCAGTGGGCTTTAATCTCATGAGGCCACTCTGCAGAACCACTACTAAATTTCAACTGGATTTTCTGATTGAGAGCTGCTTTTCAAAAACAGGATTACCCTTACTGTGCTTGCTTCTGCACAAATATTTAAAAGCTGAGGACAAACTGTTATCAAACACATGATTCTTTTTTCCCATAATCATATTAATTTTGCCCTGAAGGGCATTTAATTTGTGAGCACAATACTTTAATGGAGCCAATCTTTGAAAATAAAGCATTAGTTTGATATAATGAAAATGAGTAAAATGTTAAAATCCACTGAAACAGAACTGAAGAAATACTAGATATTTCCTGGGCAGACAACTGGAAACAACAGAGCCAAAGGGCACAGCAGGTAACTCCCTGTAACACTGAGTAAAAATCTTCCAGCTAGGAAGAAAGGTCTATAATGATGTGCAAATTGCTTCCTGGTAATCCAAATTTTTCTTTTCCAAATGTAACCACGTTTGACCTTTGAGCTTGTTTTCCTTTCAAGAAGGAATGATATCTCCCACAAACAAAAAAACACTGTCCATGTCTAGTTAATGAAAACTGCTTACATGTTCTTCTACCAGAAAGCCTAAAAGCAGATCCCATTCCACGATGCTCAAGTAGAAGGATGTCACACAGCAAAGTTACATGAGTGGCCTGAACCAATAAATACCAAAGTCTCTTGACGAGTGAGAATTTCATACCAACAATGGACAGCCAGATGCAGACACACCTCTCAAGTCTGCTGCCTGCTCTGGCATTTCCACTGAACATCCATACTGCAAGAAGACACAACTAATGAAAAAACCCAACAGAGCAAACTGTTTTCAGTAAGAATTCTGAAATTAAATTTTGAAATTCAAAAGTTATTTATCTCATATATCGCACATTTACCTTCTTCCTCAGATCATCCTTCCGGTATCCTAAGAGCTCGAGGTATCTAACACGTGAATCTTCTTCAAAGTTCACCTTTAAAAAGGTAAAGACTATATTGCAATTCACAATTTTTCATTTTCTTCCCCACTGGCACAAATGACCCAGTGAGATTTACTCATCAGTAAACTGACTTTACCCAGTCAGTTTACTCTGACTGAGTAGACTGAAGGCAATAATGAGAAATGTAAAAATCTTCAGTGACTTGAGCACCTGAGCAGGTGGCAAGGCTTCCATCTTGCTATTGTAGGTGAACAATCTGTTTATCTGCTTCTCTTGGAAACCTCTAATTGCTTAGAGCGAGCAGTGAAAGCCCATCTAAAGCTATCCCAAACTTTAATGTTTCTCACCAGCTCCCTGTACAAATACGTGCTGATGGGGAATATCAAAAACCATGGGATACCCTCACCCACACCTTTACTTTGCCACGATTCCTCACAAACCCCACAAACACCCCTGGTCCTGAGGACCCTCCCTCTTCTGGTGGGCCTCCTGCAGTGCCATGGTTTATGGGCACTATTCCCACAGCCTGCAGCTTTTAGCTCCCAGCACCCCTTCAGCCAAATGTGCAGAAGGAACCACCTCCTGGCTCTCCCAGTCCCTGGGCAGCTCCTGAAGGGCTGTCACGCTGTTACCTTTAGGAAGGCCCACACGTTCCTCTCAAAGTCAGCCAGGGCCATGTCGATTTTCTTCTGGCAGTAGCTGACAAAGCCCTCGGACTGCACAGCCTCCTGCAGCTGGTTTGAACGGGCCAGGAACTCCTTCTCTGTGACAACCTGGCTCACGTAGACATGGGGATGCTGCTGCTGCTCCATGCCCGGCTGCTGCGGAGGCTTGGAATTCTCAAATGTCACCAGTTTGCCTCCAAACTGGAATTGAAGCACACATAGAGTATGTGAAAATACAAGTATACAGCAGGGAAGCACGTATGAAAATGTGTTTTACATAACATATATATGATTATTGTCCAATAATTGAATGCTCCTGATGTCTGCTCACTTATTTGTTTCCCCTCCATCCAATACTTCTATGCAAGTAAGAAGATTGTTGGAGAAGTAGGTTCACATTTAATAAGATTTGTAAGCAGAGCTATTCCTGTGCCTTTTTTTTCTCAGACAAAAGACAGACCAGAAACTGAGAGCTAGAGCTGTGGGTCTATGCAGTACCCAGCAACAGTGGAGGATCTCATGATATTGCAATGCAGTTGCCAAAGAAACTTTTACTTGACATCATTAAGTAAATGCTCAAGCCTGCTCTTGCCAGGCTGCTTAGCAGTTGAAACTCTACTGAGAGATAGGCAGTAAGTTGTGACAACATTTGAAGAGGTAATATCAACACAAGAAAATAATTAGGAGAGGCTTATGATATTATGTCATTCTATAGCTCACAGTGAATTTACACAGGCAAGTCCAGTAAAACCTGCATTAGAAAAAAGCCTAGTCAGGAAAAAGGCTGACACCTGGCTCCTAGGAAACCAGGACAAATAAGGGAATAAACAACATCATAAAATAACACATCAGTCAGTGGCTAGGCAACATCTCTTTGACAGGAGAAAATTGCATTTAATTTGTGCATCAGATGATGAAGAAACAGATAAATGATGCTGAAAATTGCAGCAGAGAAATCAAATTCAAATGGACAGGCTACAGTCTCCAGAAGTCCCCAAATAAATGGCCTGTGGGTTTAGAAAATAAGCCAAAAGTGGAGCCAAGGAGCAAAAAAGCTGAGCCTGCCATCCCCTCAGCTGGCTCCTCTGCAAATCAACCAGCCATGGAGGAACCCACCTGTGTGCTGCTACAGCAACTTCTGTTACCCTGATCAAAGCTAACCTGAGTGTTCTCCACCATATTGATTCACATGAGTGCAGTTTGGAGCTATGAAGGCTCAGATACTTGCCCAGTTTGATCTCGTTCCCCCCTATGTATATTAATTTACTCTAAAGCAAGCACTGCACAGAAACAAGAGTGAAGCTCTAATGCCAAGACACAAACAAATGTCTCTCAGCAGCATTTTCTTTCCCAAGCATTTTGGTCAGGCTTTTACTGCCCCCAGTGTCCTTGTCTGGAAGCTGCCCCGAGCATCTCCCATTATGGTAACAAAGTGGAAGATCTCCCAAGGTGGAGCCCCACACTGAACTCTCCCCTTCCTAAGGAGTTTAGCAGGTGCCAGCACTATCTCCCTACCTGCCAGGCCACCCCTGTCTCCTCCTTACCGAGAAGGACGCTCCCATGGGTCGCCGGATCCACTTGGGTGGCTTCTTCAGAGGCATCACCACACTCTGTGGGGCAGTCTGCTGGGGAAGCTGCAGGGGAGGCAGGGGCTGGCCTGTGCCAAATGGATCCAGGTTCCCAAAAGACGAGGAGAGCTTTGATAACACAAGGGGGAAAAAGCAGAAGTGCTATTAGTAAACTCTAGTAAACGAAACATTTATTTGTGCTGAAGTGGTACTCCTGGCAAGCAGGGCTGCAGGCAGCCACTGAAGACTTCCCATACTTTGTTCCCCACCCCCCTTTCTGTCGCTATTCTGAACAATTTCCAACACCTGGTCAACTTGCTTCTGCCTCAGGCCATCGGCGCTGCCGCCCATGATGGAGTAGACACTGATGCGCCCATCGAAGGAGGCTGCAGACAGCACAGCAGGGTTCCTCGGGCACCACTGGATGTCAAAGCACCACTGGGTGTTCGTGGGCAGCTCGTACAGCACCTGGAGAGCAAAACCAAGCCCAACAAATCAGAGCTTTCATGGAGCACACTGCCCAATAGCAACAACCTTCCCGTGTGCCCTGAGGCTGGTCTGCTCTCCGTGCTCCCCAGCAGCTTCCGCATCACCATACGCACTGACAGCGGGCAAACCCTCATGATCTCCAAACAGCAGAACATCACACACCACTGCTTCATCTCCTTCTTCTCCCATTAAATCTTCTGTTTAATCCTCACAGGACAAATGATGCAGGTAGGGTATGTCTGTGCTGTCCCACTGACATTCATGCTAGCTTATTCAGAGCTGATTTATCCTCACACACTACATGGAGGAAGTCTGTTTTCATAGGAAACTGAAAAGGATAAAACCTGCACCCTGGGCAGATACCCTTTTGTGCCCTGGAACAGACAAACTCCCCTTACGGCAGATATTTAGCCATAAAACAGGAGAAACTCAAAGAACAAAATGCTAGCTGTTAGCAAAATGCTGTCTCCCACTGAACTAATTTTTATTTTTAATAAAAACATGCAGTGTGATTCCATCACATGTAAAAACTTCATAACAGCACAGGATCCAGCTCAGATAACTTATCTAACACTGTACAGCTTTTGCACATTTTGGCTAATGTCTGAATTGTAGAAATACTTCCCACTCCACAATTATTGCCCACTATTATAATAATATTATAATTATTGCCCATTATTGCAAGGAGCCCTCCAGCATGTCTGAAGCCTTTCCCCTGGTCTAGGCAGAAACACTGTCTGAAAAACAGATCTTCATTCTCTTTGAAAGGTATTCCTAGGCCCAAAAGGGCAGAGTGGGAACACATCTGAGTGGCTCTCACCGATCTGCTACAACTATGGCAACCTGCAGAAACCCTCCTGACTGGATAAAGTTCTTATAGAAGGAAAAAGGCTATTGCAACAATGATCCAGACTGGACCCAAAACAAAAGGGCAGGAAGCATATACTTAAATTAAGTGCAGCCATTTCCATATCTTAGTGAACAGGGACATCACTACTCAGTAAGAGAGAAGCTGCAACAGGCAACAAATGTGTAATACTGACAATACCAGGAAGGAATCCTGCACCACCACAACAAGCTCAGAAGACACATATAGGAAACAGGATAGGGGGCAGCATCCCACAGAAGCATCATTACTAGGAATGCAAGCACAGGAACAAGTGCTTTGCATCTGCTACCTCTGAACAGACATTTCTGGGTTTTTAAAAGTGGTATGCATACAATACCTCGCCTGTGTTAGGGTTGGAGCAGAGAATTTTAGCATCCTTCCCACAGCTAAGTAGCAGCTCTGGATCTGCCAGACTCCAAGCAATGGCCAATATACCCCTGCATAGAAAGCCACAAAAAAAAAAAAAAGCAGCTTAATGCAAAATGGTAATAAACAAAGCACATTTAGAAGTTCAGCATCCCACATCAAAATTCTCTCTCCACTCCTTCCTCTTACAGGAGGAATTTTTCAATGTTATCAGCCCTTGTTTTGTTGAAATAGATGTTTTCTATCTTCTGCATGAAAGATGCAGCCATTGTATCTGACAATTAAATGCAACAGTCATATGGGAGAACCTGGGCATCAGTAACAATATGGTTTGTTTGCCTGCAGTGTCACTAATATCCAGTGTGCAAACCCATAGGTAAGGTCAGTGACTAGGAAGTTTTTCAGCTTTTCATTAGCAAGACATTCAAGTCAGCAGAACCCACTGGCAGCAGTTTTTGTAGAAGCCACAACACTGTTCTCCCTTCTTAAATCAATCACTGGATTTGATCAATAAGGAAAGTTTCACCAACAATGGAGGAGGGACAAGACTTTAACAAAATCATGCACTATACCCAAAATGAAGGCACTTAGGAGACTGAGGGGCACAGAAACTGTGCAAACCCACACAAGGATGTGTCTGCGTGCACCTTTAGTATGCTATTCAGCCAAAATCAACTACTACTACTTTTTTCCTTAGCTTCCTCTTCTTAAAAAACTTAGAAATAAAACTAGTAGCTGTATTGTTTCAGGAGCCTGGTGGGTTTATTTGTTTAGTTTTGGGGCCTACTTCCTTCAGAGTACCAAGCTCCAAAACCACAAATGTTTCATGGCACAGGGCTGGCTGGTCAGCAAGCTAGCATACAGCACTGGCTGCTGCTGAGATTGCCAGCACCAAGGGAGCCTTCCTCCCCAGGAACAGCAGAAGTGAGGTGTACAAACTGGGACAGTCACCAACACTGCCAACACCATGGAGCACACCACACTATGTAAGACTCATACCTTGTGTGACTTTCTAGAACACGAAGTGGTGAGGAGGCAAATCTTAGGTCCCACATCTGTATAACAGGCAGCCTGTCATCCTCTGAAGCCAAAACCATCTGGGTGGCAACTTCAGGGTGCCACGCCAAGCCTGAGCAGTGCATCTGAGGGGACATGTCAGGCCAAAGAATCACATAACTGAGCAGCACTAAAGGAAAAAGAAACTAGCCCAAATATGTCTGTGTGCCTGGTAAAACACCACTGCAAGAGAATTTGCAGCTGTGTTTCCAGACAGTTTTGCTGACTGTGTTCAGACTGGGAAATTCTCCTTATTCCTGTAAATGAGGAGACTTGCACTTAAGTTTCCCAATGTCCTCTCAGAGAGATTACACTGTGCTGACTTTTTCACAGTCCTAGGTTTTAATGTGAGAAAACACTAAAGCTCACACTAAAGCTCACACTAAAGCTCACCATATAAACTTTTTCCTCTATTATTTTTATTGCTATTTTAATAAAAGCCAACATTAGGCAGAGAATGCTTCATTACTCTCAGGAGAACATTGTATCACAGGACCACCATCACATGATAAAGACAGCCTGCTGTGCTGCTGTTATGTCAGGCAACAAACACAGAAAACACAAAGTTACACAGTTTATCAAAATAAAAATACATTGAGGAAAGAGCTACTTCCCAACCTCCCCCTTCTAAATTTCATTTTTAACTCTTGCTGTACCTCTGGAGTTTTTTACAGCAATATTCTATTTAAAACAATACAAAATGATACAAATATGTCCCCAAGTTGAACAGGCACTTTTTTGCATTTACACTGCCTAAAGGGGTGGTATGGTGGTTGTAACTATAGGAGGCAGCACCCCTGTAGCCTGCTCAATGCCACACTTCTCTATGGCAAAATCAATAAAATCCTTCTGTGATAGCCCCAAACAGATCAGTAAGTGCTTTCTTAAAATTCAGTCATCACTCTGACAGGACACCTGAGTACCTTGCCTTGCTTCAGTCTGCATCTGGTTATTTTAGTTTATAATGCTGACAACCCCTCTTGCATAAACATACTCCCAAGAGCACACTGGGCCAGGCACCAGTATCTCTGTCACGTAAGAAGGGGTGCCACGAGCCATCCCTACACCTCTGTGCAAGCACCCCAGGAGCTGCAGGAGAACTCACCCTGTTGTTGTGGTCACTGACTTTGATGATGGGCTCGTTCTTCCTGAGGTCCCAGACGGTGGCTCGGCCGCTGGGGCTGGCAGACGCCAGGATGTGCTGCACTTGCCTGTTCCATGCAATGCAGCTGATGTCCTCCAGAGGCTGCCGCACACACACAACAGCCCGTCACATCCCCGCCACACCGCCCGCTCCAACCCTGCTATCTGCAGCAGCTCAAACCCTGCTATCTCCAGCACGTGCCAAGTGACTGATCTGCAAGGTAAGTGCTCCGTGTACTGGGTGTGGTCTGGCTTCCTTTCTACGCATGCTGTAGTGTACAACACCTGAAAACACTGATTTATAAGCTCCTAGAATTTCTCTGGGAAGTTATTTTCTGCTTTACAGTACAACACATTAATTATTGAAACAAGACTAAGCAAAACTGTCTTCAAGAATAGAAACTTACTCCATGAAAGAATACCCAGACATATGAACTGCTCTTTTGTCTTGGACTATTAAGTTTTTATTTAGCAAAAAAAAAGGTTTCCTTGGAGAAATTCCACTTTTTTTTTCCCATTTCCCCCCAGTTCTTATTTTTAGACCAAAAACTTAAAGCATTATTAACCCAGCTCCTGTTGCCCTATTATTTCTAGTAGTCATTATACATAAGGACTAAAAGATATCCCAGCCTAAAAAAACACTATTAGACATAAAAAGTCTTTTACAGGGATCTCTAAGGTGAGTATCCTCTCAAATGACTGCATGTTAATAAATTACTTGAACCAAAGTAACCAAAGCCCAGAGTTTAAACTAAAAATCTTTAAATTGAAGATTACGTCTCATCCCATTTGCACACTTTTGTGTCTCCAAATTATCATGCAGTAATAAACCCATTTTTCAGTAACCATGAACTTCTGTGGAATTTTGTAACAGCAACAGAAGTGTACTTGCACTGAAACAACTTCCTCCCATTCTTCCATTTCCTTCACAAGGCAAAAAGCACAAAAGACTATTGTTTTTCCCCACAGATCATCTTTAAGAGACACAGGCTAAACACTGGACCTCGAGTATAGCAATTAAATCACTCCCTGAAACACACCAAGGTAACTGCAAAACCTACTGCTTCACCACCTGACTTCTCAGTAGCTGCTTTTTATCTTTCTCCTATTTTTCTCTGTGTACCTTCACAATCTTCAGATTTGTGCATGTACTGAAACAGAGGAAGACTAAAAGTCACATAATGGTTATGGTATTTGAAAATGAGTATAACCTGAGAGACTCTGCTTGTTGCTTGATAAAATGCAACATTTCTCAAGGCTTAAGGGGACACTACAGCTTTCCCAGGCCAAATACAATTTCTTAACAAAAAATTGCCAAGTGAAGACATGGCTGGCTTGTACAGCAAGCCAAAATTGCAGGTCTGTCATGGATAAAGAAGACAGCACAGGGTTGTTGCAGGGGAAGCTGAGCACACCACTCATTGCATGGACCTGTGCACACTTGCACTTGCAGGCACAGCCAAGACACTGCTCTCCAGGGGCTACAAAAGCAGCAGCATCCAGTCACCCTTGTATGCAGCTACTACCCAAGTTTGACTTCAAGAGGCCTCCCCTCCTCCATGCTCTTGAGACTGCTTTAAAACTGCAAATTTCAGTCAGCTGTCACTTTACTGCCATGCATCTTTTTCATGAGTCTACTCTGGAGAATTTAATAAACACAAATCTGATACCTGTGTCTTCACTCCTGGTGTCATTGGTGTAGCAAAGTTGTTCAAGTCCCAGATATAGATTTCAGACTCATTAGCACCAGAGGCTACCAGATTAGTCTGTAAGAAATATTAATAGGCATTAAGAGTATTTCAGCATCAGCTTTCCCAGTCTTAGCTGCTGGGAGGCATCAGATCTGCAGCATTCTGTGAATTTCCCCTGTCAGCTCAGGATATAGGAAAAGATACAGGGGAAATAGTGACAGGGCAGAGGAGGAAGCAGTGCTGCAGTTATGGCCACCACAGAGCTTTGCTCTGGACAGTGTGGCATTCCTGCCCTGCACACAGTGAGTGCAGCCATCCAAAGCACTCTTGCACCAGGGATGCAAAAGTCCAGGCAGGGCAACATGAGCCAAGGTCACCAAGTGCCCTTTGGTCACATTTTGTGGCTGATGACAGGCAAGTCCTGAGTTCACAACAGGCAGAAAGGGACAGGAAGCGATTCAGAGAGATCACAATGAACACAGTACAGCCTTGCTGGAGGCAAGTGTGCAGGGACAGAAGTGTTATTTAGGAAACAAATCCAACTGAATTCTCACACAGCTGGTGGCAACAAGGAAAAATCAACACACTGTATCTAGAAGGAAGTAAAAAGCTCATTGGCTGTGTGGGAAGGATTGTTGGTTTTGAGAGCCCTTCTGATCAAGAGGCCACATGACTGTGTTTCCTTGCTGTCTCCTCTTAGGAAGGGGGCCTTGAAGGTGGATCCTACCCAATTGCCAAAGAAGAGCCCTGAAAACCGATCTCACCAGAAACATGAATGAGAGCACATAATTCCTGCCTGTGTGACTGACATTATGCACAGAAGCTAAGAGAAGAAACCGACTAAAACACTCTGAAGAGCACCTCTATTTGACATATAAGCAGAGTTAAAAAGATCAACTAAATTCACAAGGTAAACTGATGAGGGGAAAGAATGAAGCAGATACCTCAGGCATTTTCATTCCCCATCCTGAAATGCCAGTAATGGGACAGGTGTTTCCTACTGAATACAGACACTCAAACACCAACTATAGTTCATGCTTTCCAGGGGAGGGAAAGCAGCAGAAACATCTGACATTACAAGTTAAGATAGGCCACTCCTCTATTAATGGTATGTTATGTGAAATAGCAGAAAAACCAACCTGGAACATGTTGACATCGAGTGCTCTCACTGGTCCCGTGTGCTTGTCTTTCTGGGCTATTATTACTTCAGCCTCTCCATCTATGATTTTGGCTGAGTCATACAAGATGACATTTCCATTTTCACCCCCAGCAATCAGGACTCCAGACACTCTGTCCCCTGAGGTCATGCTGTGAGGGCCCCAGATCAGCTTGTGGTACCTGTAAGACACAGAGGGCCCCACAGTCTTAGAACCATCCACCACCAGCTCCCTGTAGGCTGATACACCCCATTTTTGTTCACCCCAGCTAAAGTGAGAGAAAAGCACTGCCTGCATTTCTCCCAAAGGACGAGTCTCAGCACAACCCTTTCCATCAGGATGGCAGGTCCCAATTCTGCTCATTAACAAGAGGTACAACATGCACAACCAATAACCCACAAACTGATAACATCTCCAAAATCAGGCTCCAAAATCAGGTAAGTGCTCCCAACAACAAAAGCAGTCATCAAAGTAAGGGCTGTAAGCCCATCCAGCCACAGCCTGAGAAAAACCTCTATCTGTGAGCAGTTTCATACAGCAGAAAAAAACAGGTGAAAGTAGAAAAATTCCATATGCTTTTCAGTATCTGTGCTTTTGGATGTGCAAGTGTTTTGTCTGCCATATCAGGGACTCAACATCACAGACACATCTCTTGGACCACAGCCTATTTTCAGGCTAACTCAACAGGAATCAAACATACTTCCAGAAATTAAGAACACTATTGTGTCCGTCTGTAGATATCCAAATTCTCTTCAACTCAATTAACTTTCTGCATAAGCAAAACAGCATTCCTGTGCACTTAGCCATGCAAAGAATGAGTATGTTCTGCATAAAATGACACAACCACTTATCAGCTCTTATGCAAGCAGAAGGCACATTGACTGGAAGGTGGCAAGGAGATACCTCAGCATTCACTGTAATGTTGCTCATCCATTTGTTACCTCTGGGCAATCTTCAAGCAATTTCTTTAAGTCACACCAACTTTAGCATGGTAAGATAGAGACTGCAGAAAGCTACCCAAACAGCATATGCTGGGTGAGAAATACCATTACAGCCAAGTGTTCAGGCTCCCAGTATTGAGAGATTACAGAAGGGGTTCACGAAAGAATGCTGCTACAAATGGAAATTGGTCTGTGATATCAGACAGACCCATTCCTGGGTATGATTGTTATGCTGCTGCACCTAACTATGCAAGTTTACGAGAAATGAAGTAGCTGACAGGGTTGTCCAGGCATCACCAGCAAGACTGAACAGGACTTAAAACAACCCAAAATGAAGGTAGAAAACAATGAGGAACGAAACCCAAAAATTAACAGTGCAATTACTTTCCTTTTGCCCTTTACTCTTTCCAAGATAAAGTATGGTTCTGTAAAAGCAGTGCAAAACTTTGCCTGGAGGGCAATTAAGGATTTATCTTTTGTGGGTCTAATCACCTGGACATTTTCATTTGCTGAAAACCAAAATACAGCCTGACGTATACATTGCTATCTAATCTTTAATTAGAAACAAACAACCCTCAACCTCATTTTTAATGCATTTTCTGGGGCAAAGTCAAATTCTCATATTGCTGGTCAAGGGAGATACTTTCCAAGGAGGACTGCATCCTGGCTCTAAGGAGTGCTTCTAGAAATTCAGAATGCAAATGGCAAGTCTTGAAGAATTTCATTCACAGTTAAAACAAGGTAGAACAATGAAACTCAAAGATCCAACACTGCCTCCTGCTCTGAGCAGGTCAGTAGGACATATTGACATCAGCTCTGCTGGCAGAGCAGGGCATTTAAAAAGGGATTGTGGCTGTTTCAGCTCTGCCAGGGAGCTGCTACGAGTGCTGCTGAGATGGAAACTGGATGCTCTGATGCTAACAATATTTGTCTGGATAAGCACATAGTGAGGAACTAACAGCTAAGTGGAGCTGTGCAGCCAGAAATTTGGCTTCCCAGCTGTCGGAACACACACAACATAACCAAAGTTAGTTATGTTACAGAAGTCCCCCTGAAATGCCTAAATACAAACAGGATGGTGCAATATAAAAAGTTGCCACCATAATTTCACATTTTCTTCTGTTTTCTTGCGAATCTCAGAGGCTTCTTAGATAAAGGCTCCACACATATATTAAAAAATCTGTTTATTCAAAGCATGAGCTGCTTTCTTAAAGTCCAACATCACTGCCCCACAGTATCAACTGCACACACTTGCATTCATCTTTCAGTGCTGAACTTCTGCTTCTCTCCTCAACAAGCGCAGCCAAACCACATGAAGTGACATCTCTACAGATACCACACGTAACAATTCTGCACACTGTACTTTTCTTTTACAGCACTACCTACCTGTGTGAGGAGGAGAATGTGGCACAGCTCTTCATATCCAGTGAAGGGTCCGCTAAGTCCAACTCAAATATTTCTAGAGAAGCACTTGTACTGAAGGTTGCATCCAGCTGCTGAGCTGATGTACCTGCAAGGAAGCACATCTGGCAGTGAGTCATGATACACAGAGCAGTAACTGCAAATGCAGCACAAGGAGGGGAACAAAAACATCATCCTTTCAAAAAGGATCCTGAGATGGGCTCAGGCTTCTGTTTTTCTTACTTAGATGCAGTTCCAAACAACTCTCCTCCCCATGGTTCTTTCTTTGGATGTTTCTTAATGAGTATGAGCAGGAAAATCTTTGGGCAAGTACCTCTCCCTGATGAGGCACAGAACCCAGTTAAAGTTACAAAGGAGCCACAAGTGACTAGTACTTAGGATTGGTGTCACCTTTCCCTGGCATAAAGAGAAGGGTTCTCACTGTCACTTGCAAAATGCAAAACAGGTTTTTATCAGCACAATGCAAGAACTCCACTCAAAACCCCACAACACATATCGCACTCCAGCCCTCAGGACACAGAGTATCTCCTACAGCTTTCAGTGGCCCCTTCACGGCAGCCACCACACACAGCCTGAGGTCTGCTAGCACATGCTTCCAAAAAAACTCACCTGTAGCCAGGTAAATGGGGTGCTGCTGGGCAGGGCTCCATGCCTGCATGGCAGTACGGTCTACTTCCTTCAGCTTCATTTTGCTGAAAAGTAAGACCAAGACAAGTGATGCTTACATGGTGCATGGTGAGACTGCACTGCCACGGATATAGCAGCCGCATTAAGACTCGGCAGAAGCAGCCAGAGGGACAATTTTTCTAAAGATATCCCTCAGACAGCCAAGCCATCCTCTCCAGAGGAGACCCGGGGGAGGGGAGGAATGCCTCTCCATTAGCAGAATAACATTGACACGCAGAGGAAACTGACGGCTCCTGAACGTAACACAGGAAAACGTGGGCAAAGCTTCAACAGCTGTGAAAAACCCTCTTCGCACAGCATCGAGCACCCTACAGCAGCTTTGTGCCTTAACCCAAGAAACCAACCCAGCCCCGGGAAGATCCTCCCCAGCCCGTGCCGCAAACACTTTCAGCGGCTCATTCCTGGCTCCCATTTCAGCCCCAGGGCTCCCCTGCCTCGGTGCACCCCGCGCGGCCAGCGGGACCGCCGCCCTCGCCCCGTGTCCGACAGGAGCCGGAGGAAAACAGCAGCGAAACAGGGGATTTCGCCGTCCCTGCCCTCACCTCGGCGTGCCCGGCGCTCACCCGTCCCCGGACCGCTCCAACGTGGCAGCCCCGGCGCCGCCTCCCGGCCGCCACCGCCTTCCGGGCGCGCCCCGCGGCTTCCGGGCGGCGGCGGGGCCGCGCCTCCCCGCGCGGGGAGCGGCGGGCGAGTGCGAACGGGGATGTGCAGCCGCCTGCTTCCGCGCGTGTCCTCCGTGCCCCTCGGGCGGCAGCAGCCATCGGCCCTGGGGAAGAGGGACACTGGTTAGGGGCGCCGGGAGCGGGGGGATCCCGGGCGCAGCGCCGGCAGCGCGGGGGCCGCGGTGCCGCCTGTCCTCAGCTCAAGGGCAGTAATCATGGCGTGCTCAGGATGTGAACAGCAGTGAGACTCATCACGGGACAGGGGCCACCCCAGCGCGGGGGAACGGCCCAAGGGAGCTCAGCCGGCTTCCACAGCCTGGAGCCACAGTCCCGGACCCACCTCCTCACGGCAGCCGGGGCACAGCTCCGCTGCCGCCTCCCGCCGCCGCTGGGCTCCGAGGCCGCTCGGCGGGCAGACGCCGTGCGCGGGGCGGACACTGCCGGGACCGCATGGCGCGGCACCGCGGCAGGAGAGGCGGCGGGCGCTGCCGGCCCCGCTATAAGTAGGGCTGGAGGCGCGGCTCCCATTGGCGCTGAGGATCGCCCCTCGCCACTGGCTGCGCCCGCCGCCGCCGCCGCTCCCGGTTGGCTCGGGCCGCTCCCGGTCCCGCCGCCGCCTCCCGCGGTGACGCGCCCAATGGGGCCGCTGTCCGACGGGCGCGCCGGCCAATGGCGAGGCGGCGGCCGGGCGCGCGGGCGGCGGCGGCGGCC
>QUSF01000025.1:6354579-6381150 GCA_003676055.1 Chloebia gouldiae
CCGCGGCGCGCGCGCGGCGGCAGGCGCGGCGGCGGCCATGACGCGGAGCTGCTCCGCGCTGGGCTGCACCGCGCGCGACACCGGGCGGAGCCGCGAGCGCGGCATCTCCTTCCACCAGTGAGTGCGCCCGCCCCGCCTGCCCGCATCCCTCCGTCCGTCCCTGCATCCCGCCGTCTCCCTCTGCCGCAGGTTCCCGGTGGACGCCGCGCAGCGCCGCGAGTGGATCCGCGCCGTGAACCGCGTGGACCCGCGGAGCCGCCGGGCGTGGCGGCCGGGCCCCGGCGCCATCCTCTGCTCCCGACACTTCGCCGAAGGGGACTTCGAGCGCTACGGGCTGCGGCGGAAGCTGCGGCGGGGGGCCGTGCCTTCCCGCTTCTTCCCCTCGGTGCGGGCGGGTACCGGGCGCGCTCCCCGCTCCCCCCCCGGGGGTTCCGCCGTGTGCCGTGACCTGCCCTCTCCTTGCCCCGCCAGGAGCCGCCGGGCGCCGGCCGCAGGAGGAGCGGGACCCCCGGCCGAACGCTGAAGCAGCCGCTGCCCAGCCCGCCCGCCGGGGACCACAACTACAGCCTGCAGGGACAGCGGGAGCCGCGGCCGCCGCCGGACGCCCCGCGGCACCAGCAGCAGCCGCCGGCCGCCGGGAGATGCGGCCCCGCGCACCGGCGCAGGACCGTGCCGAGCATCCTCAGGGAGCTGGCGGAAAAGCGGCAGCTTTCTGAGGAAATCGTGAGTTTGCTGCAGGCGCAGTTTTCAGGTACTGCCGGGACGCTTGCTGACGCAGAGTGCGCTCCCTGGCCCCGGGTTCGTGTCTTGGCTTAACCCGTGCCAAGGAAGAGGCGAGGCACAGTGGTGTCTTGCCGAGCCCTACACTGCACGCCAGCCTTCAGGACTGAGTTGTTCCAGAGGCCATGCTGTTGCCTTGTATTCTGCGGGGCATTTATGTCATGCATCCCTCTGTTGCCAGGCGTTTATTTGTTTCACTAAAGTTGACCTTTTTTGATTTCTTAAGCAGATTTGCCTCGAGAGTTGCACAGCTGGAGGCAGATGGCAGACTACTCACCAGAAATGAGGCAATTTGCTTGTCTTCTCCATCTCTACCATATTAAGGCCTATGATTACCTACGGAAGATTCTTCCTCTCCCTCATCCTTACAGCCTGACAAAGCAAGTTTTTAATTATTCATTCATTCAGAATGTATTTCCAGTACTCGTGTAGAAATAGATGTAACAGATCTGTCCTGAAGCTGCTTTGTCACTTCCCTGCATGGTCAGTACTTTGCTTGGCTTCCCACCACTAGGGTGAGAGGACAGAAACTTGGACTATGCATGAAGGAAAGCAGGGCTGCCTTCTTTGTTCTGCATGTCTCAGCCTGCTCTGCAGCTCTGGGCATGGCTGACCATGTCCTGAGTGGTAAAAAATGCTGCCTGTTGCTTCTAGTTTTCCAGAATCATGTCTCCTAATCACATCCTTTTTTTTTTTCAGCTGGCTGTCTAATAACGAGGCTGCTGCAGGCTTCAGCAGCGACATTTTTCTCCGGCTTCAGGAAAAGGTGGAGAGAGGGGATCAGGCCTGCCGCTACTGCGCCGTGCTGGTGCAGGATGTGTCCTTGCAGAAGCAGCAGGAGTGGGACCCACAGAGCAAGCAGCTGACGGGCTTTGTTGATTTGGGAGCAGGCATCCTTGACGCTGACGAAGCTCCGCTGGCGTCGGAAGCGATAATCCTCATGGCAGTCGGCATCTCGAGCCCTTGGACAGCTCCCCTTGGCTATTTCTTGGTGAACAGCACATCTGGCCATTTCCTTGCTCAGCTCCTTCGTCAGGCCATCCATAAGCTGAACAACGTTGGGATCATGGTCCTGGCTGTGACATCGGGTGCCTCTGCTCGCGGTGCTGAGACTGCTAGAGCTTTGGGGATCAGGATAGATCCCAAAAGGATTCAGTGCACTTTCCAGCATCCACCTGGTTCTGCTCACAGCATTGCGTACTTCTTTGATGTTTGTCATGCCCTCCTGCTGATAAGGAATGCTCTGCAGTGCTTCCACAAGGTCGAGTGGCTCGGTGATACCATGTGGTGGCAGCATGTGGTGGAGCTGGCAGCTTTGGGCAAGCAGAGGGTGTTGGAGCTGTTCAGTCCTGAGTCAGGCAGGGCTGGGACTAAAGGGAGTTACCACCTGAAGGTCAACCTTGCTACCCTGCTGTTCAGCGAGGGTGTTGCTGAGGCACTGGAGCACCTCCAGAAACTGGGCCTCACCTCATTTCAGAACTGCAGTGGGACCGTCAAGTTTGTACGTCTGATGAGCTCTCTGTGCGATGTATTTTATGGCAGAGGCCCCTATGGAAAGGAGCCTTTGCTAGCTGGCAATTTCACCAAAATAAGCAACCTCTTTGATGAAGCCAGGAGCTGCTTTGTCAACTTAACAGACTCTGTGGGGAGATATGTTATTAAGAGCAAACGCAAACTGGGATTTCTGAGCTTCTTGCTCAACGCTGAAAGCCTCAAGTGGCTTTTCTCCAACCACACATGTCCAAAAGGCACTCCTTCCCACCACCTCCACACGCATGCCTTCAGCCTGGACCCTTTGGAGCAGTTTCTCAGGGCCCTCCAACAAGCCTGTGGCAGCAGCAGCCCCACCTGCGCTGTGTTCCAGGCTGCTTACCACAAACTGCTGGCCAGCTGGAGCCTGGCCCCTGGCTCGCCACCCAGCAGTGGCAATGCCAGCCCCTGGGACACATCCCCGTCTCAGAGGAGAGCTCTGACTCTGGGCAGCATTCGTGCTCAGTATCACCCAGCTCCAGGCAGGACTCTGGCCCCAGAGTACCCCTACATTGCAGGCCTGCTTTTGCCCAGCTCTGCCCTGAGCAACGCACTGACAGATCTGTCACTGCACACGCAGAGCCTCACCTGCACTGCTGCCTGGGTGGCCGAGCAGTTGGCCGTGGACTTGCAGTGTGAGGCTTGTTTTGCCTCTCTGTTTGAGGCAGATGAGAGCAGGCTAAGATGCAGGTCAGTGCTCTACATAAAAAAATTAGGTGGCATGAGTCTGCCCTCAGCCAGTGTGTACCACATAACAAGCATTTCAGAACAAGTCCTAAACCAATATGGCAAAATAGGAGGTGCCAACAAAAATACCAAGCTGTGGCATTTGTGTCTAGAACAGCAAGTCTTCCAGGAGCTTCTGGGAGAAAGCCCCCTCTTTCCCACCCTCACAAACCATTTATTTGAGGGGGAACTGAGCATCAACAACCACTACACAGTCTTAGTAAAGGAAATAACACGCTGTTACTTAAACATAAGAACACACCCCACCCAACACTTAAATTTGAAACACCCTTGTGGAAGGCACAAATTGAAGAGGCTGAAGGGAAAGCATTTGTTTCCATCACCACTGGGTAGCTGTCAGTCAAGCTAAACCCACACATGGTCTTAGTGAGTATATTGTGATTCCAAGAATGGCTGTTCCTTGCTGATGCTCAGTGCTGGATAGCACTAGGCAACATATGTGAGGAAACAATGATGGCAAAACTGGTGTTGATAAGCAGTGCTGTTTTGGGCCACTGCAAACCCCCTAACCAGAGTTTAACTGAGCAAAGGAAGCAATTTTATCCAATCCCCTGTTCTTTCTAGCAGTCCTGCAGAGCAGCCACATATTTAATGAAACTTAGATGGCAGGTCAGGATGAACCAGGGTTGCTCAAGGTGCCTGGGGCAGTGGTAGGAGACTGCAGTCCCTGGAAGTGCTGTGTGGCTTTAGTGCTGCAAGTGCTCTTGCCAGAAGAAAACTGATAATTGATGGGGTTGCAGGGAATCTCATGCACTGGCACTTTGATTTCACCAAAAAGATGTGCTTTATAAAATCTGGGAGCAAGAAAGTTTTCAGAGTTTCTACTTAAATAGGAAAATAAAGATGTGAAAAGAAAGTGGCACTCAAGTTGTACACAAGCTCTAATCACCTTTCCAGTATGTCTCATATAACAGCTAAAGATGCTGGTCCAGTCTAGATCCTCTGGATCAGTGCTGAGCCTGTGACCAGATTGTTGTGTCCAGTGGCACCCAGGAGCACCAGTACTCTCCTCTAGCGGCAGGAATACATGGGTGTACTACAGCAGGACAAGCCTTTCAGTTCCCATTTCATGGCTCCATCCTCCTAGGGCTGGCCTGTGTCCTGCAGCCCAGGGCACATGGCACCCTCCCTTCAATGTTTCCACTGATCACTTGAACCATAGCTTTGATGCCACCAAGTAGGACAGGCTTCTTCAGTTAGTTCATTTCCATGGCAAGGAAGCTGCCTCCAGTGCTTTGCGTGGAATAGCCAAGTTTGGCAGAACTGCTGCTAAGGGGTTTCCTTTTGCCATGCAGAACTGGAGTTGCATCCATAGAAGTGGAACGAAACAAATTCCTGCAAAACCTGCTGTTCACTCACTTTCAAGATCCACGATGGAACTGGGATGAAAACTGGTGATCTGCCACATCCTTGGGCAGTAATAATATTAGAAGTATCATTCTGCCTACCAGTGAGTTGACAAAATTGTCCCTGGTTGGTTTTGGTTTCTCCTCCTTCCCTTAGTTCTGCTGCACTCAACCCCTCAAGCTCTGCTTTAAGAGCAGCAGCACCACAGAAATTCATACAATCACTGCTGGGAGGAACAAACCAGAATCTCTGAGCTTTTTTTTTTTCCAATCCAAATACCTATGCAAAAAATCATGTTGAAGCCATCACTGTCACAGAGCAATTCCAACTACAAGAGACTGCAGGAAACTATTCCCTCCGCTCTATATGTGATTTTTGGGACAACTGGCAAAATGCTGCTGAAATCTCAGTGACAGATTGCAATCATGAAATGTTGGAACATTTGCATTGCCTCCACCTCCAGCTCTGAGTAGTTATGAACTGTGCCATGGATTGCTGTGCGTGACAGCACACCAATAACCAAGGGATATTTATTTATCTCTGGAAGCATTTGGTCTCACTGAAAATCCAAGTCAGTACTTGCATCAGAAGTGGACCTAGTGTTAACAATTTATTTGGGTATTTCAGTGACAAACCTTCTGTGTATATTTGTCAGTGCTGAAGCAAAGGAGTGCAAAAAAATCATATTTACAGAATAGTATAAATGTTTATTTTTTGTGATTTATCTGACTGTTTTATTTGTACAATATAGAAAAGTGTATTCTTTGAATAGGTCTTGTAAATATAAATTTAATTTTTCTACTTTTGGATGTAAACAGAACTATAAAATGAACCCTTGCCCCATTCCCAATTATTTTTTATGTAACTGGATGAACTTAACTGTTAATCTTGTCCAGCAGTTTGATGCAAATGGCTAAGGAAGTACAAAAACCAATTGGTACGCTCTACACCAGGGAGAAGGGAGAGAGGAATCCAAGCTTAATACTTGAGAAAGCTTGTTCAAAACAAAATAGAAGAACTAAGAGCATTTGATTGCACCTTCAAAGTCTTTACAAGCAAAATATTCTCCAGCAATGCCATCATACATAATTACAACTGTAACCTAAATTTCACAAGTGCTTTTGCACACTGTATATAAATACACATCACAAAAGGTGCAATTTAGAGTAAAACACTGAATATATACAAAATTAACACAGATTGAAGTCTAAACAAAAGGCATATTGCAATCTGTTTGAAAAATAACGTAAGTAGGTATTACTTTATTCACTTACACTAATTTACATTTATACAAATCTTACTGGACAGACTATATTAGGTCAGTAGAAGGGAACGGAGTATCTGCACTATCTACAGGTAAAGTTACTGCACTGATTTTTTTTAGTAAATCCAAGTCCTAATAATGAAAAAACGTGGCATTTACTTACATGAGAGGTGGATTCCCTTTTCAGAGATTTGCACAAACGTTGCTATTTATACTCAGGGAGATGTCCTTAGCTGACAAAGCCCTTCAGACAGTGACTGGCAGGTCAGACCTGGTCTGTGAGCCCACCACTACTGTTGGCTGCCTCCCAGGCATTTCAAGGAGGCACCAGAGAAGGGTCAAGGGCCTTCTGCACAGTGCACAGGGCTGGGAGGTGAAGCATCTTCCCACCCTATTGCCTTCACACACTGAGGCTCTGCTGCTGGTGTGCCTAGCCCCTACCTCTCCCCAGCCTGGAACTGTATTTACAGTTTTATAAAAGGAATGCAAAATCCCTTTTGGAAAAAACATAGCTAGTTCAGGCTGCAGTGAGACAGGTAATAAAAATGCCAGTGATTAAACATGGTTAATGGATGTTCATGATAGATAAGTAACCCACCAGGTTAATTCTGCAAATGTGTTCCACTATCAAAAATGTGATCTGATATTGCCTGTAACAAATACTGAAAAAAATCCCCTGCCTTAGTCTATGCTGAGCTATAGCTGATTGCCCCCCATTTAGTGTAAAAAGGATCTGTGTCTGTTTTTGTAGCAATCCTGATTCTGGGCTAGCACTTTCTCCAATCTCAGCTCTCACAATTATTCTAAACAACACTAAAAGAGCCTTTATGCCAAGTAAATTGCCAACATGGAGAGATGCAGCATCTTGAACACCCACAGCAGGCTGAACATGATCCCCACCTGCATTTGCAAGTCGATTCAGATGCACATTATCATCTCCTGTGACTTAGCTTCTCAGGCCTAAATACTTTCCCAGGGTTACAGCTTGATTCTAGAAAACAACTGACTGCAGAGCCCTACTTCCAGTGAGGGATTAGGCTGCTGCAGACCTCTGAAAAACCAAGCTTCACCCAAACAGCATCAATCTCCTACACACTTAGGTAACACTACACTGGGCAGACAGTCTGGCATTGTGGCTGCGCTTCCTCATTTCTGAGGATAACCACTGTCTTAGACTTCCAGTTCCAGCTTAAGAAACACCTGAGCACTCTGCCCCATTCCTATCAAAAATTCCCTGTAATGCCATTCACATCTGTACTCCTTGGGCCCTGCTCCAGAAACATTCTCCACTACTTGCTCAGTGCTACATCTGCAAGCAACCCCTCTGTATTATTATTACCTATGTATCTCACAGTGCTCTGTGCACTACAGGGACACGCTGTGTCAAGTCCTAAATACAAGTACTACCTTCCATTTAGATGCTTATTTCTACCTATTTCCTTTCAGAATTATCTTGGATAAACTGGTACCTCCATATTACAGGCCTCTCAGCAGAAGCATGACGTGGCTGTTGACATCACCTGTGTTTTCCTGTATGCACAGTGATGCAAATCCATACACTGTAAATAATATATATTATAATAATTTATATATGCCCTTTGGACAATTATTCTGGGGGAAAGGGGAGAACACATCTACTTTTTAAGAAACTCGGGGTAAAAGCTGTACATTGGGAAGAAGAACTGACTTTTAGGCATTGTCTGACATAGAAGAGGATTTAGCTAAAATTTAAAAGGCTCTACATCTTGTTATAAAAGAATTTCTTGTTTCAATCTTACATGGGTCAATTTACAACAAGCACCAAATTAACGACTATTATTAAATCCATTCTTTATGCTAAACCAAAGTGTCCCTGTGCCTTAAGTGTTCTGTTCAGTCCGCTTCATTGTGGCTCATGTGCATGAGTCAGCAGTTCATGGCACAAGGGTCACCTTTGGACTTCCCTGCAGAGCTGATAACCCTCATCAGACAGTGTCCAAACTCCTCCAGGATCATGCGCTCTGCTGCAGCTTTGGACTTGCCCGTCTTCTCTGCTTGCTCTGCCTGTGCCAGGAGGCATTTACAGGTTGCATCGGCCACTTCCTTGGTGACAAATGTAAAGGGCAGCCTGAAACAAAGAAATATCCACTTAGTGTCTGCAAAAACACAAAAGGCACCTAACTCCAGGGCTGGCAACTTTTTACTCTGAGGACTGATGAGCTTTCATCTGTCCCATTGCTTCCAAGAGCCTTTAGATAGTGAATAAGCCTCAGTTAACAGCCAAAGGAACTGGTGGGTCAGAATCCCTACTGTTAGAGGAACAGTGCTCTATTCACCTGACTGCTCCACCTCTACAGCTTACACAGACAAGGCTGAGAGATGACAGGGACATACCTGTCACACACATCAAAAACCTGTGTTAGAACAACTCAAAGAGGGTGCAGCATTAACTTACTTCCCACCACCACTGCTGAGTGCTGGTGTTGGCCTTGTCAGCAAGTCTGAGATCTGGGAAGATAACTTGGTCTTTGCAGCAGTCTGCTGCTGCACCCTGACCTCTGCAGCATCTGCTAAATGCATCAATGTTTTTCGCTCCGGGCTTTCTTCAAAATTTTTACAGCCAATACATTTGCATATGGAAGAACACATGATTTTTGCCTGAAAGAAATAAACAAAACATAAGAAACCTGTTGCAAGTTTGACTCCCCTTATGAGAAATCACAACAAAAAGGAGATCTTATTTTACTCTTACCAATTAGCAACTAGAACAAACTCCCAAGTAATAGTCTTCTCTCTAAATTCTTACCTCAAGTTGAGATGTCATCCCAGAATGTATACTTCAATTGAATCATAGAGCATAGAATGTGTAAATAAGTGGTTTCCTACTCATGCCTTACTTCATCAACCTTCAGTACCCAGTCAGCTGACTTTTGAGAAAGGGCAGTCTACACTGGCTCTACATTCAGAGACTGATCAGTTAGCAATGAAGTAACAACAACTTCTGCCTTTGAATTCCAAGGACACATTCTATCCCACAGCATCTGTGGGATGCTGCTTCAACTCCTCCTAGGGACTTGGTGCAGTAAATTTCTTTAGGAAATGGTGCTATTCAGCAAAAAACAAACCCAAGCCTAAGTTCAAAGTTGCTAAATTGTTTAAAATTAAAATTACAGAACAGTAGCGACCAATTTTTCTGTGTACATGACTTTCTATATGCAAACTTCTGGGAGAAGAGGTAACATTACAGGAATGGAAACAAACAGAAGAGAAAACATTATACCAATACAAGGAAGAGACAAAGCAAATGAGAGAAGTCACTACACTAAAGGGAAAAGGCTACTATTTTTCAAATGAGATAATGCTTTGTACCTCATAACATTCGCAGTAGTTTTTGAGACATCCCGAGCGTTTACAGTTACACCCTTTGCTGTGCCTCCGATCCGATTCTCCTTCCTTTCCTTTCCCTATTTTGGGCTTGAAGGCTTCAGGGTTTCTGTCGAGGCAGGCCTGTCAATGCAGACCCAAAGGGTCAGTCATTGCATGCAGGGAGCAGAATTTAGAGGTGCAATAAAAGAACTTAAGCCTTGAACATGTGGGAGGAGATCAGGGCATTATACACCCACTCTGCCCCACTCTGCAGCTTCAGAAAAAAAAAGCTAAATTACTTGATCCCAGGGGGCAGGGGAAGAGGCCCCTCACCTTTATTGCTTTTTGCCTATCGTTTTCATGGTCCAGGTTGTTATAACAATTTGTACAGTTGCAGTTATTGCAGAATTCACCATTTGCAAAACAGTCACAATACCTGAAATAGAAGATGCAGAAAGCATTTGTAAATCTTGACCATTACATTGGTGTGTGAGTATTGACTCCCACACTGCAGTAAGTTCCTACTCTGGCACCAATATGGGTAAGGGTCATCCTATGCTCAACTCCACATGTACAAGCAATACCAACCTCACTGCAGAGCCAAAATCCTCTCGTGCAAGTCTAGCTGCTGTCTAAAGACACAAGTGGAGCTCAAGAGTGTCCATCTGAGCTCATCACATAGCACAGGTCCTCCAAGCAGCAAGAGAAGCTAATGAGATTTTTTCCAAGTCTGACTCTTGGGTCACCCACATATTGAGGGCCAGTCTGCTGCAGCCACCTCACAGCCAGCTCCTGAGCCAGGCAGTCCAAGTCAGCCCTCAGGAGACCTCACACAGCCAAAACAAAAGGCAAGCAATTGGAGTGACAGTTAACAGGCAAACTAACCCAGCAAGAAGATTTTTTTTTGTTAGTTTTGCCCTTAAGCTGGGATGGAAGAATAGAAAAGGGATAGCAATTGGTACATCTTGGAGGCTTTGAAGCACAGGTAACCAGGGCAAGGAGCTGAAGGAGGATAAAGCAGACTTTAAAAAGGGACAAATATATGAACAAAAAGCAGCAAGACATGGACAGCAAAAGGCAATCATGTTGCCATGTTTCTTATGTATCTCTGGTGCCCCCCATCAATAACAACATCTCGCCAATCCACAGACTCACAGATCTGATACATAGAAATATCATATTCATTCCCAGCTCAAACATGGCTTTAGGCCACAACAAACTCCAACATGTTTCAAGGCTTGCAGGACCACCTCCAGCTAATAGCTAAAAGCTGCTGATCCTCTTCACTTGCTTTTCAAATCTGCTGGGGGTATATGGTCATTTTTTGGAGCCTAAACCCATTGCTAAACTGGCTTTCTGTGGCTGGCCTGGCCTAGCACTACATAAATAGATTAGGGTTGCCCTGGAGTCCGCTGCAACCCTTTATCAGGTTGAACTGGATTTTGGAGATTTTTAGCATCTTGAATGGTCCCAGGGACAAACTAAATCTAAAGCTTTTACAATGTGTAATAGCTCTCCTTTCTTTTTAAAAATTCAGTGGTAGAATAGCCTGGTTTCCAAAAGAACCAGGGCCAGCATCAATCCACAACATGAGCAAATAACTGAGTTGACTTCTTAGTAGAATAGGCTATGTGCCTACTTTACACAAGCATTTGGGAAAAAAATAAGCTCCCCTCCAGACAAAAAAAAGGTTCTACTAGTGAGAAGGCACCTGTGCCAGATTGAATTAACCATCTGCTCTGCACCAATGCCCAGAACACATAACATCAGTGATTTTACAAGAACATTTTGCTTCCTAACAGCATTCTGAAGGTGTGAATGATTCCCAGTGATGCTATTCCTTTCTCAGCATTTCTAGGGCACATTCAGGCACCAAAACCTAACCCCCTACACATCTAACATATACTGGGCACTGTGAGGTCGGTCATGCCTGCAAAATATCTGAAAAACAGCTACACATCTTCCTGCTATGCAACAGAAAAGTCTGAGACTAAGAAACCCAGGGCACACCTCCCCATACAGAGGTGGGGTGCACTACACAAAAGACACCCAAGCTTAAGAGTTGCAACAAACTTCTTAACTTGGGTTCAGATGCCATTGCATCACTTCCCCTTTGAGTACCACACCCCTGATTTCCTCTTCATTGTCTAGGATTCAGAACCGCAGATTAATTTCAGTATCTCCTCCCATTCCTCTCCCAGAAAAATCAGTAAACTGACTTTGATCAAGGTGAAAAAACTCTCCTCAGCTCCAAATGCTTTTGTGTCAAATTCTTACAAATACATGGAATGGAATAGCACAATGTCTCATGGATAAGCAAGAGGCAGACCTATCAGTAAAGAATCACTTGTCTATTCAATCCTCTAATAAAATATACACAGCCCAATTTTTCTGAAGTATTTGATCTAGCATGGTATTATTGATGCACTTCACCAAAGTATAGTAAATACCCACAAATTATACCAGGAGATACCATTTCACTCATGGTACCAACAAGGCAACCAGAGCTGCTGAGTGGACTTGGCTCCACCATGCAATAAGATACATGATGTAAAATTAGACATTTTTAAATGTCATGGTCCATATAGCTCACAGGAGCTGCAAAATTACACAGGCTCTGCAACATCTTCACCAATATTCACCTAAAATCACCATCTAGACATAAAATTTTGGGCATACTTAAAACCAATATATTCTGATACTTGGCGCACATTTGTGATGCTAAAAATAAGGCTTAAAAGACAAAAACTGTACCAAGTTGTACTTACAATTTCAAACACAGAGATTTAGTACAATTGCAAGGCTTCCTGGGGCGGTTTGCAGACTCAGAAGAAATTATTCTGGGGGGAGAAAAGGGCATTTATATACACACAGTTTTATCAGTTTCTTCCTATTTTAAATTTTAAACAGCTCATAATAAAAACTTAGAAAAAATCTTTATATTCCCCTTGCATTAGGTTTTTGGGTGACCGTGTTTAAGTAACTATCATAAGTAGTTACTTTCTAACCCAGAAAGAGACGGATTATTTACTGCAAATTTGGATGCATGCCTGAAGTAGAAATTAGGCTTTAAAGCTAAAGGAAGCATAACTAAAAAACTGGAGTCAGGGAAACCTTCCCCAGAATCCCTTCAAGTGCAGTGGGACCAGATCCAACCAAAATTCACACAACATGATTGTGCCTTTTCTTTTGTTCTACTTAGACTTTAAAAAATCCAAGCAAACAAAAAAATACCCCCTCTGGAATAACAGGAAAGCAAGCCAAACCATAGTATTCAGTTTTCAGATAAATTTTATGATAGACACAGTCTTTAACTGCTCCTAAGACTTGGATTTTGTGACACTAATCACATCTGATGAGATTTGTTCCACTGCTATCCAGCAATTTCTGCACGTAATACCAGGGAGATTAAATCAAACCCATTCATTTGAATAGCTGCATCTGGATTTGGGATTAGTTTGCATCAGTTGAGGTTGCAGCAACAAAAAAGCAGCTTCATGTTCACAATTTCCAGCACACAGTAACACAAAAGGACTGTGCAGAACAGCTAAGCCTGCTGGATTGGCAAAGGGAAAATAATACACGTTAGCTGTTATTTTCATCCTTAAAGGAAAAATGCAAGACTGAAAAAACCCAAAGCCTCCTATCAGGATCCATTTTGCTGTTTGGCTGAATTTCTGCATGTGTTAAGCATCTAGCTTATATGCTGTCCAGAACCTATTTCTCAACATTGCTGCAAAGAGTTGAGGCCTGTAGCTCACAGGTGCTGTTGCAAATAAAAAACGAGCAACAGGGAACTTTCAGGTCAACTTCCTGCTACATGACTTCAAAAAACAGAAAGGAAAACACAACTTTGATCAAGAGACTGGCTCAAGTGTCAGAGAGATCCACACCCTTCAGTCAGAGGTAATAATCACACTACAGCAGACTTGAGAATTCCCCAAACCAGATGCCAAGACCTCATGCTTATTCAAGCAGCCTATTCTACAGGTTTTGGGATTTTTTTTTTTTTTCAGAACTCTTACCCATTAAATGGCAGGCGTGCCTGGGACTGGACACTGGATGTCCCCGTGAAGCCAGTGTTGCTCGCTATGGATACATAGGATGACTGTTGTAGCTAACAAAACAAAAAGGTTAATGCCTGAGATGAAACAAACTGTAAAGAAGAGAACGTGTTGCTAGTCTTCAAATTAGCTTTCCAGATATTGCTACAAAAATAACTTGCTTCTAAGAACACTTTTAAACACTTACAGAACTTGGACCAGCTGGCAACTTCCTGCCTCCATACTTAGCACAAAAATACTATTTTAGATTGTATTTTTGTTGTCTATTGCAGTGTCTAGATACATACAGGTGACAGGGATAACACACAGAAATGTTCAGACCACAAACAGCTCCTAAAACCATGCTCATTGTCGCCCTAACAGAGCAGAATCACTTCCTGCACAAATTAGTTTCTTCCTTTATATACAAACCACTTACTATGAAAGTAAACAAAATGGTTTGCATTCCAACCCCTCTGCATACCTGAACTCACCATTTATTTTTCACATTTAAAAAAAAAACAAAATCTCATAAGAACCTGCCAAACAACACTGCTCTGATCTACCTTCTTTAGCATTACCTAGAAGCAGCTGTTTGCTGCTGCTGGCACAGGTTCTGGGTATATATTGGCACATAGCAAGATAAAGACCTACTGGGGCCAGGTAAACGGGGACAGGTTGTGACTGGACACAAACCTCACAGGAGAGGTCCAACAGATGCTAATTTTAAGTAAAATTTGCAGAACTAGACTAGAAGGACACAGTAACAATCTTCAGGGTCAAACTGCAACTGTGACAAAATCAAAAGGCAACCAAAAACCAGTCTGGTACCAGTAATATCAGGAGCTATCAGAGTCTGTTTCTACAAATTTAAGCCTTCAGCAGAACATTTCATTTTTCTCCTTTTTATCCTGAATGTTGGTCAGATCTTGGCAAAGAGCAAAAAATGAATCCTTAGGCCTCAGCTGGGTGACTGGTACCAGCTGCTTCTGAGCCCTGGCAATGTGCTCAGCATTAACTAACACCATTTTATAATGAACACAGCCATTCTGTGATCAAGCAGGTCACATGTATGCTCCCTTTCTCATCATCAGACCCTGAAGGTCCTGTGAACCAAGCAGACAAACCAATAGGATTTCTTCTTCCTCTCCCTATTTCTGGGCACCAGACCAATTAGTCTGTTCCTTACTGGCCATGGAGGTCTCAGACACTCAGACAACAAGGTGGTGGTGACTGTTAGGAAATAGGGAAGTGTAACAGCACACAGAGCAGTTATAAAATCCAGCTGCTCCAAGTCCTAAGTGATGAACCTGGACTGGAACTGTTGCTGTACACTGAGCCCTGTGACCACCGGTAGCCAGGGTCATCTCCACTTCCTCTGAAGACCAAGTGACTTGTACTCTTTCATATGATTTTTAAGTCTAGGTTATGATTGCTAAAGTAATGCAGTAAACTGTGTATCAAGATCTGACCCAATATGCAGGGCCTAGGTGATTAGAAATTCCAAGTTGAGAATCTAGGTGATTCAAGTAAGTTGGCATTATAAATTCTGTACTACGCTACTGAAAATTGCACTACACTGATTCTGCTTACAGAAACGCTGTGCTATTATGCTAATAAAAACTCCTTTGAGAAAACGAGTTTTAAAAAAACTTTAATAGTTTTTAAAAAGCTTTAATTGCAACTATGATTGAAATTAAAGTGCTGTCATCATTCTGCCAAGGGTCCCTAAAAGAAACTGTTGCCTCAGTGTTGAGTGGCAGCCACAGAGCAGAAACCTTTAAGAAAAAGGCAGAATGTTCCACAAAAGCAGCATTTGCTTAACCATATCTGGGAAAGGCCATACCTGTGTGACATACTGAGCTGGAAGGACTGCGTAGCCAACATTTCCTGTGCCAGGGGCTGGTGCCAGCACAGTGCCTGGAGGGAGGTTGGTGAGATTGGGCTGGATCTGTGGCAGTGGAGTGGCTGGCATGATAAGTCTTTGTTGGGGCTGACTGGTAGTGACTATTTGAGAAGTTGAGTTGATTGGTTTGGGCACCACCTGGAGAGAAAAGAGCTCTTTATGAAATCAGTGTTTCAGTCATTCAGATCACACTTTGATTAGTAGAACAGTTCTTTACAGAGCTGAAAGCAGACTTTTTTTCTGTCCAGCCAAAACAGGTCAGGACTATTGCATGACAAACTTAACTCACCTGTTTCACAGTCTGTGCTGGTACTATGGGAACTGACATACGCACGGGGGTCGTGTTCACCACCACAGGCTTTGCTGGTGTCAAGAAACAACATCATATGAACACGTGTTAGTCACTCCAAGTCCACGGTTCAGCCCTTCAGACTTTCACATGTGCATAACACAAGGTACTTAACACTGTAACTCATGGCATGCAACACTTGGGTCTAGACAAGACCTTTGTAAACAGGTCTTTGGCACACATTTCACAGCAATGGATTAAAAAAACAGCCAGAGTGCAGACCTCCTCTGGAGGTCTTACATCCCTTTTCCCTTTGAAACCTTTTATTCCATCACCCCTCTGGAAAGCGTGGACAGAAACCAGCAAAAACACCTGACACTTCTAAAGCAATTTATATGGAAGGATCTTCATGTTACAGGAGTTTTGGCAATATGCTTGTGGGCTTCATGCTCTTCACATAGAGGAGATGGGAGAGGCCATGAACCACTCACAAATCTGGTAAACTAGGGAAAAGCAACCTAAAATGCTCCCAGGATTCAGGCCCAGCTACAGAGCAATTTGATACAAAGGAGCATTTTCAGATACAGACCAGAGGTAGCAGCAGAATATGGAATTTATAGAAGTCTTACCACAAAACCAAGTACATCTGGCAGTCTTCATGGATCTGTGTTATGTATTCATTTTAATCCTTAAAGAACAAACACGAAAGAAAAACCCAATAGAGGCTTCAGACAATGTTACCACCAGCACTTACCCTGTTGCAGAGGCTGAGTATTCGTACTGGGATTTTGGCTGGCAGATTGGGTTGAACTACTGGCTGTTGTGGCAGTAACGAGTCTGACATAATGGAACTTGCTTCCAGGTACCTGAATCTGCTGAACATTGGGTGCAGTTGCCAAGGGAATAATTGTCTTAAATTGAGATGTACCCACTCCTCCTACAGTAATGGTCTGCACTGCTGATTTCACAGCCTGTTAAGCCAACACAGACAGCACAAAATTACTTGTGTAAATTAAAAGGCAGAAAGAACATGAACATGTTTATTTCTCAATTTGTTAGTGAGCAACTCTAGCACAGCATTCATACCCTTGAGAGGGAAGACAGTTACCCTCTTTTTGCTTTCAAATGTAGAACAGATGCAAAGGGATTAAATGCCTCTCAATAGTGCAGAGTAAACTCAGTTCCATTTTCAATGCTCTACACCAGACTCCAGAGTAAACATGAGTAGGGTGACTCAGTCCACTTCACAAGATACATCTGCCAAAACTATTTCAAGTGACTACAGAGAACATGGCTCGGTTTGTCTTCCACAATCAAACAACCAAACACATAAATATTCCTACTATTAAAAGCACATGGTAAGAACTTGCAGAACAGTTTGTCTGGACTGCATCATAATTTATCTGCGTGTGTACAGATATGTCCTGTTAAGATAGTTTGTAATTAATCAATATAAATCACTGTGCAACCCTTGAGAGGAAAAGGAAACAGAATCCATAACTGATGGACATCAGAAAGAGTACAAGCTGAGAAATGAAAGCAGCAAGAACAATGAGGAGTAGCAAAACAAATTCATTAAGAAAAAAGGCAAAATGCTAAAAGAAAGGGAGCTCAGCAGACCTGTGCTACCTTACAGCTGGAATATCAGTATACCTGGAATATAGCAAAAGTTTATCTTTCCAACTTTTCTCAAACTATAAACTAATAGCAATACATTCATAAGTCTACTGGTTTGGTAACAGCCTCTTTTCCCAGACTTGCTCAACCTCAAACCTTGATTTCTTCCTTTTTCTCCTTTCATTTGATTTATTTTAGAGCTCAGCTTTTTAGTCTCAGTACCTTTTACTATTGGTATAAAGCATATTGTCCTTGACATCAAGTTTAAGTATTACATCTGGTTGACGGGATGATGTGAATTCTTGTGAGAACATTTTCCCAGCTGCCCAGCATTCAGCAATTAAAGAAATAAAATCTCAATTTGCACACATTTTACTAGAAAAACAACCTGCTCTTCCAAAAGTATTTTCTTGGGATTTTTTATTTTTCTTAGGACATTTCATACCTTAAAAAGCCAGAGCACCAAAACAAGCACTATGTGCAAGCATAGTCACAGACATTATCAAAGGGAGACCAGTTCTCTCTAGCACACAAATGAGCAGCTGCTATCCAAGGACAACTGGGAAAATTGTAAAATTCAAGGGACAGTTCTTCTAAAGGCATGTTCTTGAGCCCAGTGAAGACAGGTGAAACCCTTGTGTTGTGTCAGATAACTTTGCAACGGAACTCCCACAGACTTCTCCATTTACTCACTTAGAGTGCTTGCATTAAAGAGACTAAACCTTTTAACAACTATTTCAGAAGACAGTTCTCCCTGGGAAAAAAAAAAACCAGTTCAAATTTCTATGGTGTGCATACTCCCATATCAGCATTCCAATTATTTCCCATATCAGTAAGATAAGACTGGGAAAATCTATCTGAATCTCTGGTATCATGCTGTACATGCGTGTCCACTCCCAGCTATATCCATACTCTGGATGTATTTATATCCATACACATCCCTTCATGTTTACCAGAACTATAGAACAGATATTGTGATAAAAAAAGATGTATCTAAGATCACAAAAGAGGAAAACAGCAAAAACTGTCATTTGTAAGAAAGGTCAGTTTTGTCTTGTGATTAATTAATGCAAAAATCTTTATAAAAACTATTATGGAAAACCCCGTTTTTCTAGAAATGTGACACATAAATAATTTCTGGTTCTGTAGGTTTCAGCCCAGACCTCTACAGCAGGAATATGAACTCCAGTGCTGCAAACCTCAGAAATACCTGGAAACCAGCCCTAGGCAGTGGCATAGAAACATTGGCAGAAGAGAGAGAACCATGCAAAGAACTCCTCCTGGTGTCACAGAGTTCAGTACACGGAAACAAGAATTTGCACCAAGTGGGGCTTTCCAGGTTGGAAAGCTACTTTCTAACAGCATGCCCTTGTATGGTCTTGCAATGGTTTGCACCCCCCAACTGAAGAAGTATACACTCCTTGGGCATTACTATTGCCAGTTCCTAAGCAAACACCATTCCAAGAACACCAGCAGACAGACTGCTGCCAAACCGTGGTCCAACACTCCAGCTTCCAGCAAGCAATGACACAGACACAGCAGAAGACAAAGGAAAGTCAGTCTGTACCTGGGTGGTTGTGTGGTTGACTATAGCCTTCCCAGGGGAGGAGGGTGCTGACTGCTGCACTGTGAGGATCTGCTGTCCTAACGCTACATTCAGTGGGACGCCCACCGTCTTCTGGGGGGAGTTGGGAGGCTGGGAGGCCACTGACACCACTGTTAGCTGCTTGGCAAAACAAAAAGCAGTTTAAACCTCTGTGCAGGATACAGGACCTGTACATATACACTCCCCTTCTCAGGACAGCACAGCTCTCCACCAGAACAGAGCTCTCTCTGTGAACAAGGATGCTGCATTTAACCACAACTCACACGGGTCCAGCTGTGACAACAGCTAATAGAGCCCTTGGGAACTTGAAGGCATCACTGGTTTCCAGCACCAAAAGGCTCCTGCACAGCATCTGGGTGGGAGTAAGGGGTAGTCTTTCCATTTGTTTTGTCGAGCTTTTTTTTTAAGGAAATTGTCCCATTAAAGCCTGAGCATTGTCAAGAGGGATGTTCTAAATAAAGTCATTATAATTGGTACAATGACTATTCCATCATAAGGAGGAATTTTAAAGAAAAGCTGTTCAAAAGAAAAGAAAATTCTCACCTCACACTACTGATTCAGCAAAGTATAAGAACATCAGTACTTTCAAATCTACACTGCAGTTTCCCACAGAGATTTAATCTTCTGACCACATTTCTGCAGAGTGCAGTGTTTAAACACTCTGTATAACCACACCCCTTCCAGGACTGGTTTTCTACTTTCTGTTCTAAACTTCCTTATGTTTTAAGAAAAATCAAATACTTAGAATTGCTTATCAACAGTAAATTCAAGAGGTAACCCTAAAGAGTTTTTTCACACTCACTTCTAGTAAAAAAAAGTAACTTTAGAATAAAAATTAACTTCTTCTTTATGTTGCTTCTCTTAGTAATAATTGTCAAACACAAGTCTTTTACTCCATCTGCATAACATTGCATCACTAAAGCATAGCCAAACTAAAATAATCCTTTATTCTTACTTTGTTTTATACATGTTATTTTAGTTTGCCTGCACTGTGCATCTTGTCCCCCCCACCTCCCCTTCTCCAGCAATATTCCTCTTCTCAAGACAATTATCAAATCTAAAATACAAGAGTCACCTTGACCTGTGCCAATCCCCAGCTCTTTGCAAGGACCATTGCAAATCTCATTTACTTCAGAAGTGATCAGGGAAAACTAAATTGCCTGTGCAGTAGCAGGCAATGGTTAATAAGTGCTGACCTATTAATATTACTGAGGTCTCCTCTTAAACAGCCTGTTGATGTTTTATGAAGGCATTAAAAATAGTTTGAGTGCTTGGCTAAGAGTGAACAGCTGCTTTCAGAATCAATGTTTAGGGAATGGCAGGAAATGGCAGGAATGGGATACTATGTAGTAATGCATATCTACTTAAAAACACAGTAAGGGAGCCAGTTGAAAAAATCTAAATTAGGGCATTACCACAGAGCATTGTGATGCAAAATGGAGACTCTGGAGATATTTTTATGGACTCTGGAGACATGTTTATTATCTCTGGAGAGATAATAAACAGCTTGTAGCAAAGACACAGAGAACTCCATTCAGACCACTCTGCAGGAGGGATAGAAGGCTACAGCCAGAACAGTCCTTACCTTATTGGGGGATTTGAGTGGTGAGATAGCTATTTTATTCGGTGTCTGTTGTGTTGTTGTGCTCAAAGATGATCCAATGACTCCACTCTCAGAGATGGTTATTGTCTTTGGTGGTGTCCCTGGAGCAGACTGTGAAAAAACCCTACCTATAAACAATGAAGATACCATCAGCTCCAGTTATCCTTGGTCACAGTAACCTTTAAAGCAAAGTTCTCCCTGCCTTTTGTGCAATTTACCCCTACTCCTGAGAGTGTATGACCTGACAGGAAGGACATTGGCATTCTTTAAGTTAGATTTAGCAACAAAGAAGAAAACAATTGCTGTTATTGCAAACAAAATGACAGTTTGCTCGGGCTTAAAAAATGAGCCAAAATGCACATTGAGCTTTCTGTGCCATTCAGCTGATAATTCTTGACATCCTGAGGAGCAGAGCCCTCCAGTACACCTGCACCACACATAAACACCCAGCCAGCTGGCAGTTTCCTGGGAAAGCCCTGGGCTGCTGCCAATGCACAGAGAAACTGAGCATCTGTGGGGGACTACTTCCTTTGAAACCTCAGCCATCAAACACGAGCTCTGTTACAGTGACCAAGAAAAAGATGTTTGGTCTGTCTACAATCAGCTCTGAGGTTTTCGGGTTTTTTCTTTTCTCTGTTGATGGTTGCCTCTTTCACTGCCTAACAGTTTTTAGTCACACTACCACCCATGTTTTCATGTGTGTGTCATATATTCTCTCACTTTTTACAATGCCAAAGAAGAGTAAACATCAAAAATGGCAGCTCCAAATCATGACATCAGTTTCAGGAATATTGCAAACTCCCAGAATGGAAAACAGATTTTTTTTTTCCATACTTTCTAAGTTTCTTTCCAAAGAATGCTTGACCACTGAGCTTTCCTCTGCTCCACTTTGGTTCAGACTCATTTCTGTCATAGCTTCTGTCACCCATTCTCTTGTACTACATTTATAAAAATAAGAAAGAAACAAACAAATACCAGCATAACTTTTCCATCCAAAATCAACTAGTGGCAGAACAATTAAAGTCAACTGGAACTAACAAGAAAAAGCACTCTCCTCATGGCAAGTTGATTTCTTCTGAAGTCTGTGTGCTCTAAAATAACCACTTTTGTGCAGTCTAACAGCATAGATAGTTGCCAGCAGCTGCTAAAGCCATATGCAACCTGAAGAATGTCAGTCTGTGGGGAAATTCGCCATCTAGAGGTTTCAATCCTTTGAGTTATTTTCTTGGTGACAGCTTTCCCCTTCTCACTACACTCCTCCTCCCATCAGCTTCCTAAAGAGAATCTGGTTGCTTATGTTGACAAGTCTTTCAAGTTTACAACTTCCACCTCAGCTTGCAGGTATTTCCAGGCAATTAAAAACATTTATCAGATTCAGGAAAACATGCATAAAAAATCAAAACACAAACCAGAAATGCTACACCTTCTCTAAAGTGATGCCAGCCTCTCAAAGCTGGCAAGCTGTGCTGGCTGTTTGGAATGGTGAGGGAAAACCAGTATTTACAGATTTCCCTCTCAATTAATGAAGCAACTTTACCTCCCAGTGATGGCTTTAGTGATGGCTCATGCACAGGTGATTTTTCAAAATACTGATTTCAAAACTGCAAGTAATTTTTAATGTTTTTGGGTTGGGTTTTTTGTTTGGATTGTTTTTTTAAACATACAAACAACTTAATTCAAGTATTTATAAGCACAGTAATCTTCTTACAGGTCTATATATTTGGTAGGGCATTTGAGAAAGAGAACAAACTGGGGAGTGGGATGGGGAATTCCTCTTTCACCTGAAACACGTCAGGCTGCAGGCAGCCTGACAACTCAAGAAAAAGATTATGTTCCAGCTATGTGCCATTCACTGGCATCTATCAGTGTTTTGAATCCTTTTTAAAACCAGCTTAAGTCCCAGTGCTGTAAAGACTTAACAAATTTGTTTAAATACCTAAAAAATATTTTAGGCCTACTTAGGCTGATCAATCTGTAAACAGTTAGACATCTTTCAAAGCTCTAAAGACGACACCAACTTCCTACATTTGTCTTTTTCAGAAAAATTAGATGTCTAAGATATTTAGCAACATTAGATACACTGCCATTATATAAAACTTTAATTTTGTTGGTGGTTTTGTTGTTGTTCTGTGGTCAGTTGGGCTTTTATTTTTTATAAGGATATATAGAGTTGTTTTCCAAACAGAAAGACCATTTGTTATTTGCCTTAATTACTTTCCTAGATACTTCTGCAATTGTTATTTTTGAAGTAGGTAAGCAACTTAACAAAAACAACACAGGTTTAGTCACATTCTTCATTCAAACATTTTTTTCTGTTACTTGCATGTATTACATTTAAGTCCAATGATAAGCAGATTAAAATAATCAAAAGCATGTGTCTCCCTTTCCCCCTGTTTATTTATAAAATGTTTCTACAAATATTTTCCATTCTTCGAGTAATCTTTTCTGTGGCTCTTGGGTATTTTTTTTCTCCTCCCCAAAATCCATGACTAAAAGTACCTTGCAGTAAAAGCAACTCCGCAATTACCAAGATTATCTTAAATGAGCTAAGTATAAAGGTACCAACAACTGCATTTATCTGCTTCTACCTAAAAAGTTTTCTGATTTTTTTTTAATTGCATGAGGTACTTTGACAGAAATGTAAAAGTGTTGAGACAGAAGAATTTCTACAATTACCATTTCGTCAAAAAGCCTTTAAAAAATGGCAAAGCAAAACAAGTCAAAGTAGTACAACCTGCAATGACTGGTGATACTTGAGTGGTCTGCCCTGTAACAGCTTTGCTATTGATTGGTTTTGCAAATATCAGCTTGGTGATCACCGGGCCAGAAGTTGGGGTTCGAGTCTTCTTCGCAATCTAAAAGATGGAGGAAAAAAGATCTAAAGTAACTTGAGCATTTTGGATCTAAATTATTGTATTAAGTACATTAAAAATTAAAAAGGGCAATACTTGCACACATAATTAGAAGAATAATTGTGTATCTTGCATTTTATCTCCACTTCTCTTTATGGAAAGAACTAGGACATTATCCTTGACACTTCAGAATGCCAGCTATCAATGTAGGATAGCCAAATCCCTCTCGGCTTTTTCAGGACATGGCTCTCTATGCAAACACCTCATCTTCAAGATGCTGAAATTATTTCTTACGTGTGGTTAGTCTACATAAAAATGTTAAAATTAAATACACGACTCTCAGTATTTGAAGCTTTAAACGAAGTCACTTCTTTTTCAGCTAACCAGGACAAAACTTGTCCCCAGTGATTTAAATACGACCACTATTGCTCTGAAACATCTCTTGACCATTTTGACATAGCAGCACAATTGTTTTGCAAATGGAGAAAGTGCTTTCTGCAACAGTTCCCCAAAAGCACATGGATCATCAGTGCCTGCAAGTTTTGAGTACTCACTAGCCAAGAACAAATCAGTTGGCTAGCTCCAGGTACAAGGGGATCTGTTTTCATATTGCAATCCAGTCTTCTGAAACACAGCTGGACCAAGAACATGTACAGCAATTCAATGACAGATCATTTCAGTCTGAAATCTTTGTAAGCAGGAGTATATAGTCTTTAAAGTTTCAAAGAAGATTTTTCTCCCCTTCCACACTGAGAGACATTAACTACCAGATACATTTATTCCAACAGTTTTTATACACAGGCACCCAGTTAGCAAATAGTTCAATTTAGAGAGAGGCTGACTTTTTCCAAAGACTTTTAACCTGCTGACTGCAGAGGCTGCCTGTGGATGTGGCCTGAGTCTATGTGAGCACGCTGCTCACATTTACTGAAGCCCTGCCCACCTGCCCACCCCACAGGTGAGGCACATGCTGCTTCTCCTCCACCACCTCTCATGGGCACTAGCCATCAACTCCAGCAGTATCAGAGAGGCACAACATTAGTATCCAAATGGGGAGCCATCTCTCAAGGGCATGGAGACACCTTTCTTACTCAAGCAGCTAAATCAGAAATCTGCGTGATATGCAAAGATACAGAGCTGACAGCTACTTTTGAAAGCCTGAGAAAATTAAAAGTGCTCAAATAAAGCAATTGAGTAGGCTGGAAGTTATGGTTTCCTCCACAAAATCCTATCTATAGAATTTGTTGCCTGAAAACATTTTTTTACAACCACATAAGGCAAAACCATTCAAAGTATTCAGCAGCACATAACAAACTCCTCAGCTGCTCCACAAAAAGCACACATGAGGCTGCCCCAGCTCCCAATAGCACAGTCATGGCACAGCCAGAGAAGCTGGAGCTCCCTCTGCTATGGCATTGGAGCCCTCCCAGCAGGCTGGTGTGGAAAGCCAAGGGCACCTCTGTGTGCCTGAGCTACACCCAGGCATGGAAGCCAGCAAGGAGCAGCTCTGACACCAGGCACTCCCAGAGAATGGATCTCATTTAAAGGAAGCCACATGCAGCTCCACAGTTAGACTACAAGTGCTCCTCAGGCACAGTAGGTGCTTTATGGGTGATACACGATTGTCAAGGCGCTAAAATGAAACAGAGGAGAAAGAAACCTGTTATTTTTGGAAATATATTCAGTAAAACTTGGAAAACAAGTTGTTTGAAGAAGCAAGCTTCATTCACAGCCCCGTTCACAAATTTAACTCAAAGTCATTTCTAAATTTCAATGATTCAATTATCTTAGCTCAGATACAACTGAGAGATGAGCAAGCATTTTATCCATAACTTTTTTTTTCCGCTTGGACACACTTTAATTTCTGATTAATTCTACACATTTCATCTGCTTGATCTGAGATTTCTGTTTTGCTTAAATTAATCTTACCTTGCTGTAAGGTATTATTGCTACTCAACTGCTATTGCTTTTTCTCTGAAGTGAGAGCTAAGTCTAGCTCAGAACATGATGAGCATTCAGCAGAACAGCCAGCTCTGGATAACAGCAGTTGTTTCCCAGTAACAGTCAATAAATGTGCTTAAAAGACTTACATGAATGAATGTGTGCACAATACTACCAACCATTAATACAAAGTATTTCAGAAAATCCCAAAATAACAGATCAACACAAGTAGCCCTGCTTCCCTCATACTCGACTTGCAGTATTCTCCTCAAATAAATTTCCCTCTGCTTTTTAGGTGAACTGTTTGTCTACAAAGAGGGAGGTCTAATAAACAAGTGATTCCCCTCAGGGTTTAGGAAACAGCAAGACAAATGTGGTTGTTTATAAATGAGGAACAGCACTCCTGCCCCTACCTGCTGCCAAGCAAGCCTTTCTGAGGTTCATGGCACTGGATAACCCCAGCCACCAGGGAGAAGCTTCTCCACACCACTGGGAAACTCACTGCCCATTTCAGTAAAGACTGGAGAAGCCAGAGGAAATAATCAAGATGCCACTCTGATACTTCAGAATAGGCAAGTCCTCTGAAGCACTTTGCCATTGCCTGTACTGATCACAAGGAGCATAACATTATCCCCCTGCCTATGCAAGCTAAGCATGCCCCGTGCAAATTACTTAGAGTTAGACTGCAAATATATTCCCCAGAGCAACAAGCTCTTCCCTAGGAATGTTATTATATTCAGGAGCACACACCAACCTTCTTTCCCCTACAGAAGTCAAGAGATTTACCTGCAGGCAACTCGACTTCAAGTGTCAAGTTCTGTCTTCCTAAACACGCTCCACTAAAGATGAACTAGCAAGTTCATACAGCTGAACTTTGTTTTCAGACTTCTATTCATATAGAAATAGGCACACTTGTACCTCACATTACTTCTGGATAGCCATATAGTCAGCTACCACAAAGGAGCTAATACACTATAAATCCACTCCCTAGATGATCTGCTGGGAGCCTGTCTATGTATCCACTCTCTATGTCATTTATGTTCGGCCTAGTATGAAAAATCAGGGACTCTAGAAATAGAAAAGAATACCTTAACTTCAGAGATGAAGAAACTGAGCTAGGAATGGGAGTCTGAGGTTAGGGAGTGCACAAAGTCCCTTTCCAATGATGAAATAAAGCCACAACAATGGCTTAGCAGCTGCCTTGCCAGGGTAGCAACAATGGTATGGACACTTCAAACCAGAGCCAGTTACCACACAAAACAAGCACAAGACAGGCTTAACAGCAGCCATGGTGATGTGTCTGGACACCTGGTTGAGAGTCATGTGCAAGGCCAAACTGCTGCTTAATAAACCTGGACTAAAGCAGCAGAGCAGCAGGCACACTACTGCTTTTAAGGCTGTAGGCAGGCAAGATCCACAGGCTGAAAGCACATGTACTTGCCCAGCAGTTTTCCCCCACACATCCATGGCACTAGTTTCAAATCAGGACAAACTGCTATAAGGACAGTAATTAACCTCTGGATATAGATGAGGCCAAAGGCCCTGCCACACTTAACACCTCAGAGTCTCACACATCTAGAACAGTAAGTGAAGAAGGAGTCAAATTCCAAGAAACATTTTGCTGAACTCTACCAATTATGCCTCAGGTGCTGAGACTTCAACTATTTCACAATTAGATTACAAGATTAGATTAGATGTCAA
>QUSF01000025.1:6381160-6398665 GCA_003676055.1 Chloebia gouldiae
AAGTCTTGTGCTGCCCTCCATCTGAAATACCTGATTCACAAGAAATAAATTACACAAGACCTAGGGGGCATCAGGGAGGCATTCACAGCCTCCTTTTCCACTCACTGAAAGTTTAAGGGGCTCGTTCAGGTGATGGGGTAAAGGAATCACTTCATTTGCTAAGACAGGGACTCAAAGTGTGGGTTACCTCCCCTGTCATTCAGGGTAGAGCCAGAATCACTCACCCAGCCTCATGTGTCACTCTGATACTTCAGAAATTTTCTACAGGAAAAAGCACTGTCTATGAAGTGCTAATGTAATCATTTCCCCTGCAATATTGGGTGCTAATCTTGTCTTATTTCTACTCCCTCCTCGTGGGAAAAAAAGCAATGTCAAGTGCTAACATTTCAGTCTGTTTTGCAAAGGGAACCAATGGCTTAACAAAAAGAAACCACAAGAAAACAAATTTACCCGAACTGCAATTAACTAGCTTTAAAAATGGATGCAAGTTCATTAGTAAGAGCTTCTGCAAAGGAATGCATAGAATTCCCAATGGCTAATCGAAGAGGTCGATGGCCAAGCTGCTGATTTCATTCACTGACAGCACAAATCATCTCCTGCAAGGAAAAACCACATCACAGCTAAGTCGTTCCCTCAGTTTCCTGTGTCTGTCACTTGGCAGTGAATAATAAAGCTAAGCAACAGGAACTGATCCACTTTTAAATGTTCCTACAGTGACTGAAGTGCAGAGACTCTCTTGAAAACTATAGTGACAATCATCTACGTTTCAAATGGCCATTATTAAATATGTTTCCAGATATGATGTAGCAACAAAAAAGGAGAAAGTAGAAATTAGTGCAGTAGAAATCATCTGCAACTCGCAAGAAAATATTGATCTTATTCACCTGCCATGAAATACTAATCAAGGAACATTTGGCTAATAAAATTCTTTAAACTTTGTCATTTTTATGTGCAGCTGATTATTTTTAATAGCATACTTAAGAGTTTAATTTCACATTTCATTTAGACAGTAAAATAAATATTTTCCCATCATAATCTGCACTGAGTTCTACTTGTCTTTCACTTTAAGAAGTCTCATTTCTGCCTAACTGCCAATAGAACAAAGTCACTCACATTTAGTTCTGCCACATAACAGATGAGAATCAGACCCTTTGGGTCATAACCCAAGTCTTTTCAACACATTTTCAGATCCAAGCAGATTCTCTGTGGTTTCAAATATCTCAAGATCCATGCCAGAGACTGGGAACAAAACCTTGAATGTTCAGCTTATGATAACTAGATTTGAGGCAGACCAGATACACCCTTCTGTTCTTTTACAGATGCTAGAAGTTTTTTCAGAGTTTATTTAAATAAACTGAACATAATAGGCAGAAGCTACTCTTCCATAAAGGAGGGTATACTTTGAATAAACAACAACAGGCATATAAAGTTGAATTCAGTCTTCCTGAGAGTATGTAGAATTTATTTTTATAAATGAAAATAACGATAAAATTATCTTCAATTTACTGAATAGTTCACTTTCTCTGAGGCAAACCCTAAGTTTCTAGACAGTAGCTAGAGGCAAACAGCATAAAATGGCAAATGCATCAACAGATGAAAGCATGGGCTAAGAGCAGCATTGTATTTTTTAATACAAAGAACAAATGCAAAGGCTGAAAGCAACAGCGTGTCAATCAGTGCAGGAAACAGACAACAATTGCAGCAACAGAACTGGTTTTAGGAAGTTTCATCAGCATAACTCATTTTACCTGTACTGTTTTTACTTGCTGGGACTGCAAGACAGAGGGCTGGGCCGCAGTGTTTATCAGCTGACTTGCCTGCGTCAAAGCTGAGACACCCACAACAGGTTTCACTTCCGACCGACCTCCAATGACAACTTTGATCTGCTGGCCTTGTACCTTGGACTCTCCACCCTGGGCTTGGGACACGGCCTTCTGCGACTGCGGGAGCTGGCTGTGGGGTAATGTTAAAACAATGGGCTGGCCAGACTTGCCCAAAGTTGTTACAATCAGCTTTTGCCCATCTGGTTTAATACTCTGACTGCCTATTTTAATATCAGTGGCCTTGTTCAGAATAATCTGATTAGCTGAGATAGTGACAGGGGTCTGAGCACCAAGTTTATGGAGGCCACCTGGGAAGGCAGGCTTTACAGCTGCATTCACATCAGGGCTTGGGGCTGTGGTGGTCAGTGCTGTATCTCCTGAGTGGCTGCTGGGCACAGGGACCGATTCCGTGGTGACTGTGGCTGTAGTCGTGGCTGAGGAGTCGCTGGTGGAGTTTATGTTCACTATTTCTTCCAGTTCTGTTTCCATGGGAATAGACTCTCCCATTGGCGAAGACACAATAACAGCCTCGATGCTGTCATCTTCCACCAGAGTTATGCCAGTGTCCATGATTTCCTCAGGGAGCAAGCTGTTCACTTCTGCTGAAACCACCTCCATCTTAGTAGCTGTGGCAGTGATGGCCGGAGCAGGTACTGCAATATTTTAAAAAGTTATTGGCTTCCAGAAAACACATATTTTCAAAGTTTTATGAATAACATTACTAAAGAAGAAAATACAGTCAAATTTTTTTCAGACTGAAATTATTGGGCATGCACAGGAGGGATATCATGGGAAAAAAAACTGTTAACAAAATATAATATACTAAGCTGAATTGAGTCCCAGTAATAATTTATATAAAACCTTTACAACATCATTTGCTGAAGTAAAATAAATACATTGCCACTCCACTCTACACACCACAGTACACAAAGAAGCAGTGCTTTCCCCCTGAAAATGTGGGCACAGACATTTAAACCCACTGAAGTATAAAGCAAGAGTTAAACAGCTTTTAAAATTCGAATAGATGATGATGTCTTCTCATACATGACAACACTGATTAGCAGGTTATCTTGCTCGAGAGACTTATTACCCATATCAGATGTAGCATTATCACCAAATTTTCATTTTGCGAATCTCTGAGAAAAACAAATGACTGTTTAGTGATGGACTTGAACAACCCCAAAAGCTCAATCAACAGCCACCTACCACAGGATCAGTCCAAAGCCCTGCCACTCACAAGATGAAGAGATAATCCCTTGATGCTGACTATGAAAAGAGCTCAGTAATTTTTTTACTTCAATACTCACCAGAAAATTTATAACACACAAATTCATTATTCATTTGAAAGGTGTTCTAAACACAAAACAAATAACACACCGTATGAAAAAAAAAAAAGGGATTTTTTTAAGAACACCCAAATTATATATTAAACAAACACCTGCTGCAAGATTCAAAGCCAGAGTTACTTCCACTTGAGAAACCTTACAGACATTGCTGGAAATGGTGACACTGTACCATTCCCCTAAAGCTGTATCAGTGTCAAGAGTCTGAAAACAGATCAGCTTAATAAGGCACTTTCTGCACTTGCTGACCCCATGAGCACACTTGGGCCCCGGACGGGTGAGCACACCACGTGGGTCTGCCTACATGCTCTGAGTACTAATTATAAGCTCAAGGGGACAAAACCCTTGCAAATTCTGTTTCCTACTTGCTAGGAAAAGCAGAGCTGAGTTTTAATACTAATTCATGAGGAACCGTGCCAGTGAAAACACTGACCAAATGCCGAAGTGACATTATTTCCTCTGGAGTCATCGTGGGCCCGTTTTGTACAGCAGCTAACTACAGAACAGCTGCATTTCACCCACAAGGTGGAAGGATTGGGGAAAAAAGCCCTGCTAGAATTACACAGTTTCCACACCGAGCTTCAGAGACTATGCTGGAACAGTCCTGGCCTCCCTGATTGCCAAGGGTGCCACTCTGACCCCCCTCATCTCAGAGTGCCAGCCAGACCAAACTGCCCTGACACTCAAGAAGCCTGAGCTCTGAAAGAACTGCACGGACAGGCAAACTCCCAGCTCACTTATTGGCAGGCATTTAAAGATACAAAGTTATCTGATGTCACTGCCAGAAATACCTCCTATGGAAAGCATTTCTCCCCCAGTAATGCCTGCACAGTGATGCCAGCCCTGGTAAGCAGCCCTAGACAAAACAGCCAACTCCGAGGGACACATTAGTAATAGTATCATATTGCTGCCTTAAAGTCAAATAGGTTAACTGCATAGATGATTACTCCAAAGTAGACTGTTTTTGAAGACAGCATATGTTAAGGTCACTAGGTCTTCTGAGCTGTGTCACTTGACTGTCACCTCAGCTACTTGCAAAGGCTTGTGGCTTAGATAGTAAAACTTCAAACTATTTCAGACACAAAGAAATACACCTCAAACTAAAGCATCATCTCGTTCTATACTGATATGCCCATAGGGATTTGATCTAGAAGTTAGACTCCTAGTGTCAAGCACAATCCATGTAATGATTACCTCCAAGTTTGAGAAGGAGAGAAACATCTTAACCAGACAGTGGGAAATGCACCTCACTCTGTAATTATAAATAGTTTTAAATATCTTGCTTTTGGTTTCCATTTCTACATGTTTTTCCTAAGAAGGAAGGCCATTATTAGCATCTTTTAACAGTATGATCATAAAAGACTTAAATATATCTAAGTTTTATAGTTCATCAGTTATTTGCATTCTTTATCCTTGCCATTTGGTAATGTTACAAAGCAGTAAGTGCTTATTAAATACCTATATCTAGTTAAAAGCATATTTATATTAAAATACATGGAGTCAGGCTTTTAAACAGCATTTTGAGTCCAAACTAACCACTGCAAGTCTTAATACAGAAGAAAAAGAAATATCACATCTAGTCTGGAATCAGAAACTGAAAAGTGAAAAGGAAAGAAACATTACTCAGAGTTACTGGATTAACAACTTATGGCAATTACATAGGAAGATTTGCAGTTATCAGGTAATTTTAAACTTAGCTTTCATTATTGCATTCAGGCTAGTGTGTTCAACAACAGCAAACAAGAACCATAACACAACACACTTGGTCTATTTCTTCATTGCAGGTTGGACATGACTGGAATAGCTACATGAAAGCCAACCATGAAAATTTCATCCTGGCTACACCAGAGGCTGCTGTCAAAGGCAACTTCAACATCCCTGCAGATTTTAACTTCTTGGTATCTAGCCAGGATTTCTCAACAGTTCAGCTGTTTATTTTTTTACTAATGCTTTTATACAGTTTCCATTTTCCAGCTCCCCTACTAAAGCGATTAGCAACAGTAAAAGCATGCTAACATCTTTTAAGATCCTAACAGCCTTGAGATCATCAAGAAAGGATAGCAAATAGTTTTAACTATTTAAACCCTTCAAAGTTTCCGTCACTTCAGCACCTATGTTTTGAGTACTGAATAATGCACAAGTGCTAACTACAATCCCTTGGAAAGATTCATCACTATGTGTTTACTCAAAGCTTGAAGAAAAAAAAAAAAACCTAGACCAATCAAGTGTTTAAGTTTCAGACTGGGAAACTCAGTAAGTATCCTAGGTTCAGATTACTAAACACAATTTTAGCCTGCAAAAACAATGGCCACACAATTAAATAAAAGTTCACAAAAAAAATCATATAATGAAGATTTGTAAACACAGCTAGCTCAGAACACCCAACCAGCCAAACACATTAAAAAAAAAAAAAATTAGAGACGAAAGCATATTGTCAGCAAAGTCCTGGACCAATATCTTTGAAAAAGGCTAGGTATGGTAAGGAGAAGGAGAGGAACAAACTCTCAGCTTAAGCAAACCACCTGTGATCATATTACTCACAAAACAGATTCCTATTCTTGATATTCAGGAAGAAAAATATATGTATGATGGCATAAAGGATAAAGAGGATTTGTAAGGAAGAGGATAAAGAAGATCAGGATTATAGGCAAAAATACAGAATGGTGTCTGACAGGTATCTGTGAATTTTGATCTTTTATCTCCATCTTACATGTCACTGCAAAATCTCTAAGAAACTCCATTTCAATCATATCAACATCTTTGTTGATAAATTACCAGAACAGCCACACTAAATAGAAAAATAAAAAATCAATATAATTAAGCACAGTGATCTACAAGAAGTAAACAAATGCAAGACATAAAAACATCCTGTATTTTACAATAACTGCATTTTATTACATGCAGAAATGTCTCCATTTCACTAATAGTCAACCTTCCTGCCTGCAACCATGAGCAGTTAAGAGTGGGGTGACAGGCTACAAAGCTACCAGTAGGGCTATGTACTGCAGGCAAGCAAAACACACATTTATAAATTCAGATTATACAGAAACAAGGCTGCTGAGACCAGCTTTACATTAATTCCTGAGAAGGTGATGCATGTTAGCAAGGCCACGGCAACAAGAGCAGAGAGCCAAGGCACTCATCATCATTTGTGGCTGCTGGCCTGTTGGTGCTCAGCCATGGGTATAACCCAACACATTTAGGAGCACTGGCCAGACCTGCCTTGAGTCACTGGCAATGCTCATTTTTTTAACCAAATTCCCAAGTGTCACTTTCACCAGAAAATATGGAAACCAAATCAGTAACAGGTTTTATATGAACACCTCTTGAAGCACAACACAAACCCACACTACCCAAAATCTAAAGCCTCATAAATGCAACACATCTAAGGTACCCCTGAAGCAGCAGGGATTATCTTGGGACCAGTAAGAAAATGCTAAGTGAAACTAAGTATCATTGCCAGATACAGCAGTATCTGTTAGTATCTTTAGTATATCTGTTAGTAATTCTTTAGAGCTGGGACAGATACACTTAAAAGTAGCACCCTTAAGAGCCAGCAAGAGCAAATATTTTCAACTTCTGAGCTAAAACTGTGCAAAAACCCTTAAAAAGAAGTACGAAGAACAGTGAAGTCTGCCCCAGAAAAGGGCAGAGTGAGGCTGAAAACCTGAGTCAGATGAATAGCAGAAAAGAGTGGACAACCTAAGAGGTTCACTGCAAGTACAGTGGACTAATGAAAATGAATATAAAAGAATGCAGGATCAACAGTTAGTACAAAAGGGGTGACATTTGGATTTTCCATAGCTGAGACAAAAATGTGCCAACACCGTCTCTTCTCTTTCCAATCAGGGTGCAGCAGAGGATTGCAAGGAGGCTATGGCTCATATGTGAGGATTTTTAAACTCAAAAATCCCACATTACGTGGTGGCATTCATAAAATTGGCATATTTTAACCTTAACTAGCAAACGTTTAAAAACACAATGTATTTTATTCCTAAGTCTATTAATTAAAACAAAGTCAAGAGCAGGAGGAAAAAGGGGAAATACAGAATGGATCCTTGAGGATTTAAGTGAGAAGTATGAGATGCTGTCAATTACATTTTAGTTGCTTAAAGATATTGCTTTTCAAATTTTTCAACTTCTGCTTATCTGCTCTCTCCTATCCTGGCAGATATGTAAACTCCTGAAGGCTGCTGAGCTGAAGAAATCAAATTTTTTGGGACCTTAATACTTCGAGATTAAGCAATTTGAAATGCCCAGCCCTCAAGTACCAGTGCCAAAACTTTTGGAGTTTTGGAGTGCCAAGGCAGGGACAGGTGGCAGACCTGTCTGCAAAAGGTGTACCCAGGTGTTGGATCTCCTGCAGCAGGTGGTAAGAAAGAGTTGGAGCAGTGGTTCCAAGCACAGGCTGCAGGAGACTCAACAGTTCACAGCCAAAAACTCCCTCACTAGCACACCCAAAGGGACAGGGGAAATAATGCTGAAGAATGGAGGCTTGCAATGGCAAGGACTGGCAGGAGGAAGAGACTTCTCCCAGAGGCTGAGGTGCCCTTGCCAAACTGCATCACTGCTCTGCAGACGAAGAGGAAACACCCATCACAGCAGGAGAGATGCTAAGGCAGCCCCATCTATTCCCTTTGCTGCCAGCAGGGGTTTGGTGCTTAGACCATGGGACTTGCTTCAGAAACCTGGTCTGTGAGGGACTGGGGGATCCACCTGACAGAGAAAGGAAAGAGATCTTCATCCACAGGCTTGTCTGGATGGTGAGGAGGGTTTTAGACTAAAGCTGTCAGAAGAGAGAAACTGAGGGTTGTGATCTGGAGCAGAGTCTGGTTGAAGGCCTGCAGCCAGGAGTGTTCTCCAAGGGGTCAGTACTGGGTCTGGTCCTGCTGAACCTGTTAAAAGATCTGGATGAAGGGACAGAGTGCATCCTCAGCAAGTTTGTGGATGATTCAAAGCTGGGAGGCGTGGCTAATATATCAAGAGATTGTGCTAGAATTCAGTGAGACCTGGACAGAGAGGAACCTAATGAAATTCATCAAAAGTAAGTGCAGGGTCCTACACCTGGTGAGGAATAATCCCATACACCAGTACAGGCTGGGGGCTTACCTGCTGGAAAGCAGCTCTGTGGAGAAGGACCTGGGAGTTCCAGGGGAGTAGTTCCATGCAAGCCAGCAGTGTGTGCCCCTCTGGCCAAGAAGGCCAACGGTATCATGGGGTGAATTAGGAACAGTGGGGTCACTATCTAGAACTGCTGCCCAGAGAGGCTGCAGTGTGTCCTCTTCTGCAGAAACCCACCTAGACACAAACACATGTAGCCAGCCCTAGGTTCTGTTAGACTAGATGATCTCCAGAGGTCCCTTCCAAACCCAAACATTCCGTGATTCTGTGAGCAGCTGGAAGCTGCAACAATTTAAGTACAATCCAGTCTAAATAAAAAATAAAAGCATGTTGCAATTATTCAACCATGGAACACTAAGTAAGCTCTCCATGCTGCTTTAATTAACAGATAATAGTGCAAAATATTGACAAGGACACTTAAAACATGAGCACCCACTCCTGCCCAAAAACCCCAATAAACAGAGGAAGAAAGAGATTATGTTCTTTGCAGACATGCTGTAAAGAAAAGAAAAAAATTTCAAGTTTTCAAAAAAATTCATGTGTTATGGTCTTCAAAATAGAAATGTTTTACACAATTGCATCTTCCTCCTCCACCACAACAGCTGCTACAAATACACTTGGAGACTCAGCTATCCTGTGACCTATAGCTGTTTTCTTCACATCGAAAGTATTTCTCACATAGAAGGAATCTCAGCATGCTACCATAGAAATTGAATTACACAAACCAAGTACAAAAGCAATTTTTACAATTAAACTAACAAGGTCCTTAGAAAGAGTACATGACCAAAAAAACCCCATGAGTCAGAGCCTTTCAGGCAAAATGGAAGGTGGAAATAAAAAGGAAAAAAGCTATAACTAGGTTTTGGATAAAAGCGATATGTCAAACAAATTGCAAATGGTTGAATTACATTACATGTACAAGTGAGTGCATTGTTTCCTAGAAAACCAGCATTTCAAAACACAGGAATATCTACCTGTGGATTGGACAAGCCCCTTTCCACCACAAGAAAATACTACATTGCCCAAAGGTACTACCTATTACAAAATCAGATTATCAAAGAAGAACATTCCAGCTGTTGAGAGGTACTGAGCAGTATTACTGAACAAAACACAACAAAACTCCAAGCAATTGTTCAGTCATTAAAGTCTTAAACACTGCTTGTTTACCCCACACCTCACTCACAGCAACTTTGCAGGAAAGTACTGGAAATAGCATTCCGTGCAGCAGAATACTTCAAAGCAGTTCAGATTGCCTTCTGTAATAGGAAATAATGGTCTACTTTCAAGTAGAGCTTTAGGCAAACTAAAAATAAAATAGAAACTAAAAATAAGAACATTCCCCTTCACCCTTCCCTTGGTTTGCATGCCAGTTTCAGTCATTTTCAAAACATGCCATGGCACAAAACACAAAACTGCACAGGTGCTATGACCACTAAATACATTCTGAAGGTGTTCACTACAGTGAACAATCCAAATTTTGGGTTCATGGATTCCAGGGTCTTTATATTTAATCAAGTGCTTCTAACCTTATGTTCCATACAAACTTTGGGGTGAGACCAAAAGTAAAAAACTTTAAAATAACTTCAAGTAATTTAATTTCTTGTTGCGTTTAGTAGGCCAATAGCAAGGCACTGCAAATCTAAAGTTACATTGAATAAACATGTAGTGAACTTAGCTTGACTGATAAAAAAAACAAAAATCAAACAAACCTGAAATGTGAGGGGTGCTTATCACTAGGCCCCAAAAAAAAGCAGATTTTTATCTTCTACATATAGCTTGAAATAAAGGTCTTGCTCTCCAAACTCCAGACAACCCTTGAATTTGAGGCTACAGAAGAATTCAGAGGACACAGCAATATCACACTATGAACACTGAACAACAAGTGTGAAAACTACCACCATAGACTTGATATCAAGTTCCTCACAGACTTTCCGCAGGTGTTATCATATTGCACACCCTTAAGGTCAGGCTTGCTGCCATCAATTTCAGCAAGAGTACATTTTAGAGCTGTATTTATGAAGAAGAATTCATCATAACAGAATACTAACCTACCAGTTTTACTGAGACTTTGCCAACTGGGAAGTACAATGATGATCCAAGTGCATCTCACCTATACTACACTAGCACTGCCCCATTAGGTACAATACATGAAGTTCATTCTAACTGAAACAAAAAACTCCCACAGTATACTGATTGCAGTGAGGTATTTAATTTCAAAAAAATATGCTAAAATGGCATAGAAAATTTTGTCCTAAAAGCTTAGTTCACTATGTGTCTTATGCAATCATGATCCTTTTCAAAGTTAGACCACAGAAATGAAAACTAGACAAAAAACCTTAAGAGAAAAAAGTGCAGTGCTTTATTTAAAGGTAGTGCCATCAAGATTTGAACAGCAGTGAAAACTGCTATGGCCACTACCACTTTTTAAACTTATCTAGCTTTCTTCATTTTTTACTCAAATAGAGCAGTAAAACAAAGATAGCCCAAGTAGTTACTTTGCAGTGATTTGTAGGAAAACATGCTTCTAGCTGCAATCTCAGCAGTTCTACCAGCTTTAAACACGACAACACTCCACAAGTACAGAATATGTTCACTCGCAGAAGGGCTGAGCTGAAGATAAATAGCTCACCTGCAGGCAAACCAGGATTTGATTCAAATTCCTTCAAAAAACACTATTAACACTTCCTTCCCACTTCAATCTCTAGATACTAAAGCACCTCTGTATTCCTTTTGGGAAAATTTACTTAAACAACTATAATTGCGCAATAGCTGGCTGACTTTTGTGGAATGAAATTCCACATTAAGATTTTGAGTTGAGATCAATTCAACAGAACAAACAGGAATTTCTGTGGAATCTTCATCCCTGCTCCAGTACCATGTGGGTCGCTTGAAATGCAGGCTCCTCAGACCTCTGAAGTCTCATGTGTCATAACATAACATAACAAGAGCTTCTGAAACACAAACTCTTTCATTAGCTGTAGGTAAGAAAACCAACAGCTTTGGATAAGCACTTCAAAAACTCCCAAAAACTTACAGACAGGACTAGCCAGAAAGAAACATTTCAGTGACTAGGACTACACTGTATCTCTTACAACCTTTATTTTCAGGATGCTGAAAGTGACACAGCAAGATATTGACACTGTATCTTATTGTATCCCTGGAGAAGCTTTATTGCACACAAGATGCCAATGACACTTCGGAAGAAGAGCTCTAAGTGCACCCTCCACGCTGCTCACTGGGAAGTCTATTCCAGTGCCCAATTACTCTCTGGGGGAGGAACCCTTTCCTAATACCCAGCCTAAACAAGCAGCAGGCCTTGAGAAAAGGCCCAAATCTGTCTTTACAGAATACCCTTCCAAATTTGATTTTCATGGCAGATATGCTCAACCACCCATTGAACAAGTCAACTGTCCAAGTTGACACAGATGCAGAATGTTCATCTCCTTCTCAGAATTACTAAGTGAAGAAACAATAGTATGCAAAGCCTTAACTGTATTTTCCCATGGAAAAAGTTGTTTGGCTTTTTTTTTTTTTTTTACGTAGCAAAATCTAGCTCTTTACTACATCTAAAACAAATTTGTATATACAAAGGAAGCTTTTGTCAACTTTTTTTTTTTTTTGACAGCTTTTGTCAGTTCATAATTTTGAGGATTCTAGCTTAACACTGATTAGCATATGGCAGGACACTGGAGCTGACCTGTAGCTTGGCAGGTTCTCTGTGTGACTCAGCTGCCCTAGTTCATCACTACACAGTGAACAGCACCACACACCCACAAAGAGCTGGACACACCTGAACCACAGGCTGTCACTCTGTAAATTCTCCTACAAAGCAGCTCAGGACACACACCCAAACAGCTCCGTGTCAAACTGTACAGTCCACTGAAACCAACTCAGCAGCAGCAATAGAACTTGAAAATAACTATGGGATGTCTTTCTGTAAAATTCTATAGCATCTCCATTTATCAATGTCATTAAGAATTTTTTTTTAAGAACCCAGGACATCCAATTTGTCAAAACCTTTTATTCAACCTATTTCTTTTGCTGACATAACATCAAAATACACCTTCCTGCTCAACAAAGAATGAGCTCTTATTTTTCCCCATCATTCCAAATGATAAAAATTCACAAGTAGCCTCCCTCTTGCCTATTTTCTGCTTCTCTCTTGGGGAAATGCACATATTTTTTTTTCCCCCACAAGAAACAGGAGTGACAAACTTTGCCAATATCATTGACTGCAAAACTGACTACAGCCTTGCTGGTCATTGCAGTGTAGCCAGTTCACACTACTGGCACCAAAACTAATCTCTGCAAAAGGAAAAACACCCACTGGTCATTTAATGGTCCAGGAATTCCCCCAGCAAAGAGAAAACTTACTTTAGGAGAAGATTAATGCATAACAGCACAAGGTTCATAGTTCCCAGAGATTCTTGACTGCTTGCTAGTGCAAAGGATTTAGAACACCTACCTATGCAAAGTAGAATCAAGTCATAGTTTAGAAAGTGAAGGTCACTTGTTTGCCTAAGTTGATTTCAAGAGGAAAACAATTAAATCTTAGAGAAACATATCCTTTTATTGAGTCATTTTATATGCAAAACAAACTAAAGAACAGGCTAGGTAATCTCCTTATTTGCTGTGTTCTCTCATCCCTTTTTGACAAATACAAACAAGCACATCTTTGTGAACTGAAATTCACAAAGAACACACAAAAAATATGAAATGCAGTTCTTAAGAAATTATTGACACCAGACATGCTTTCATTCACTTGTTAGAAAAGCATCCACAGAAGTATATGTATAATAAAGACTCACCCCACTCTGCTGGCATGTTGTCAAATGAAAGAGCACAATTGCATGTAGGTAATCTTTCTGTACTACATTTCTCCTAATTAACTGCCATTCTTCAATTTTGCTATTTTTTCCAATAATGGGTAAAACAGTGTCATTCATTTTAGGCATTCCCCATTTTCTTACTCTCTCTGACACTCTATGTTTTGTCTCTAAAACGGAAAAGTTTGTTTTGTCATAAAGCAAAGAATTACAAAATCACGCAGCACTGTGTTTTTTCAACAAGAGAGGCTTCTGTTTAAGCTTACTGAGCTTTAATAAAATGCCTGTCATGAAACTAGAAAAAGATGAATCCATGAGGAAGCTATGATTAACAAGGGTAAGTGGAAAAATTAATCATCTAAGACTGCAAACTCACCATGTTTGAATATGTAACAGCAGAGTGAAAGCAAACAGCTTTAACACAGTAAGAAAATATGTATGTGGAACACAGACAAAATAATTTCCATTCTCTTTCCCAATGCCCACAAACAACAAGTCATGGAGGCAGTTTGTCTGCATGCTTCCCCAAGGATCGCAGCTCTAGGTTTAGAAAATACAATACCAATGGCAAACAATAGGAAGGAAAAAAACTCAACCTCACTCCTTATCAAATGCTGAATACGTAACCAGTGTAAGTAGCCAGTCTTTTTTTCCAACAGTTACAAGGAATACTTAATACCAGGTGTTCTCCTACCACAAATTAACCATCTATAGTCACAAAATAGTTCCCAAGGCAACCATAATTCCCTCAACCAACGCATACTGTTCCCTTCCCATTACTCTACATCCTGCTAAGTGAGTGCTCGCTGTCTGAGACATCACACAAACAACTGTGTGCAGCAGATCAGAAGAATGGGCAAGGTACACAAATTATCAACTTCTACGTGTTTAAACTGACACTTGTCAAATGATACGTACATGAAAATTTTAGATTACACAGTTGAGGATTTTGGGTTTGTTTCATTTTTTTCCATGGAAAGACAGCTTAAGCTCATGTTCCCACTGCCATATTTATAATAGAGGTGCTAGCCGATTTCTTTTTAAGACTGGATAGAGAAAAAAACCCAACAAACCAACTTGTCCACATACCAGTTATGAAGAGATCCTTCTTCCCTTGGCAAGTTCTGAGTAATTTATGCTTCCATTATAATTTTAAAAGGAAAAGCTAAAAAACCTTACATGTCAATGAACTGATAATTATACACTAATAAAACAAGCACCTGCTACAATTTTATAGGACTTAGTATGAGCAATATCCTAGCAATACATTTATTGCACAGTTACTTCAAACACCATCATTTGCTACTTTGTACACGAGCAGCATCATTACTTTCCCTGTATTTCAACTCCTTCTGTGCTCTATGCCAGCACTGCTGCTAAAGGTGTCCTGTCCGCCTTCGGCATCTGCCTTTTTGTTTCCATCCATTTTCCCTCCTTGTGCTAGCAAACATCTGTATAACTGGTAACTGCAAGAGCAGCCCAGATGAAGGAGCCAGGCAGGAACAAAGGCATCCAAAACCAACTGTAGGTTGTCACAAACCCATTTTCTCCATGCCACTGACACTGGTGTCCAACCCAGGAAGAAAACTAATCCACAAAGTAGTAAACAAATTCTGTTGAGTCAGTGTGCTGAGACAGCTCTGCTCAAAGTCTATGAGCACCAGAGCAGCACCAAGGGATCACACCTGAAAGACTTTTCACAGAAACAAGTTTCACGCAAGGAAGACAGACTTCTCAAGTCTATAACAGAAACTGCTGTTACTCCAAAGGAATAGAAACCCCAAGTCAGTCCCTAAAAGTGGGGATTCTGTATGTACCTGGAACTCATACAACAGATTAAAGCAGAGCCCAACACCAAGGGCATACCCCTCATATGGGCAGCAACACGTCCAATAGCAGGATGGCTTCTGAAGGGGAGTGATGCACAAATTAAGGAGCTACCAATCTACATCCAGATCTGGAACATGGGAATCTCTACTTCACGTAGCTTTGCACCCCATGACTAATAAGGGATTATTTTGTTAGTCTCCCTCTTTCTTGTGCAAGAACATTCCTTTGCAGACTTCCAATGTTGTCAGGTGAGCAAGCCTAGTCACAGGCTGTACTAAAGCCACATGTTGCTTATCAGCTTTCTGAGCAAATGAGGAAACCAAGCTATTCAACTATAAGGCAAAATACAAACTTTCGAAACAAGAATTCAATAAACATTTTCTGCTTCCCTTTGGGAGCTCCTGAAACTAAGAATAATAATAAAAAACCTGAAAAATCAGAGTCTATCTCCTAGGTACTTGCTATGAAGAGGCCCACCACACCCTAGCACTGCTGGAGTGCACAGCCTCTGTAGGACATTAGGACGTGCTTCTCACAGCATGTGAGCACTACCTCTACAGCACCTATAGAGAACAAAAGCACAATCACACCAAGAGACAGATAAGGAACCAGTTTGTTGCTGAGGCAGAAATCAAAACACAACCCCCCCAATCAACCTTAGCTCTACCTGAAAACATTTTTCAAACAAGTGTAAGGGAAAGCAACCTAAGGGGTTCTGATGGTTTTTCCAAATCTAAAACAAAAGATATTGTAATTCACGAGATAACATAATCTCTAAGGTTGAATTCTGACTGTACTCTTCATCATCACCCTTCTTATGCACCTGTGGTTTGCAGATACTCCACCTGAAAGCATTTAAAACTTCTCAAGAATTCTGACAGAACTGTTCAGAATCTTCAGTTACAAGTGATCTGAGCTGGACATGGAAGTATAAGCAAACCAAACTTCAGCAGATAGTTCTTGATGTGTAAGCTGAACAAGCAGCCTTGCATAACACACTGCTGTAGCTTATGCCATCACAACAAGCATGAAATACATTTTTATCCCATTAGGGAGGGTGGGCTGTGTTTTCAAACACACTCTCCAAGCCTGCCTGTAAGATTGTCTGGCCTACAGAGCAATACAACCACACATCTCTCTCTAGGTTGGTGCAACTCTGTACAAGGCATGTAACTAACATGTAATACAGTGACAGATGTAAACTGGATGTCTCAACAAATAATAATTTAAAAAGAAAAAAAGACAAGTCTAAACCATTTTATTTTACAAAAAGATTCCGCTGACAGAAGAAATATATTCAGCTGATAACCTACTATTCTTCTTGCCTCCAATATGCCAAAAGCTATTGTGAAGAAGATAACTATATATTCAAGGATTGAGTAACCTATTTGTTATTGTCAGCTCCATGTAAACATTGCAAAGAACACTTCAAGTTATTTCTCTATATTCAGTATTTCCTACAGTAACCTTAATATGTTTCAAGGAACTGTTCAGAAGGATGAAACTAATGAAAGGTGATGAAAATGTGTCCTTTCCTCACCTGACATCTTAATTCTGAGAGCTTTCCTCCTGATTACAGTATATTCCAGTGGACAGTTTCATGTGCTCTCAATGCCACAGGCTTTCCAGAACCCAAATCCTCAATATCAAGCATTACATAACATGTACATTACATGCTTCACAGTCAAGCCACAAATAATTAAAAACAATCTGAATACTGATATACCTCACAACAAGCAAGATGGTGACAAGAAAAGCTGGGACTAACCCAAAAGGCGGTCTGGCTACATTCACAGAATCATTAAGTTTGAAAGGCACCTCTGGAAATGATCCTGACCTAACCTCCCTGACAAGACAAGGCCACTTGGAGCAGATGACACAGGACACAGACCACAGAAATTCCACAACCTCCCAGGGCAGCCTGTTCCAGTGCTCTGCCACCCTCAACATAAAGTTCTTCCTCATGTTAAGGTGAAACTTCTTGTGCTTTTGCTCATAGCAATTTATCCATATCCTGTTGCTGAGCACCACCAAAAACTCTGCCACCATCCTCTTGGCACCCGCTTTTGAGATATTTATATGCATTAATGACATCAGTCTTCTCTAGACTAAACAAGCCCAGCTCCCGCAGTCTGTTCATACAAGAGATGCTCCAGATCCCTTATCGTCATCGTGGCCTCCACTGGCCCCTCTCCAGGAGTTCCTTGTTTTTCTTGTACGGAGGAGACCAGAACCGGACACATTCCCTTGGAGCTGGGGGCTGTCCAGAGCCGGGCAGCGCACGCTCAGGCCACAGCGGCGCCCTGGCACGGGGTGAGCTGAGGAAGCACCGCACCCGCTCCGCGGGGCAGAGCCGGAGCGCGCATCCCGCTGGCACAGCCGCGGCGTCCTACCCCGCCGAGGCCGCGCCCCGGTCTTCCCGAACGGCGCATGCCGGCGAGCAGCCGGGCCCCGGAGCCGCCCGACTCGCTGTCCCCGGGCCGGGGCAGCCGGGCCCCGCCAACCCCGGGCCGGGCGCGGCGAGCCCCGGCGGCCGCCGGCCCCGCGCGGTGCGGCCAGCGC
>QUSF01000025.1:6403665-6456051 GCA_003676055.1 Chloebia gouldiae
GGCGGGAGCGGCCCGGGCCCGTCAGCGCCGGCGGCCGCCGCCGCATTTCGAAAGATCCGCCATTTTCAGCCCGTCACCGCCGCTCCCGCCCCCGCCGCACCTGCCCCCGCCGCCCCGCCCCGGCGCCGCCCCCGAGCCGCGAACCCCAACCCCTTCCGCACCGGCGGGTCCCGCGCAGACCCCGCTCCGCGGAGGAGCCTCGCCGCGACCCCGCCGCTCCGCCGCGACTCCGGGCGCAGCTGGCTCCGGCGAGCGGCGGGGACGGGACGCGCCGGGCGGGCACCCCCGCGGCGGAGAGGCGGCCGGGACCGACTGTCCGCGCCATCCCGGGGAGCCCGGCCCGCCGCGGGGAGAGCGCCCGGCGAGGCCAGGCCTCTTCTTTCCCGGCGGGAGGTGGCTGTCAGCCGTGCCCGCGCCCCCTTCCCTGTCCTCCCGCCGCCGCTTTCCCGCCCCTCGCACTCACCGGGCGGGCGGGCGCTCTTCTTCTTCCCTCGCTAGCGGTGCCTCTCGCCGGTGCCGGCGTCCCCCGGTGCCGCTCCCGGCGGCCGCGGCGGCGGCGGCCGCGCCCGCGCCGATCCCGCCGCCGCGTTTGTTCAAAATCACGCGCCCCGCGCCATTCCCCCGCCGCATCCCATAATACCGCGCCGCCCTGGCAACCGCCGGCGCAGCGCCCCGCGCTTCCGGGACCGCCCCTCCCCGCCGTCCGCTTCCGGGGCCGCGCGCGGGCACCACCCGTGGAGGAGGAGGCGGCGGCGGTCCGGCCTCATCCCACTCGCGGTGGGAATCCCGTGGGATCTCTGTGTCCGTGGGATATCTCCGTGGGATATCCCCACCCCACCCCAGCAGCCGCGCGCGGGGCCGGCCCGCCCGCGCCCCTCCCGCGGCCTGCGCGCGCTCCCCCGTCACGTGACGCGCCCCCTCCACCCCCCCGCCCGCCGGCGCGCGCGGCTCCATGGTGGGAGGCGGCGGCTCCCAAGATGGCGGCGGGCGCGGTCAGGCAGGACTTGGCGCAGCTGATGAACTCCAGCGGCTCCCACAAGGACCTGGCGGGAAAGTGAGTTGCCGGCCGCCTCCGCCGCCGCCTCCCCGCGTTGGGGCGAGGGGTGCGAGCCGCCCGCGGGGTGTGGGGTGAGGGTGGGTCGTGTCCAGCGGCCGCGTTTTCTGGAATGAAAAAGGAGACGGAAAGGTTTTACTTCACGGCTGTGTAGTTTTTTTCATTCACGGGCTCCCAGGTGTCCGCTCGGCCCCCCTCAGGGCTCTGCTGCAGCCCCTGGGTGTGCCCCAGCGAGAGGCCGGGAGTTTGTTTTCCTCGGGTGCCGCGTGTGTGTCAGCGACTCTCCTGTTGCTATTAAGAATTATTACCTTTTCATTAGGTGCATGGTTTGGACGGCAGCCCTTAGGGGTTGAGCTTCTCGTGGTGTGGTGTGTCACATAGGTTTTCACTCCGAGAGTGCAGTCAGAAGCGGATCTGTCGCCTGGAATTCTTTGGTTCCCTGCCCAGTTGTTTGTGTTCTAGGGGGGCTGTGTCACTTTTAGGATTTTCGTGTAAAACCTTGCAAATTTTCCCCTCAAAATGTGGCTTCCATGTGGATGTAGTACTTCATCACTATGACACACATCGAGGAAAAGTTTCATTAGCTTGCTAAAACAATGTAACAGAACTTGCCATATTTTGCAGAATAAACTCTTGAAAACACGTGGAGTACACCTGTGTTGCTGTCACGTGGCTGTAACAATATTTATCACAACACTATTTCTCAGTCACCTTAAATGTGGCATTTTGAACATTTGACTACCTTGATTAATCTGAATCTATGAGCAATACAGTTTTCATTACTTTTTCAATGCGCTATCCTGGGCATTTGATGATGATGATGATGATGATTGTTATTATTATTATAATTATTTTTTTAAACTTCCAAAATTGCACATATGTTCTTAGATAACAAAATGATTGAACTCTGTTATCTGAGAATCTAGTCCCAGGATTTAAGAGCCAAGTACCAATTCCAGTTGAATGTTCGTGACACTTGAGAACAAACTGAAGAATTGCCATCTCAAGGTATAGGAAATATGAGCAAAAATAGGACTCTGACATAGAAAGTACACAGAGAGGCAGAAGTTCTTAGTGAAAAAATGTGTGTTTTTTTAACTTTTTAAAAATTTATTTATGGACAGGTACCGTCAAATATTGGAAAAAGCCATTCAGCTGTCGGGTGTGGAACAGCTTGAAGCTCTGAAAGCTTTTGTAGAAGCAAGTAAGTGCATAAATGGTGTGAGTGGTTGTACAGTGAGTGAAGGCCAGAGCTCTCAAATTTGTATTTGTTAGCTCTACATGAGACTGTGTAAATGCAATGTACTTTTGTCCTGTTGGAACTCGGACACAACAGGAAGAGGAACCCTCATCACCACATCCAGAAGTGAAGAGGGAATGGATTTGTAAGCTTTGTGGTTATTACAGCTTTCCAACTTGTCAACAGTGGAAGGTGAAAACAAAGCAGTCTCTCTCGAGTGCTGAAGTTTGTACTGGATGCCAAGTGGTATTTAAACTGAGAACCTTCCTCTTCATCCATTTGTAAAACTGCCAAAAAATTGTTAGGGTGGTTTTTTTTTTTGGGGTTTTTTTTTTTTTGGTTTTTTTTTTTGTGTTGTACTGGGTGTTTGGCTTGTTAAACATCATTTTGCATCTATTCTGTGTTTTTCTTCTGTGCATCTCTGAACCAGTGGTGAATGAGAATGTCAGTCTGGTGATCTCACGACAGCTGCTCACAGATTTCTGTACACATCTTCCAAGTCTCCCTGACAGCACAGCCAAAGAAATTTACCACTTCACCTTGGAAAAGATACAGCCCAGAGTTATTTCATTTGAAGAACAGGTGAGAGATCAGTGGTGAGACAGGTTTTGGCTCATGAGTTTGGCTTTAGTTTTTCCCCTCCTTGTCTGATGACTATTTCAAGCCTTTCAAAAAGCTGCTCAAAACAGCTATTTCTACTTAGAGTCTGGTTTTTCAGTTCTGTACATGGAAAACCTGAGCTAAATGCAGAGAGCACTTAGGACTGTGCAAAGATTACAGGCTGTCACTTTGTCATGGTGATGGACATAATTCCTCTGCTTCCCTAATTGGCTTGTTACAATGAAACAGTCCTTGAGCTGGTGGAGGTGTCTGGAGAGACAGGCTGCTGCTCACTGTATTGCCTTTTACCTGAGTAGTAGGACAGACAGGTGGTGTGAAGAGCACGCACCTTGCAAAATAGCTTTTGTTTCAAAATAAATAAATTGTCTCTGTGTGTTTATTTTAGCCATAATCATTTTATCAGGAAAAAATATTTTCCTTGAATCCCAATTCTGCTTAACTACTGAATATGCTGCTTTGCTTTTTCAGTTCAATTCTGTGTTTTGTTGTCCAAATGCATAGTATCATCTGAGAGTTCTTAGAGAAATTGTTTATATAAAAAGGCCTTAGGATCTATTATTGGAGTAGAAAGAAAAGGCAGTTTCTGCACTGATTTTTATTTGCTTCTCTTTATCTTTTTTAAGCAGCTTTTACTCTGAGCTAAACAGGCTTGCATGTGATTCATCATGATTATGCATAAATTAAATCCTACACATCAGATGATTTCTTTTTTTTTACCCACACTTCCAGTTAAAAACCCAGGTTGTAAGCACTAATACTTTTACCTGCTGACAGCTGCTCTCCAAAGCAGAAGTTTCTTCATTAGGATCTAATCACAGATCACCTCATTCCTACCTCACAGGCATGATTTGAGATGTAACTGCAAGAAATGGCTTGTGACTCTTGATGCTCTAGTTCTTGAAAGATTTGTTTAATCTTTTTAAAAGCTTTGTAAATGATGGTTACTTTTGCTGTTGATTTTATTGTCTTTCAGGTGGCTTCAATAAGGCAACATCTTGCATCAATCTATGAGAAAGAAGAAGACTGGAGAAATGCAGCACAAGTGTTGGTGGGGATCCCTTTGGAAACAGGGCAAAAGTATGTTACACCCAGTTCTGTGGTGTTAGCTGTATCTGCCCTCTCTTGACTGAACTAGACCTGCAAGTGTGAATTTTGGGGTTTGCTGCACCAGAAGCTACCCACTATTAATTATTCTTGTTGATAAACAAGTCTTTTTAATAGTATTTTGCAGAAATGTTTGTAAGTTTATTGAAAGGTCCTAGGAAGGTGGCAGTTTTTCAATGTGTTCACCTTCTCAGTTCAGAATGAAGACAGTTTGAAATTGGATTTGGATATTAACCAATGCAGGTGGGAATTCTTTCATGTGTTTGTGAGGTGGGGTTTGTTTTAGTTTGGTTTGTTTGGGTTTTTTAGGTGTAGAACCCTTGCAGTTAGTTTTCTCTGGCAGTCCTTTCCCCTTTCTCGTTGTGCACATAGAAGGAATTGCTGTAGGTTTTGCCTATTTAGCACCTATTTGTTGCACTGCAAGGTTGATTCTTAACTCAAGTGGCTCACCACTGGTGGCAAACTTCCAGTCCACAAAGAACAGTTTATGAGAGTGTACATTTGTGTCTTGGTGGGCATCATTATTTCTACTGGTGTTTGCAGGAGCCAGTTCTGTGTTGGCATTCATCTCAAATCTCCTTACTTTGTACAGAAAGCACTAATTTGGCAGTAGGGAAGAAGAAAGCAGGGTAAAGCAAATGTTGCCCAGTGCTTAAGAATCATAACAAATGTTAGAGCAGCTAAGAGCAAAGGTAGTTCTGGAACAACTCTGAGACTTGCTTTTTTCTTTCTTCTACAGACAGTACAATGTAGATTATAAACTTGAGACCTACCTGAAAATTGCCAGGCTGTATTTAGAAGATGATGACCCAGTTCAAGCAGAAGCTTACATCAATCGAGCTTCCCTGCTTCAGAATGAATCAACTAATGAACAGCTGCAAATCCATTATAAGGTTGTCTAACCTGCTTTATTGCTTTCTCTTTCTAAAGGGAGACAATTCCACCTTGAGATGTTTAATGCACTGCCACTAAAACTTTCATCATGAGAAAAGAGACAAAGGGAAAAGCTATATGGTTTTGGAAGCTTGAGAGACGCATCTTAGCAGTTATTAAATGGCTCATTCCTTACCATTTGGAAATAAGTCTGTAATGGTTCCTTAAATGCCAGCTTTACTGATAGAAAATAAAAACTAGGCTAAAAAAATCTGAAATATTGTTGAAAATATTGCCTCCACCTTTGTCTATAAATCTAAGCAGGAGAAAAAATTGCAAATATATTAGAGACAGTAGTAGTCCTCCCACCTCCTAGTAATGAAATAATGTCCCATACATAAAAGTAGCTTAAAGTCTTAAGTAGTAAATTGACTGCTGACATTACTGCTTTTTTGTGGGTTTACTATGTACATAGTTCATACACAAATTTCTGAAACCATTTTAGTAACTGATGAATAGTAATTACAACAGTGTAACAGAATTGGTCAAGTGTGGTAGTGTTTAAAATTCTGTGGCACAAAGCAGATGTGCCATGAGCAGTAACTCAGTGGTGGTTTTTGTTTGTTGGATTTCCCTTTTTCCCTCATCCCATATAAAGTTTTGAAGTGTGCACTCAGTTGAAAGTGTAAATATTTTCTGTGAATCTTAAAAAAGCACAAAGAAAGGAAGAATATCAGGTAGTGTTCCTGTGCTGAAAGGGAAAAGCAAATACTTGAAACATAAATGGCTGTCTAAGGGGTAGCAGTAGTGAAGGGGAAATACACAAGTATCAACTGTACAATATTTCAATTACTTAGGCTCAGTACTTGGCTTTTCAATATTTGCAATGTTTAACATGTGAACAGTGGTGGGAAATGTCCTTTCAATTGATTTCCCTGATACTTTAGCAAGGACTTGTCAAGTCAAGCTAATTCTTTGAAGGCACACATTTCCTTAGGAAGCAGAAGAGCAGTATTTATGGGAGCCATCAATTGACAGTGTGCAAATTTTACACACCTGTATTATGCAGCCACCTCTGCTGCTTTTCTTTTTCTGAGCTGTCCTTCCTTTTTAGGTTTGCTATGCTCGAGTACTCGACTACAGAAGGAAGTTCATTGAGGCTGCCCAAAGGTACAACGAGCTGTCCTACAAGAGCATAGTCCATGAGACTGAGCGACTGGAGGCACTGAAACACGCATTGCATTGTACTATTTTGGCATCAGCAGGTAAAATGCACCTCACATTTTTGTGTAAAACATATTTCCCCTGAAACAAGTCAGCTTGTGTATTACTTGTATGACTAAGATTTGGTGAGGAATCCAAAGCTGTGAACATGATGTCAGAATTACGTGTTGGAAAACTTAGCTTAGAGTTGGATTAATTCAGTGTCTTTGCCTTTAAACTGAACACAACCAAATTCCTTCTTCAGTAGAGCTTTGTGGGCTGTTATTTGCATGCATTGGGGAAAAAAGGTAACTTTCTCCTGTTTACCTCTAAATACTTAGTGTTTTGGTGGTCAGTTATGAGAATTCCTCTTGACTTTCCTAGGACAACAGCGTTCCCGCATGCTTGCTACTCTCTTCAAGGATGAGAGATGCCAGCAGCTTGCAGCCTATGGGATCTTGGAGAAAATGTATCTCGACAGAATTATCCGTGGAAATCAACTGCAAGAGTTTGCAGCTATGCTAATGCCTCACCAGAAAGCAACTACAGCTGATGGTACACACTTCTCTAAAACCTTGTAAAGCTAGGTGTTCATCCATGGGAGTTAGACTTCCCAAATCTGTCAAGAAGTGTCATGGAAAAGAATTTATTATTGCTTATATCATAATTTAAGAAATATTTTTCAGCATGTATAGTTAGATAGTAAAGGTTCTTAGATACAGTTCATCTTTCGGATTTGCCATTAAGGTTTTGAAATACTCTTCTGGAAGATAACTTGTTACATTTTCTTTCTCTGTCCATGTGCAGTCCTCTTCACTGACAACTTCCCAGTGTTTCTGATGGAGTCTCTGTCCTCGTAAGCTTCTCAGGCACTGTTAAGAGTAGGGTGCCTAGAAACCTGTGACATGCATGCAGGCCATAAGTGGTCTGTACTGATGATACATTTATTGGAACTGCTTCCTGACTTGACAGGAAGGTGACGTAGTGAGGGAATGTTTGGACCTCACACAGGTCTCCACTGGCATGCCATTAAGTCTTGAACATCCGAACAGTCAGAAAAAGTGGTATCCTAAACACACTGGTCTCAGTTTTCTAGATTGGAAGAATGTAAAAGTGGAAAAATACATAAGCATTAAATACCTCCGAATCAGGAAAATCTTCTTAGTGAAAAATAGTTGTTGATTAAGGAAAAATAAGTAACCATGTACTTGCAGAAGTGAAAACTGTGTTAAAGGTACTTGCTAGAAATATGCTGCATTCCTTCCCTTGGTGACTTTGTTGTTTATTTATACCCTGTACTGTTTGTCCTTAAAGAATGCAGGTTAGCTGGTGTTTAATAATATGCTTATCTTCAGCTGGAGGTTAAGGGGCAAATGAGTTACACTGTTGAAAACTGTTCAGTCAAGGAGAGAGACATCAGATAAGGGTTTTTCACAAGCAGAGTAAGAGACAGGGTAATTGTACCCCTGAGAGCCATAATGAATAGTAAGAAAACCCCCGATGGTTTTTCCACTTGTCAAGCTAGGATCACAGGAGGTCAAACCCCCTCAATTCAGACAGTCTTGTAGCAAGGGCTTCACTTGCTTACTCTAGAAATTTAATAAAAGATTTATCTATTTTAACATCAGCCATGTGCCATCCATTTGTTTCTGTCTGCTGTCTCTGCACAGCTTAACAGTGATCCAAGGCAGATGCATCTGGACCTTCTGCACATGTAACACTTCAGAAAAAGAAAGAGAAGTGTTTTTTCATTTGCTGTACTATATAAACCAATATTTCAATCTTATAGTAATGTTTTGGTTTTTTTTTCCTCATACAACCCTAAAGGTTCCAGTATTCTGGACAGAGCTGTTATTGAACACAACTTACTATCTGCAAGCAAACTTTACAACAACATTACCTTTGAAGAGCTTGGAGCATTACTAGAGATCCCTGCAGCCAAGGTATCCTTTTCCTACCTTATTTTTTTTTATTTTTTTTAATTAAAAAAATGAGCATGAATGGCATGAGAAAATCTCTGGTAAATATTAGGAAAATTAGTTAAATATTAGAGAATAATTCAAGATTCCATGTTATGAGGAAGGTTAAGTATCTAGCACATTTTAGGAGAATGAGAGTGGCACAATGTGGACTGAACAGCAGTGGAGTTAGATGCCACTGATTGTCTGATCATTTAATGAGTGCTGTCTGTAGGTTCCTTCCCCCCCCCCATATGTGGACTTGGTTAAAAACCCATAAGACTGTTAAGTCTGAATAATTCCTAACTTCTCTGAAAATGGACTAAGCTTCTGACATCTGTGCTTGTTATTCTAGGCAGAGAAGATCGCTTCTCAGATGATAACTGAGGGTCGCATGAACGGCTTTATTGATCAGATTGATGGAATTGTTCACTTCGAGAGTAAGTGCAGCCACAGTATTATTTCTTTTCTTAGCACCGTTCAGAGTGAGCTTTTAGAGATGGTCCCTGCCAGGGTAAGGAAATTATGAATTATCCCTTCTGCCTGAAGTGATCTTGCTCATCCTGCTGTAGCCAGGAGGTGGCAGAGTTGGCCATGAAGGACAACCTTTGACACTTCACCCACTCCCTGCAGAGGTCTTTGCATCCTCTTACCCACAGGAAAGAGTGAATTAATTCCATCAGTCTCCTTCTAGGAACAGGTTCACTTGGAAGTTCTCTGTTCCAATCTGCTTCAGTGCAAAAGTTAGGCTTGTAACAGGCAGTCAAAATAATTGCAGCTTTTGAGTACAGAAGTGATCCTGGTGTCACTGCAAGGAAAGCTTCCTCTGTGAGCTAGGTGAGGGCAGTGGCAAAAGGAAAGGTTGCAGGTGATAAGGCAAGGGAATTGCTAAGTCTTACTTTGTTTAGTATTGGTTGTTTTTCTTTTCAGCTCGTGAAGCTTTGCCGACTTGGGACAAGCAGATTCAGTCCCTGTGTTTCCAGGTGAACAACCTTCTGGAGAAGATCAGTCAGACAGCCCCAGAGTGGACAGCACAAGCCATGGAGGCCCAGATGGCTCAGTGACCGTGCCCCACTGTCCCAATGGAGGCAGTCATCTGCCTGCTGTGCTGGCAGGGGGAGCTGAGCAGGACTGGGAAACAAACAAAACACCGTCTTCACTTCCCCATCTTCTGCTTTCACCATTGCTTAGGACACAGCTAGCTGATCCCATGTTTGGTGTGACAGGCTCCCAGTTCTCTGAGCTTAGATTGATGCTCCTGCTGCCTCTGCGTTGCACTCTGCTCTGTGGTTTTCATTTTGAAGAAGCTGTAATGTCTGCAGCAAGCTTTGGGTTTGGTTTATTTAATTTTATTTTTTTCCACTGTATTGCTATAGCTTTGTAGCCCTTTACTTCCTATGATACGTGTTCTGCTGTGAAAATAGAAGCACCCTGTTTCTTTAGTTGTAATTATTCTAATAAAGGCTGAGATAAGCCACTTGGTTTAAGTGTTGTAAGGACCTGTGGCTTTGTTTTCATTTTTTTTCTTAAACAGTACCTTGAAATAAAACAGATTTTTGTAATTGCATTTTCAGCTCCTGAAAATGTTAAATGAAAACCTTTTCTTTCTTTCTTTGCTTATGAAATGCAAGTCAAGGTGTCATGTGATAAGCAGGACTAACTTGAAATACTTATGCACAGCAATGAAGTATGAAAGTGGCCCTTCTTGATGTTTATCAGTCTGGCGTTGGGCACTCCTTACCCATCCTTGCTTTGCTAGACACACACATTTAAAAAACATGACAAATATTTTGGTCTTCAGAGGCTTCTGTGCTTGGTTATCTCCCGTCTGTTGGAAACTCCATCCACTTAATTATTCAGTTGCATATCTAGCTCCATACCTTGGATCCATCATATTTTTCAGTTTTTTAATGGCTTAGAGAAACAAAACCAAGTTGGCTGACAAGGTAAACATCCCTGAAGAAAGGAATTAATGAGTTTAAGCATGTCAAGCACAACAGAAACTAATTGCTATTAAATCAAAATCTTTAAACAGGAATGAGCAGCATGCACACTTGCTAGACTTAGACTTGTCATTGTTTGTAAAGAAGTGCCTTGTTTCGAGGTGTGTTGACACTACTACTCAGTAATAAACTGGTGAGTATAGACCCAATTATGAGGGAAATTACTTGTAACTTGTTCAAAGTGGTACTGGCTGAGAAATTTCTCCCAAGAGAAATCCTGACAAAGTCACTATTAGTTTGGAGTTTTTCTTTTTGCTTGTGCTCTGGCTTCTGCACAAAGCTCTTCTGGAGCATGCCCTTTGCAGATGGAGGTGTGTCATGTATGCCATTCATATACATTCCCATTTATGTTATTTGCTGCTTCAGTCTGGTACTCAAAGGAGAATCCTGTCCTAAAAAGCCAGAGCAGTGTGTGTTCATAGCTTTTCTCCCTGTGGGCCAGGACTGACTTCTAGAAAGCAGTAAACAGTTCTACTAAGCCATTCTTGAAAGGACAGACCTGAAGTGGCCAACTCAAGCCTCAAAACCAAGATGACCTTTGGTGATGCATATTTCAAGCCACAGACTGATTTATCTGTATGTGCTGACAGCATTCCCAGATGTAATCTCAGAATACAATGATGAGCCAGGGACAGGTGAGGGAAGCAGAGCCACCTCCAGCAAAGATAAACACACAAGGGACAGAACTTGTAGCCTTGACACATGCAGCATTTGGGGTTATGTAATGCAACAGGAATGCTATGGAAAGGGAGTGTAATTTTCACATCAGCAGGGAAGACCTAATTTATTACAGTGAGTGCAGTTACCTGCAGATATTGCTGTAATCCATTGCCCAGCCCATGCTAGAGGCAATACAGAAACCAGTAAAGGGAATGGCTTGGAGCACCTGGTCCAATATGTTATATATATGCAAAGACCTTGAAGAGTGGAGAAAATATGCTCAGTGGTATCAGCCCAGCCCACTGGAGATACAGGTATGTGATATACAGCCCGGACATGGAAGTGTTAATGAACATTTTCTCACAAAAATCCAAATAGGAACATAAATGGCAGAGACTATACACTGTCTTGCTTTGTTCTTATTCTGCAATTGACAGTTTTAGGTAAGGAAAACTGGATCCACCATTCTCACATTAGATGAGTAGTTAAAAGTTCTACCAGTTGATCAACAAGTGACTTGCAAGAATCCTTCATGATTTTATATAGCTAATAATTACCACTCTATGGCAATCTTGTTGGCCTTAATTCTATTACATTTATTACTTGTAAGGGCAGTGGTTAAATACCTTGAAAGTTTTCTTTTTATTTCTTTTTCCTTAACGTAAATCAGCAGGTATGCTCAATTAAAACAGAGGGATGATGAGGAATACACATAGTGGCTACAGGCTGTGCCCTGGGTGGGAGGAATGTCAGGAGCCCCCGGCAAGGGGCTGCGACCATGCCAAGGAGTGACTGGTCACCCTGAGACACACCAGGAGCTGATGAACAGCAAGAAGACCCCAGACTAAATATCACCACTGGAATGGGCACGCAGACTGTGAAAGTGTAAACATCTGTGAAAGTCTATATATTTATACATACACTATGTATACTGTGAAAGTATAATCCTTTGTTCAAGTTCGCTCGTTGGAAGCACAACTCCAGCTGTTAGGGTGGTGCTGCACCACCACTAAATAACTTTGAGAATCCAGAAGAGTGGGACATTGCTATGGGAAACCTGGGGTCCAGCCAGCGGGGGAAAGCTGTGTGAGCGTGGGGAGCCAAGCAGGGCACCCAGCGGGGCACTGGAACTGCCTTCGGTCCCAGCAGTGACAGCCCGGGCGGTGGGAGCGTGGCCAGAGCGGCTCCTGGGCGGCCAGACAGGGAAGTTTCCTTAACACAGGTGTGAGCAGAGCAGGGCCAACCCCCCGAGCCCATTCCCCATCGCTGGCCCCGGGCTCCTCCCTGCTTCAGCCGGCATCCAAAGCCGGCAGCTCCCCGCTAGATGGAGAGCCAAGCGCGCAGAACCCGCGTGGAGGCCCCAGCGCCCCTGGAACAGCAGAGCATCCCCGCTTTTATTCTGTGATTCAGCTCTGCTCATCTGTAGCGGGCACAGAACAAAAGAATTGGCCTCTGGGCTCTGTAGATTTGTGAGCCTTTGGCTGCATTCAGAGCAAGTTACAAAGGTTGTTTCCATATGCAGGGCTTAGGTTGTACTTCTTGACTTCAACTAGTTGTCCCCTGGTAGCAGAAAGTCTTCCCTTCACCCAAGATAAAAATGACAAAAAGAGAACTTTGCTCAGAGTAAGGGAGTAAAAATTACCACAGGCCTCACAGGATGATCAAAACAATACATAAAATGTTTTTAGTATAATGCGGGACTGAATTTGGGATGAGGTCTTGGTATTATAACAATTTTAAAAAATCTTAGTACAATGAGCTACATTTATCTAGAAATGTTTCATTTTCTTTCTATGAAGAAACCTGGAAACAATGTAAGTAATCTGTTAGGGGGACAACACCTATGCAAATCCATTTCCTTTTTTTTTGTTTAAAGCTTAGCGACTTTGCTTTACAGATGACAAATGACGTCTCTATGAAATCGTGTTTTTATTCTTTGTGGTAGTCACTATTTTAACTTTGTTATTCATTGCAAAAGATAATCCAAAAGCAAAGTTTACCAGACTGAGAACATTTGACTGAAAAGCAGGGGGTCAGCCTAGGTTCATAGTGAGTGCACAGTATTCATTTTGTTGCAACATTGTAAACTTGAAATTATGACTCTTGAGGGAAGGGATGCCATCCATGGCACCTTGACAGGGTTCAGAGGTGGGGCTGTGTGAGCCCTGAACCTCAAGTTCAACAAGGCCCAGTGCAAGATCCTGCAGGCGGGCTGAGGCAATCCCGAGCACAAATACAGGGTGGGCAGAGAATGCACTGAGAGCAGCCCTGAGGACAAGGGCTTGGGGTGTTCATGGATAAGCAGCTCAATATAAGCTGGCAATGTGTGCCCACAGCCCAGAAAGCCCAATGTGTCCTGGGCTGCATGCAGAGCAGTGTGGCCAGCAGGGAGAGGCAGGGGATTCTGCCCCTCTGCTCTGCTCTAGTCAGATCCCACTCAGAATGCTGTGTCCAGTCCTCGGGTACCCCCAGGCTAATGGCTTTAAATTGAAAGAGAGCAGGCTTAGATTAGAGATTAGGAAGAAATTCTCTACTGTGAGGGTGGTGAGATGCTGGCACAGGTTGCCCAGAGAGGTTGTTGATCCCTAGAAGTGTTCAAGGCCAGCTTAAAAGGGGCTTTGAGCAACCTGTTCTAGGGGCAGGTGTTCCTGCCCATGGCAGGGGGATTGGAACTAGATCAGTTACAACGCTGTAAATCAAGTAATTGGTATATTTTTCACAGCATAGCATATGTGGATTGTTAGGGGCAAGGACTGAAGAAAACACATTTTATCAGTTACCTCACAGCTTTGGGTGAGTTCTAGCATGATTACATTTTTGTTGGCTTTCAAATGCTGCAATCATGGTTGTAACTTCCATATTTCAGGGTATATAATGCTTCCACTATTGCCTGTATGATGCTTTGTTTCTGGGTACAAAACACTTCCAACTGCTGTGACTTTGCTTTCAAAACAGGCACTATTGTTGCACACCTGATCACCATTAAAGCCTCATGTAACAATTGCCACTGATGGTTTTGGAGGGGTTTTAACAGCCAGGAAGAAGAGAAGCTCCTTTTTCCAGCATTGTCTGTCTAGCTGGTCTCTACTAGGTATGAAGAGTCCCAAGATACTGCACTGACTATAAAATTAGAGGAAAATGGTGAGGCGTGTGGAGTACTTTGTAACTATTTCACATGGTCAAAGTCCATGACCAGCTATAATCTGATCTGAGGAATGAGGAATAGTCACTTTATCCAGATTCTACTGCCTTGCCTTTTACATTTCTGTTGGATGTGGCATTTTGTCCTGACTCTTCATAGCTTGTGGCATTATAGACAGCATTATGGCTAGGTTTGTGCCCTTCGAATTAGCATGTTTATTATCTGAAAACAGACAATTGTTGTGATGTATTTCTACTTTTCAGTAATGGATAAAACCAGAGAGAAGTAGTCGGAGATTCTTTCAAATTCTCATAGTTTCTGTAAGATGTCTTGTTACTTGAATATGCTCTCAGCCTGTGCTATTTCCATTGTTGTAATTTTTTGAAGGGCTGGAAATCCAGATCTGCCTTTGTAAGCCTCCTTTATCAGCAGCTTGTCAATAGCTTTGATCTGTGGGGTTTTGCTAACGGAGCTCAATACCTGCTCCCTTAACCTGTGGGCATCTTCTCTGAGCAGATGCTTTTTCCTTCCATGCAGAATAAAGATTACCAGCCAGGGGAGGATTAGCAGAGAGGGTAAGATTATGAATTTCCTGGAGGCTGTTGGGGAATTCAGGATGCACACCCAGCCAGAGGGGCTAATACAGTATGCATGACCTAAGAAGGGGTATTTGTACTGTAGGGGTAACTGAAGACCCAAGACAGGATCATAAGGATTTCTTGTTGTCACTTGCAAAAGTTGCTGCAACTTTCACAGTGAAAAAAATATCTATTCCAGATTTACATTGAATTTTTACGTGTGGTTTTTAGCTGGAATTTGCCTTTGTATTGTAAGTGCTGTTTCTCCTCTTTGTGGCAGATGTAAAAAGATAAACAGATGGGAGTTGATCACTGGACTAGGAGTTCACATTAGTTTAGGGCTCATCCATAGGCTGGCTATTCTGTCAGTATTCCCAGGGAAAATATGTCAAAACAGAAATGTGATTCACTCAGAGAATTACAGGATGGGAATGTATTAGTGCAGGTCAATATGACTTAAAGGGAAACAGGTGCTGGCATACAAGCTAAGTAGGGCTGAAAAAAGTAATTGTGCAGGGGACAAGAGGTACCCAACTTCACAGGTGCTTGTGATTTGCAAGAAATGGCTGTTCAGAGCTGATAGAATAAGAGTTAACAAACTGATGTCATTCTAGCTGTTGATTAAGGATTCCTTATCAGCTGGGAGTTTGTTAAAGACCGCCTCAGTTCAGCATTTCTAATTGCAGTTTGCAAATAAATAGCTAAAAGAATCGTGTTTGTGGGTGCTGTGTTACAGTGAAGGCAGACTGGTAAGGCAAGGCAGTCCGGGTGGAGGGGAGTCATTAATGCAAAATAGAGCTTGAAGTGGCTGTGTGCAAATTAGACACAGGTGTGTCAGTATTTCATTGTTTTTTGTGTTGCATATTGGTACTGGATTAAGCCATTAAGAGAAATAAACCTGAAATATTTGTATATGTTTTTAAAGCTGTGTTAAAACATATGGACAATAGGGTAAAGTGTGGTCAGACTGATTTTAAAGAAGGTGAATTCTTTTTAGGGAGGACCTGAAGAATTTAGGCTGTTGAGTTCTCTCAGAAGCCTCTAGAGTGGCTAACTATCCTTTTTCTTCCATGCAAAACATATTCACTGAGCTAGGGTGAAAGATGCAATAACAAATGGGTAAAAAATGAAAATATACAACTGTAATGAGAAAAAAAAGCAGCAGTTCCTCAGAGTGGGAATTAAACTCTGGAACTGTCGAAGGGCAAGGGTAGGTTTCCACTGCTTTGCTGTCTTGAAATCCAGAATGGCTGCCTGGCAAGTGGCTTAGTCAGTTAATACTGGCTGAGTTTAGTCCAAAGGCAACAGTGCAACTTAAGGGTCTGACCTACAGAAGGACAGACACCATGACCTAAAGGTCTGTTCAAGCCTGAAGCTTTTTCAATCTGTGAAGTGATTTGAAGGTGAAAAGACTTGTACCTTACCCAATTCTGCACAGCAGCCACACTGTCGCCTTTAATTGTTTTTATTCTGTGATGCTTGTATTTGAGGCAGAACTGCATCAGAAATTTATGGCCAGACAACAAAGCAATCAAATGCATCAAATAATAACTGCACTAGCTTCTGGGTCTGAGAGGAAGGGTACATTCTATTTTCCAATAAGGTAATCACATTTCATCTGACAGTTTGACTTTAACTAATTAAATACATATTTAAATTCCTTGATCAGAAAGTGAGATGCTAGAGCATCTATTGCCACATGTGAAGCACTCTGCTGCTGCTTGCCTTACTCAAGTCAGGAAACCATTTTCCAGGGAGTTACCAAACATGGGTGAAAAGCTAATAACAGCTGTGCCTTGCCTTCTAGTGAGAGACCTCGACAGTAGGGCTGATGAGTGACCCAGCTGGATACTTGGGGAGAATCAAAGGGCAGGTAGGTGATTTTCAAATCAGACTGCCCTACCTTGCAGGTGGGTGGGTTCTTGTGAGCAGAGTGGCGGGGTTGGTCAGAAATGCCTTCTGCTGACAGCTAGAGCCTGTGGCATTTGGCTCGTCCTGAATATGATTTACAGACTGATGCTGGTCATGAAATCCCATCAGCACACTGCCTCCTGGCATGAATGTGGACAGCCTTTGGGAGACAGATGGGTAAAAGGCCTCCAAAGGACACAGATTGGATTATCAGTTGTAGTACTTCATCACATGCTGGACTCTTGCATAATTTTTAATTGAAAAAGATGACTGACAATTCAATTACACATCCTGCTGTGCAGGCATTCAATTTCATAGCCAGTTGTTCCTCTTTGCCCAAGGATGGATCTGGTTTTACCCTGATGTCAGTTTTGTTGCCTTGTGACCATTAATCTCATTGCCAAGCTGTTGCATGCAGCAGCCTGTGCAGAGGAATCCTACTGGAAGCTGCAGCTGGTAGGAAGAGGAGGAATGGCAGAAATTCCCTTGTATCAAAGGGTTTCTTATAAACCCCTCTGTGCTGAGAGCAGGCACTGGGGATGTTTAGGTGTGTTTATGCATGTGTGGGAGCTGGAACAAAGCAATGTGCTCATTACTGATGACTTATTTTTGCTCAAGTGTTTAGGAGTGAGATAGCAGCCAGCTGCTATCTGCTCCTGAGGGTCTAAAATAATTCTGGTAGTTAAGAGATGGTTAAAGATGTTCCATGTGCTCCTCCAAGCTTGTTTCCCACACTTTTAGAGCTGTCAGGCAGTTTCTTCCATTGTTGACATTCTGCAATTGCTTCTGGCTGCTATCAGCATTGATTGTGGTATCAGTTTGTACTTAAATAGGTGGGAACCTGTGCAAGTGGTTGGCTTTTCTTTCTCACCCATAGCTGGCAATCAATTCTTAAGCTGCTGTGCCTAGAACAAATCACTGCATTGAAATATGTTCCATTTTGGTAGGAAGTCCTTTGTACTTAACTGGATTGATTTATCCCGAGAGCACTGTGGAGCCAGCCTAGGGTTTCTACCTGTTAGATACAGTACATGGGAAAGGAATCTGTTACCTCACATCTTAAGGGCTTCAGAAATGAATCACTGATTCTATCTCACAGCAAGTGTAACTAGGTTGCTAGTTTTGGGGGTTCACCAGCTGTTTTGTGTGCTAGGTGCAGTTATAAACCTGTCCTGTGTCTTTCATGTGTCTGGGATATGGCTCTGGCAGCCCAGTGTGACCCATTTTCCAGTATAACAGCTGTAAAGATGTCCCAAAGTGCTACAGGTGTACAAGATTAACAATGACTGTTCCTAGTAGAGAGTTCCTGAGAAGGAGATGCCAGCTTGAGTTAGCAGAACTGTACTTCTGATGTCTGGTGTTGCATGGAAAGGGGGTACATTTTGACAGGAATTTCACAGAAGTATGCTGACATGGGCCTGTTTCTGGGCAAGTGTGATATCTCTGAATGAAATTGGCTCACAAGGCTAATTCATGTGCAGCAGAAGTGACTTAGGAAACCCAAGTGAAAATATCCTATCAGGATATCTTATAGTACAAGCAGTCACTGTAAAAATGGCACCAGTTTTAGTACCTAAAATATTTTCTGAGCTATACCCCATTAAAAAGTTACCCTTTAAACTCTTTAGTTGTTTTTGGGGCATATCTTGAAGAATCAGTGGTATGTTATTATTTCAGCTTGTGATAAGGGCTTTTCTTTATTGCCTTGCATGGGGTATGTTTTATTCATGTTTTCCACACAGTTGGTTTTTGTTTCCTGGAAATGGCTGCTGTGCATGGTGACCTGGAGAGTTGCTGCATCTCCACACCTGTGAGGCTGAAATGGCTGGGTAGTTTCCCTTAATGAGCAGCTGAGTACCACAATGGAAGTTTCCACTGCTAGGACCGAGCCAGCTGCTCTGGCACCTTTCTCAGTCCATCAGACAGTGGCTCCTGTGGCACCTGGGGGTGAGTGGCAAGAGAGGAAGCTGTGCCAACCCTTGCTGCTTTGGGTTTTGCCCTGTGACAGTCAGGTGGCAAAAAGCAGATTTCAGTTTCAGACTGATGTTTCCCCTAGGTGTCTGTGCTGTAAGGGGTTTCGTGCCATAGGCATATCCAAGCCACACAGTGAGGACAAGCTGGGTAAAACAGACTGTGCTGGATTCTGGGGTTTTGTACCTAACCTGTCATAGGCTTTGTGCTCACCTCAATTTTGCCTTGCTTTCATATCTCTTAACTGTCCTATGTCTTAATTAGTTTTTGTGCATGGCTAATTAGGGGCTTTAGTGTCTTCGAAATGTACAAGCTGCTTTCTCCATGTGTGCTGGTTTTGGCTGGGGTAGAGTTGATTTTCTCCACAGTAGCAGGCATGGGGGCTGTGTTTTGGATTTCTGCTGAACACACTGTTGATAACACGGGGATGTTTTGGTTTCTGCTGAGCAGGGCTTGTACAACATCAAGGCCTTTTCTGTTTCTTGTACTGCCCCTGCCAGCGAGGATGCTGGAGGGGCACAAGGATTTGGAGGGGACACAGTCAGGAAAACTGACCCCAGCTGACCCAAGGGATATTCCAGACCATATGGCATCATGCTTAGCACATAAATCTAGGGGAAGATGAAGAAATCTTCTCCTGGACATTCCTCCTCTTGAACTCCTGTGTTCTACAATGCTGAACAACCAAATTGCTACCATGAAACTTGAGTAGCAGCAACAGAACATTCTCAGACACTTGCTGCTTTGTCACATGGATCATTCTTGATGTGCTCTGCAGCTGGTGTCCTTTGCTGCTCCTAATCTGTGCTGAACCATTTTAAGCTCCTAAGGACACCCAGTGATTCAAAGTGGTGTCATAGTTTATTTCCAGAATTAACACAGAGAAAGCATCATTTCACTGAACACAAGAGCCTCCTGTCTAGTGCGTTAGGGGCTGTCAGTAAAAACCTAGGGGCTGTTGAGCTGAGGCTACATACTTAAACATACTCAATGAAGAATTTTTCTTGAAAACCTGATTTCTCCTCTATCAGAAGTCTTGGTGGTGGTTTGTGTCAAAGGCCTGCAGTATGGTTGGGGAGCAAGGGTTATTGTCTGTTGCTCTGTGTTCATAACTAATCATCCAGCCTCCTGAAGTTGAGAAACACATAACGTGTTAGCCAGGGATTATTTTTGTTAGCTCAAAAATGCCCTGCAGGGATTTCCCCACTGTTGGAGGACAAGCTGTTGAATTATGTCCATGGTGGTACCTTCTGGGTTTAAAATACCCTAGAGGAAGGCTTGAGAGGAGGCTCAACCTGACTGGCTTTGTTCCAATACCTGGAGGTGGGAATTTGTCTTTGCTCTTCCACTGATTTCCCTTTAGGAAAGAATAAGTAGCAGTGTATTACTAAGATCTGCTTAGACAGGAGAAATTGTAAAATGCAGCCAAGATTATGTAAAAGTTTAGGATCCCTTGGGGGACTGAATTTTTCAGGCTCACTAGGTTTGGAGACTATTCCTGGGAGCAGTAGCCCAAAGCTATGATGGGAGGCCACATAAAACCTTTGCCTGTCCAGGCAAATGAGTCCCATAGTATTTCTCAGGGGGAAAAATGCAACCTGATCCAACAGTCCCTTGATGTCAGTGGTTCAGGTAAGGGAGGACATGGACCAGTGTCTTGTACCATTAATTTACAAACCAGCTAATAGGAGCCCACCTGAATCAGGGTTCCTGAGAAGCAGAGAGGACAGCCAAATGTGAGTTGCCTCAAACCACCTCAGTGTGGCCTGCAGGGTGGTCAGGGAGCAAGGAAGTTTCTCATACAGCATTACCCATTGCACTGTGTGGGTAGTTAACCATCCAGTCTCCTAAAGCTGAGAAACACCCGAGAAAAGTGTTCACCTTTTGAGATGTGTGGGGCACCTTTTGCCCAAGAGAGTGCTGGTTATCCTGCTTACCTATGGAGGGGGCCATCCTGCCTGGGATGTTTTGTGCTTACACCACCTTTAGACAGCATTCATTGGACAGGAGAAATGATATTCAGAGCACTGTCCCTCATACCATGACAGCCACATGACCCCAAGGGTTAACCCTTCCTCTGAGAGTGATTCAGGCCGTGTCAATGGAATAACATCTTGTTTGGAGATTGAAATGAGCCACAGATTGCTCCCACGATTGGAAAATATAATGTTGATGGTAAAAGATCCAGTGTAACACGTTGATAGTATAAAAGGGCAAAAAAGATCATTTATACATGTCAGAACAAAAAAAAAAAAAAAAAAGGGTAAAAAAAAGAAGTTGCTTCTTCTTGTATATGTTTCTGGGTATGATTTTCTGGGGTTGCCCTTGGCAGACTGCCTGTCTACAGTAAACACTTTACTGAGAAAGCAGAGACACTGGTACTCAGTGGTTCCCAAGACTGTGATTTAACACAAGTAAATTTTACTAAGGACTATTGGTCTTTCCTTATTATTGAAATATCCTTCCCCCCCTTTCATTTTAGGTGATATAATTCATCAGCAGCACTGACAGTGTCAGAAATCCTGGGAAGTCCTGGTTTGCAAGGAGATCTTTGAGGTAGCAATATAGAAAATGTACACAACTTAGCCTGAAGCAAGTGCTTGTTTTCAGCTGAAACCTTCCCAGCAGCTCATTGTCAAAGGCACGGTGGAAGACATACAGCAGACTCTGGTGCTGGCTGTGAACTGAGTTGCCTCAGGACTGTGGCACAGCATTAACACAAACCTCGTCACACAGTAACAATAGGAAATCATCTTCTCTATCTAGTGCAATACAGACTTTCCTGCAGTCATGGAGTAGCAAGTAATAAACAGTGCTGAGGGCTGTTGTAAAGAAGATGGTGATTGCTTATCTTGAGATTAAGGTTTTGTTTTCCTTGCAGAAACCATCTCAAATCTTGTAGCTGGAGAAACTGTTGTGTTACTTCTTCAAAATGTGCCACAGTTAGCATTGTTTATGACTGAGGAAAGTAGGATGCAGTTGTTCTGTCTATGATGGAGTGGGAGCAACAGAAAAGGGGACAAGAACGTGCAGAGACTATTCCCTTTTCCCTTGCATCTTCCATCAAGTCTATGTAGCTATTAGAAAATGTATGGAATTGGCATTCCAGCTAAGGATGTACAGAATGATTCAGTGTGCTTTCAACATCTATGCTGTAAAAACGGGGTGGCTGGAGCAGGGAAATGAACTGAGGAGAGCAGGATATGGGCCAGATATTAGGGATTTATCTGAAATTCTGTGAGTTTGAGGGTAGAATGTGTGTTGATAGGGCACATTCTTGAGACACACATCAGCAGCTTTGCCTGGATATCTCTCCCAGTACAAACCACTGGGTTTACAGAGGTCAGTGGTGTTGGGCTTGTCATTGGGATTTTAACTGTGAAATTTGTGCTGTTGTTACCTCGCTAGTTCTGAGCATGGGGGTCCTGCAGACACAGGTTGGAATGAAGGAATCCAAACAAAGTGAAGGCCATTTCTCAAAGAAATGGTACTGATGAAGTGTCCTGCTGGGTTCTACTGTTCTTCTATTTACCCAAATGCCATTTATTATCGTGTTTTCACAGCCTGACTGTGTGAGAGCTGAGTAGGGACTGTCTCTGCTCCTTAAAACTGCTACAAATCTGTTAGACTGTGCACATCATGGATCTAAATATACATTTAGGTAAAATATATAACACAGCTGCTAGGCAGTTTATTTTCACCAGTGGAAAGACTATATTTCAAGAGAGTGGTGAAATGTCAAGTGAATTATGGGGTTTGTCTTCTTACTTGTAAAAATAAATTGTGTATTCTATAATCTGAACCAGACTAGGTTTTAATTATGCACTGTTTTGCTTTGATTTACTAGGCAGGTTATCTAGAGGCCAAAACACTAGCAGATATATTGTAGTAAGCCTGGAATGACTTAAAGGGCAAGCATTAGACTGAGTAATTCATTTTGAACAAGCTATCATAGGTTTTTTTGCTAGGCTTTCTTTCATCTTTTGCCTCCAAGCTTAACTCTTTTGTGGATTACTGTAACTTAATTTCTGCTTTATAATTTGATTGTTAATTATCAACCCTGTTGGTCCTGCATATAGTTTATCCCCATAGGGGTCTGCAGAAATAGATGTAATTGAACTTGTCTATGCAGGACTTTTAGCTAATTGACTGCTTTTTCTTGTGGAGAGCCGAGTCTGGAAAGATAAGCCACAGGCACTGGTGTTTCAGTGAAACGTGCTCAGCACATGATGGGAGATGCTCACTGAAGTCTCATGTTACTGGTAGCAACATTGATGTCTAATTTTGCTAGATATATGATACTCCAGCCAGACTTCAGAGATTTTACCCTCTGATCTTTATATCATGCTTGAATTTTGTGCTCAAAACAAATGCTAGAAGTTTCTGCAGAGCAGGATGGGTTTTGAGACGGACAGGCATTTCTTATCAGTGGATTGAGTGCTTGTGGTCAGTGATGAACAACTGGGTTTGACATTCTCCTGCATGCTGGTCATGGATTCTGACAGTACATTGAGAGATGCTGTCAGTAGGATTGCAATGTTAGAGTAACAACTCAGCCCTTAAAATGGCAATGGAAATGGTTAGTTTGGATTAGTAAAGATAAGAGCAGAGAAATGCTGACTGTAAAAATCACCTGTTAACATCCCCAATCTGGACATCAAATCTAGTAGGTTTGATGAACTCTATTAAATACAAGGGCTGCAAAACTGATATTAAACCAGAATATCTGTGTAAAGAATCCAGTGAAGTGTAAAGTAAAACAGCAGCAACGTGGGGATGGTCTGAGCTGATGTCTCAGAAGGTTTTTAGATGGCAGATGTTTCAAACAAAAGCAAGGAGATGCTAACCTTCACTAGAAACCACTTTAGAGAAAATGCTACATCAGTAACTAGGCAGCAGTGGATTAAACTGCAGACAGAACAACAGTCCAAAGTTAGTGAGCACTGGTACTGTGCTGGAAGAACAACTACTGCTCTCATGTCGAATGATGCTCTAGCCTAACCTGCTTCTTTCTGGAATCTTAAGTATTTTTAGCCTGTTGGATAACTCATGTGTAAAATGGACATATGTGTATTCAAAGTGGTTTCTTGACATGTGATTAGGTGCTGCAAAGCAAACTGGTATTTGTCAGTGAGCAGTGGGACTGGGTTTGTTCATTTGGATTTGTAAGATTATTTACCCAAGTTAGATTTTTGAGTTGCTTTTTGACTTGGAGAGTAAAAAGCTTATAAAAAGTCGTCAGATCTATGTGAAGAATTATATGAGTAGAAAGCAAATTACTCAGGAGTAGTGCTCTGTACCCTAAGTGCTCCCAAAGTATGTAGTGCCCATTACTAGTTGTTTGCGGTACTGGATCCAAACAGCATCTGCCTCACACCATGACTGTGGTTTCTAAATTAAGTCAGGGAAGAAAATTTGGCCCTACTCCTCAAATAGCCTTTTTCTATTTCACAGTCAAATATCCCCAGTTTAAAGAAACCCCATAACCAGCAAAACTGGATTGAACTCTTCATTCACCCACTTTTCCTAACAGGAAGTGCTGAATGCAGTGACCCTGCTATAAACAGTACCAGAGCCTACTCTGACCAGCCCAAAGTAAAGGCCATACTTTTTAAATTTATTTCTGTAGTAAGCATGAAGTGGCTAGGTTATGGAGAGCTAGACGAATTACTAAAATTCTTTGCAGGGTTAGAGCTCAACTTCATTAGTTTTTAGCAGTAAGTTTTTAATTACCTTGTTGCTGACACCAAATTTGCCAACAGGCTTCAGTTGGCAATTTTCAGTTGTAGTGTAGCTACTGAATGTAGCACAACATGGTTGGTGTGCTTTATCTTGTAGGTCTGTCAGAGGGGTTTTTATTCTTTGAATTAATATCAAGTTGTATATGGAACTTTAGAAGCATGCATTTAAATTTTTTTTCGCTTGTTTAAAAGTAATGCGATAGAGTGAAAACTCTACCAGCTGAGAAACACCTTCTACCATCAGGAAGCAATGCTGTGTTCCCTGCCTCTTAATGTCATGGGAGCTTCCTAGATTTTTTTTGTTTTGGCTGTTTTGGTGGATACTTGCTGTTAGAACAACGTGATCAACTGCTGTTTAGGTAAATTATAGACAAGTATAGAAGGAATGGTTGCACTTCTCAGAAAAGGAGGAAATAGCAACAGGGTAGCTAGTTAAAATGATGATGTCCAGTAAAAGGGAGGGCTGATGAAAGATACTGAAAGCTGAAGTACAGAGAAATATTTATGGAAAATAGGAGGAGAGAAATACAGCCCTCTGCCTGATTACTAAAAAAATTCTGTTGTCTCTGTAATACTACCCTGTCTGTGGCCTGAAAATCACCATTTGTTACTTGGCAATCTATTTCTCATAGAATTTCTTCTCCTGAGCTAAAACTGAGCGAATATTTGTATCTGTCTACATCGCACATTTATTTTCTTGCTGTGAACAAATATCTAACGTAAACTTGTAACCTGTGTCCAAGCACAACAATTAAACAGGAAGAAGTAGAAAGTTACTCTGTAGAGAGAGATGTCGCAGAAAGAAGTGGATTTTTACCTTGTAAATGCGTCAGCAGTGCATGGGAGGCTGCAATTTGCACTTTATTGCTTCACGTGACTGTACCCACTCTGTTTTCCTGGGCATAATTTGATCCAATAAAAAAGTGGCATGAGGTTTTCACAGCAAATGGCATTACTTGACTGAGGTTTTGCACTTGCTTAGCTTTAAAGGTCAGTGCAGACTCTCTGGGTCACAGCAGAATCAGATGTTCCACAGTACCCAGCCTGGGTTTGCTCTTTGCTTGACACTAAATATAAGAGAGTAAACCAGGCAGTAAGCACAAGGGGTAATTCTGTGTTTCTGGAGAAATTCTGTGTATTGCAGGAATTTGGGAGGTCAGGTGGCATGATCACATCTGTTTCTTTTAGATTTGAAATCAAGGAATCCATAAGTTGAAGGAAACAAAAATATACTGCCTGCTCATCAAAAATGACATTCAAATTTGCATATCCAAATGTAGCCATTGAAATTCTCCATTTTGTGGTCATGGTTTCAGAGATTGAAATATTTAACATCTGTTAGCATGAATGCAGCTTAAGCATTTGCACAGCTGGGGATCATGCCATATATGAAACTTGGGTGTAACCTTGAAGAAAAGGAAGCTGATAATTTCTATTTAGTTGTGTTAAAAAAAAAAAAACCTGTTTTCGAAACTTGTAGTGTTTTTCTAGATAAATGTTGCTGGGTTGTTGTAGGTGTGGCTCCTTTTTGTACCATTTTATAAATGGCTTACATGCCACCAAATACACCTATTAACCTGCACTTGATGGAATAACCAAATAAAGTTTAAAAAGCTGTATTACAAAGATTGATATCTATGTAGGCCAGTTGATTTACATTCTGGTTTACTTGAACACTGTTGGATAGTACAAATGTGGTGTTACTTGTGGCTTATCTGAATAGGATTATCAGGGCTTTCCAGCAATTACTTCCAGCTGTTTCAAAGATAAGTGTGAGAAATGGGAAGCTGTGGAGAAGGGCTGGATGCAGATATGCAAACTCTTCAGGCCCTGCCTAATAAATACTAAGTGTGAATGTAAACAGTGCTGCTTTGAGGGTACGTAACAAGGATTTTTGGGATGGTGCTGTGTGGTAAATATACTGAGTGCAGGCAGGGAGAAGATTAATTGTATCTGTAAAAGCAGTAATTGCAATATCAGAAAAAGCACTTCCTATTAGTGAGCTTTCCTGACTCTTTGGTAATGTATGGTAGAATGACAAAAAGAATCCAATTTCTCATTTGCTGCTACAATTCCTGAGGGTAGAAAAATTTCTTTTTTTTTTTTTTTTTGTAATACTTTCCTATCTAAAGCAATACACTGAGCTGGGTGCTTCAGTGCCTTGTTTTGATCCCTGTTTTGATAGATGGGAGACAAACTACAGAAAGTACCAGAAATGAAATTAAGTGAAAATGAGCATCACTTAAACAACCAGGCACTGCGTCTTAAATTGTAGAGGGGAGTCTAAGGGTTGTGCAGTCTCCTGTGTCCATGGTTTTATGCTATGCAAGAGTTAGAGGTGTGAAGTCCCAACTGGACTGCTGCTGGGACCCCTGGAAGCAGGGAGCAGAGTTATTCCAGCTGAGCATCTGCTACAAAGCTGAAAGAGCAAAGAAAAAGTGCTGTTCATGCATTTGCTGATATGGATTATTATTGATTTAGCAGCACCCAGTGCCTCAATAACTCAGTGACATGAAACAAGTAAATTAATGACACCTTATTTACAGGCATATATTGCTGTGGTGCCTTTGCCAGTGGCCAAATGCAAATCATCCCTGGTCTTTTAGCCTCTTCAAAAGCTGGGCAAGTCATTCTCTCAATCTGCTGATAATCTCAGGAAATTTTCCAGAGCTGTCCAAGTTGCAGTAGAAGCTGCTTCCAATCACACTGGAAAGAAGGCAAGTGCAGGGACATGTAGTCCAAGATCAGCTGATGTTCAACAGGCAGGTGTCAGGCTCATCTTGCCTTCCATAGGTTTTTTCTTGTGTCTAACTGTATGTGAATGTTCCTGTCAATATTCTTAAACTTAAGGATATATATATATATATTTAAATTGGTAAACAGGACAACATTCATAAAGGTTTTTACAAGACAGGATAACAGTTTGGTCTTTAATCAGAAACTTGGCCCCATTAGTGTTTTCAACTCTGGAAAAAGTTCTAGGATAGTACCAAAATGATTGTAGTACAAATTGCAAATTTCCTTTGAAAACGAATAAATGTTCTATTAAAATGTTTTTTTACAATAGATTAAAAACCAAAACAACAAAACCCAGAAAGTTCAGAATAAATACCTATTATTGATCACTAATAGCTAAGTTTTACCTCTTGTATGCTCATGTACTAAATTACAAATGCTTTCACAAATAACTTAGCAGTAGAGACTTAAAAAACTTCTCTGCAGTCAGTCGAGTTCATAAAATGTGGTACACAGAGAAAGTTCTTGGTTAAATTAAATTAAAAACTTTTGATGTCTAACAGGGTCATGACTAGAGTCTGTGCTTCAAATTTTTTTTTAATTTTTTGTTTTGCTTGACTGAGATGCCTGAAGCACAATTATGGTTTCCCACATTCAAATGAAAGCTTTGAGCAGCCTTTCTAGTGGTGATTTTCTGTGGGATGCTATAGTATAACAAAAAGATGCACCAGTTTGCAATATCATCTGCAGTTCTGATGCAACTTCAGCTGTAAGATATGGAATATAATTTACCATGGTTTAATGTCCATACTACTGATTCTAGGAAATGCTAATCAGTATTTTTCCCTTCCCTTCCCCAACAAGGCACCCAAACAAATATCTGTGCTTCCCTTTCCTCTCCTAGAACACAAGGTAATTTCTGAGGTTTAGATGTCTGTAAGGGTTGGTATGAATACATGGATTTTCCATCAGAATGATATATCTGCTTCCACTGGAATGGTCTAATAAATTTTCATCTCTGCAAGGGGAGAGTTAGAAAGCTACTATATTATTGCCTTGTTTTGAAAAGCAGTTGAGGAACAGCAAATAACACACAGAATTCATAGAATTATTTGGGTTGTAAGGGACTGTGAAGATCTCATTCCTGCACATTTAGTGGTGGATGAAAGGAATGCCAAAGCATTCATATAATAAGCAGTCCTCAAGGATCTGCATGATTTCTCCTGCAGGATCCGTGGATCCTGTGCTAGTACCTCAGCTGAACTACAATCAGGAGGGAAAGGAGAAAGTGTTATTCATGAGAAGGACTTATGGCCTGCTCACTGCTAGGGGCAGGTGAGTCAGATGATTTTGGCAATTCAAGGTGCTTGCAAATAGAAGAGACAAGAAAGAGAATATTTTAGAAGGGAACAGTCACAGAGTTCATGTTCCTGCTAGGACAAGTTTGTATTGTTCTGTTAATATAAATCATTCCTTAAGAGGTCTTGGGAATGCAGGCAGGCAAAAATCTTGACACCTTAGGATATTTGCCCAGGGTTTTTTCCTCAGAGGCTCTATCTTATTATACTGATCCTGATAAGGGAAAATATTTCAAAGTAGAAAATGACCTTGCATGTAAACCAACTTTGACTTTTGTTATTCACTCAGTTCTGTGTGGCAGGGTTTAGTATTTTAGAAAGTTCTTTTGGAAAGATCAACTGTACTACTTATGTAAGCTTTCTTTTGTCCTGTTCATCTATTCCTTCTGCTTGGAGGAACATGTCATTTTCTCACTAAGTGTTGTCAGGGATACACTTCAAGGGCTGCACTGTTCATAAAGGAGTTTAATCAGTTTGGAACACGACATCTATGAGGCATGATTATATCCAACAGGAAGAGCAGCAAAAGAAGCATGTCTTGTGTGTTCACAGCAATGCTCCGTGTCAGTTTTGCAGTTGGCATAATTGTGTATGGGAAAGGGCTCCAGAGATGTAATTAAGACACACTCTCATAGCTTAGGAGAGAGAATCTTGCATGGAAATAGTGCTTCAAACCTAAGGTTTTTCCTTTCAGCATGATCAGGAAAGGATCCTTCTCAGGTGGTTGATACATATGAAGCATTTCTCTATGATTGTGTGGTCTGGGGACAGTGCCAGCTCTGCTACTGCCCAACCTGAAGAAAGTTGTGGGCCAGGCCTGTCTCAGTTCTGCTACCTGGAAGATAGCCTGCCTATTCTAATCCTTTGTGCCCTGGTCCAGCCCATGCTGGGAGGAGGTGGAGGGGGCCTCCAACCCCTCTGGGAGTGCCAGAGGAGTGTGAGCAGCTGTGTTGTACTTAGTTGCCAGCTTGGGTGAAACCACAGCACTTCCACGCCTGTGGGGGAGAACATGGCATAAATAGAAGCAAGAAAAAGAATATTTTCTTTAGTCCCACAACTGTTGTAGTCACAATCCTCACTTGAAAGTGTAAACTGCGGAAATATTCAGATCTGTGCTCAAGTTAAGGTTCTGGCCCATGCAAAGTAAAGGTAACCATTAATTCTGTTTTGTCCTGAGGAGAAGCTTTCTCCTAGAAACAGGAGAATACACATTTTTCTGTGCAGCAGGCTACATTTGCTTGTGGAGACAATGGACAATAAAGGATTTCCTTTATTAGCACCTTCCTGTGGTGCTAAAGCAAATTTGAAGTTTCAAATTATTTCCTTTCAGAGTTGGTATCTATTATTCATCTGAGCTCTGAAATTGGAGATCTGCTCAGGGAGCTCCTGGCTTTCAATCAAGAAATAATAGAGTGGAAGAATAAAAAGAATGGTTTCTACAATATATGGAGCAATGGCACTTTGAGATGCTTCAGTAGACTTCTGTATCTTGAGTGCAGCCTTTTATGTTACCTCTGGCTGCACTCACTTATCTGCAGCCTCTCTCTCTTTGTCCTGGTTTGCTATTCTTCCCTTTGAAAGGACTTATATTTTTTTTTTCCTGTATGAATTGTCTGGAATCCACTTCAAAGGCTTATTGATCTTGATGGAGTTTACTTGCTTTGGAGTAAGCCTCTGACGAGGCATGATCTTAAGGTGCTTCCTACACTTTATGGTCTATAGATCATATTCTTTAATCTGCTTCCTCTGTAAACTTGCTGTGGCCAGGTTTTCCCTGGTCTCAGCTTGCTCCTACACCTCCACTGAAGTGTGAGGGAGCAGTGAACCCCATCTCTGTCAAAGGTGACTGGAGAGCAAGGCTTGTTTTAAAAGGAGCCATGCCAAGTTCCCCAAGATGTGTGAGTTTTGGAAACTATGCAAAAATGCCTCTTGCCTCTTAGTACTGTGCCAGTAATAAGCTCAAATGAGTTTAAGCTTTTTTTTTTTTTTCTGCTGAAGAATATAGAAAGACAAGTTCCTTCTCATCTGTTGCTTCTTACTGAATTTTCCAGAGATTTCTCTAACTTCCCAATTAAGAGAAAGCTATCATAGATTTAAAGAAATGCGACATGCAGTGGCAGATCCCAAACTTGGAGTCATACAATTTCTTGTTAGAAGGAAAACAGGTTTTGCAGTAAATATTCAGAGGCCAATACATCCCAAATGGCAACCTCAGAGCTGCAGTTCAAATTCATGCTCTGGCTGGGCTGTGGCAGGACCTTTGTGCCACGGGGTGGGCAGACAGATTGATGGCAATGGAGGAGCTGAACAAAATTTCACACCACAGAACTGGATGAGGACAGCATGGCCCCTTGGGAAGAGTTCTGTGGCTGTTTTGCTTACAGTGAGCATGGATTTTGTATGGTCAATGTTGGTATTAAATTTCTTTTGGAAAGTACAATCAAAAAATGTATGTGTATGATAAACAGGTAGTTTGCAGGTAGCTAAGGAAGAGATAATAACAATATTATTCAGTGTCAGTCTTTCCGTGGCATTGCTGTTTCTGGTGTTGATGAGCAGTCTGCTAAGCTGTGTCCTAATTTCAAATTTACAACTGAATAAGCAGTTACTTGGGATATTTTAATTAATCAGGGTTTCCTTACACTGATACATAAGATGCTACTGCATAGTAGTGAAGCACAGATAACTGTGGATGTGCTGACTAACTTTGCAACAATTCCATCAGCTGAAAATCTTACACTTTTGTTCTTTGGAAGTAACACAGTTTGCCTCTTCGAGGTGAAAACAATCAGTTCTTTGGTTGTGGTTTGCAGTGGATGACTCATTAGTGACAAGTGAAGAAGGCATGTGCAAATGTGTGCTCTGCTGTGTAGCACTGCTGTGATCTTATCTGACATGTGATGTGCCCAAGTGGCACATGCTGGATGGAAAAATCTGGTGCTGTTAGAGATGAGCTCATCCTTTTCTTTCTCATCTTGTTGCTCTGAGAGAATATTCTGTGTTTTTTTCTCATTTACAGCTTTTCTTTCCATCACTTTACAAATTGAAGGAGGCTAGCAGGTACCTGAAAAATGTCTTTTCAATATCTGTGCTTCCTAAATACTTGAGTTTTTATTGTTTACTTTTTCACTGGTACTCAGCCTGTTCAGTTGGAATTCAGCTATTTCTATACCATTCTTAAAATTAAATTTCTCTGGTTAACCAGAACTGAGCTTTGAGGAGAAACTTTAATGTTAGCCTACAATTCCCAGAAGGGAGGCTCTAGATAGGAGGGAGTCAGTCATTTCTCCCAGGAAACAAGTGACAGGATGAGAGGAAGTGGCCTCAAGCTGCACCAGAGGGGGTTTAGATTGGATATTGGGAAAAATGTCTTTGCTGAAAGGGTGGCCAGGCATTGGAACAGGCTGCCCAGGGAAGTGGTGGAGTTTCAGACATTTATGTTGATGTTGTAGCTAGAAAGATGCAAGTTATTAACTGTGCTTTTTACAGTAAACACAGCTGACTTCATAGTTAAATTAGAGATTATTTCATTGATGAAAAATGCAGCTATTGTCTAGTTCACATAGCAAGGCAAGTGTTTAATGCCTTCTTGTTTTTCACACAACTGAATGTCAAGTTACATGAAAGATGCCCAGTGAGAGGCTGCAAGTCCCACTGAGCTCTGAGAGGTTTCATGCGTGCCTTTCACAAATGGCAGTGAGATATCAAGCATAATCCTGCAATTACACATTTCTTGCAGTAGGCAAGTTGGTGGGGGGAGGACTGTTCTGTTTTGCTGATAATCAGTTCTTAGGTTTTTACAAATTCATGAAGTCTGAGAAAAGTGTGGATTTAGTGTGGTGGGTATTTAGCTACACTTTAATCTCCTTAGTGCCTGTGCAATGGTCGTATCAGCAAATCCCAAGAAGCAGAATTTTATGATGTCTAGAGTGTCCTTAAAAACCCAACTTGGCCAGAGGGTCACTGTTAAGTCTTTCACCTACATGGAAAATGAGCTATCATATCAGTCAGGTGTTGTAAGTGCAGAATCACAACTGAGCTGTTTTCAGGGGAAGTACAGTTGTTGTGTGTCTGACATTTATGTGAGAGTTCAGACTTCCCCAGTATAAATCTTTGTTCATCCTCTAAAAGCATGTGTTCAGGTAGCCATGTGGAATTTGAGGGACCTTTGTGTTAAGGTATCAGACCTGGACATTGGCTTTGCACAAAGCAGTACATTCATCTAACACAGATTTAAATTCTCACTGGGAGTTTTTTTTTTTTGCCACATGTTAATATTTATTCAATACTCCTGTCAGAAAGTCATCAGTAGCTTTGGGAGGCTGGGGTCTTTGTACTTGAACAGGGTCACATAGAAGAGCAAAGGATGTAGATTGAGAAGTGAAAGATCTAGTTCTGGAAAACAGTATGTGAAATTATATATTTAAATATATTTTAAAGAGTGCATGAGAAGAAAGAGTACCCCTATCTGTAGCAAATCTTCTGTAAGTGCTGGAAGTAAATGGAGCTGGTTATGACTTTCTGCTCTAATATTTGGACTGGTAAGAAGCACTATAATCAAGTGAATATTTTTAGATTAAGAGTCTAAAATTCTTTTAGAACTGCAATAAGTATTTTAAATGGAAATCTTTGCCTATTAATGGCAATATTTGACTGGTTTGGACAGTGAGGACTGCTGAAATGCAAGAGTGTCATAAAGTTCAAGTGTGGAATTTTTGTGAGGACAGAAGCCTTTCTCTTCATATTTAGAAAACAGGTAAAAAACCCCTGCTCCAAACAGTTTAAAGACAAAAATTAATTTGGAGCATACCTACAGCTAAAAATGCAGTTTTACTCAGTACAGCATTTTATGAATTTATTAAGTGACAATTTTATTCTCCTTGATGTTTTGAAAATTAGCTTAACATTGTAATTTTACTAGACTTGTTTGCTTGAAGAAATTAATTTTAATTGTAAAAGACCTAGCTGTATCCTGTGGGCCTTCTCCCTGGTGTTGTTCTGTGTAGCTGCAGAGTGATACAGCAGTTATTAACCTCTGAGAAATGGGGGTTAGGAAAAGGGAAAGGCTGGCACGTTGTCATTAGGGCCACAAGGAGTGCCACTGTAATAACAAGATCTTGTTTTGCTCTGTGAACATTGTGAAAAGAAACCTTCAGCTGCTCTGCTCCTTTTGAAAAACAAATTTAGAAGAACTTTGGGATGGACAGCCCTTGAAGTGAAATACTGGATTTATTCATAGAAGAGCTGTAATGTGGACAAATGAGGTGTGGGTTTCGTAAGACCAGTAAGTACAAGCTGTGATTTTTTTTTTTTTAAGGCTAGTTCCAGAGTATCGTTGTATCACTTAGGCAGGGGAAGACCTTGTAGATCATAGCCCATGTCATGTCATTGTTATAAAAGAAATATCTTGGTTTAAAACAATTTTTAAAAAAATTTCAATTAAAATGTAATGCAGCTTCTCACCAGAAATTATGCTTATGATCTGGTGAGATGTAAAGTGAAAAACCAAGAAGATAAATTCATGACAAAATAAAACAAGGTTGTATAACATAAGGGAGGACTGCAAAAACAGAAGGGAGTGTGGTACACTAAAATGCAACATCAACAAGTTTAGTTTCAATTTTTACTGGTAATGGAACTTTCTTTTTTTTGGGATTGATGAGTCTCCTTAAGGTATACTTACCATGGAAATTCCATGATTGCTTTTAATAGCACAAATTCATATGGATATATAAAACAGTCTATTGCTAATACCAAGAAAACATTTCCATTTAGCCTGACTCTATTAAGTTTTTGTCATCATAGGGGAGCAATAAATGCCTTCTGAACCTGAACAAAAGACTTTTGTCTCCTGCTCTGAACAAGGTTGGAGTGAGCATGTGCTGGCAATCCCTTTGAATTTCTCCTCCATAAAGAAGAGAGAGGGTGCAGTAGCTGTATTTATAAAAGTTCACTAGAAACAGAGTGTGTGTGTTTGTGTCACAAAACGGTCTCATGATAGTTCTAGCTGAGATATCTCTCCATGTTTTAAATTACTAGACTTTGATGGAATGTTTCTGTGATAAATGCAGCTTTTCAATGCATCTGGTTTTCCCACCATTTTTTTTCTGCTGGATCAAAAGTAGATCAAAGGGGACATTTCTGGGGAGAAATAACATGGAAATTTAAGACAGTAGAACAAGGATCAGAAAAAAAAGAGAAGGACTGGGAACTGCCTTGGGGATGATGTCTGGACAGCAAGCTGTAGCAAATGTTTTGGGGTTGGAAGTGAATGTGAAGAATGGGAACCATGGTATTTTTGTCTTCCAGCTACTCCAGCCTGCAGAAGAGGAGACATTTAGGGTGGATAGTACAGCAACCCCAAGCAGCAATCAAAGTGGCTCCAGGCAGAAGCAGGACTGGAGATGGAAAAACTGCCTCTCCATGGGGCTCCCCTTGCTGCTTGGGTAGATCAGGCCTGGGAGAGGACAGAAGGGCTTTTGGAGGGAAAGCAGTCTCCAGCAAAAAGGGGAGGTGTCAACGCCACACCCCAAGAAACTCAGCCCAGGAGAGCTTGGAGGAACCTGAGCCAGCCAGCCCCACCAACAGCCTGCTAAACTGAGCTTGGCACAAAATGCAAGGGAAGCCAGATCCCTGAGGTTCTGTGTATGTGATAGCCAATATTTCTCACAGCAGAGAACAGAGCTTGGGGTTGCCCTTGGGGAAAAATGAGAGACTGCTTCAGAAGCCTTGTGGCTCAGTCTGTGCAATGAGTGGGAGTCAGAAAATGAAGCTTTCTGCTACACCAGAACACCAGAGCCCTGGATATTAAGCTGATGAAGTCAATTCTACAGCTAAAGCTTTAGCAAATTAGCAGTTTGAAACATTTTTATGCACCTAAAATTGGAATATAATTTTCCTGATGGAAGTGGGCAACAGGAGGAAAAAAAGGCTTGCCAGATTATCAACAATATGGTAATTGCTTCAGTTGTCTGTTTTGGTGTCCAGAGCACTGACAAGTGAATGCAGAAATCCTCTGAAGTGTGCAGACTCTGACTTAGTATGAAAGAGTTTGTCACTTTAATAGTTTGTGCTTGTAATGGTTATTAGCATAAACAGCATGAATTAGTAAAAAAAAAATTAAAGATCCACTATTTAAATGAGAGTCTGGCCTAAGAAAGGTGGTTTTCTATCAATTTTTAAATAATATTAATAATATTTGAACATTTTTAGCAGAAATGTTTAAGGGTAAATTGCATTCCAGTCAAGTGCATGCAATTATTTTCACCTTGCTCTCTGTCATACTGTTTTGTGTTAGGCTGAGGGTCCAAACTATCAGACTAAATCTAGATTTCATATCCTGCATTTCAGGGGCACTGAAGTCTGAGACTTAGCAGTTCAGCAGATAGCAGACACCAACTTCTCCTTTAATCATTCTTGAGATGGAACTTGTGTTTCTGTCCAGTTTAATTTTTTGGCCCTGACTTTTCCTTCACACTGATACTTTTGGTGGCTCTGTTAACTCCAGAGAAAGTCATATGTGAACCATTTAAGAGTGAGGACCAAGGGCACTGTGTTGCAAGGTGTCTGGACTGAATGGAAGTCACTCAAAATCCCAGTGGGCACGTGGTCTCAGTCCAGTGGTTCCACCAGCTGCTCACAAATGAAAGCTGATCTTACTTGATTTAAAGTGGAGAGACAGGGTAGGGAAGAAGGAAATCAACGTGTTGCCTAAAAAATAGCTTGGCTTTTAAATTTTTAATCTTCAAGCTGTACTGCAGCAAAGACAGAACCTCCAGTAATGAATCAACAAGTACCTGATTTCAGTTAATGCTTTTGTCTTGGTTATATAATTGGCTTTCATTGACTTGTTTCCTGAGTCCTTGCAGGGCTGGCTGCTGCTCTGAAATTTACAGAAATGTTCATTCTTTCCAAGTCACATTCAGGGTAAAAGTTTAGGTAAATGCAGAACTTTTAATACAGGTAGGTCCTGTAGGCTGTATTTTCTCTGTACTCAAACAAATGTACTGTTAAAATCCTAGATTTGCTGAAATAAATAACCAATTTTGTTATTAAGGTACCAAATTAAAGAAGCATGAAAACTATTAAAGGGTATGATCAAGGGAGTAATGTTTTCTTTGAAGATGTGAAAATAGAAAAAGAAATGTTCTCTTCAGTAGGGATTACTAATTATCTCAGAGGGAAACAAAAACTACTCAGCTCAACAGGGCAAATAGAAGGAAGTTTGTTAGAAGTTGCTAAGAACATCAAGCTTAAGCTTATTTAGGTAGCTACCTGTCCTACACTGTCATAACATCTGCAGAAAAACACTAACATAATTAGGTGCTTTAATGGAGTTGATATCTAATCCTTGCATCCTATCATGTCCTTCCCTTTGCCAGAGCAGAAATGAGTATTAGTCAATGTGCTCTTGTGCTTATTGAGTCTAATTTTAAATGCTCCAAGTGCAGGATTCTGTGTGACCTTGCCTGCAGGTAGCATCTGGTAAGTGTGTGAGAAGATGGTGTGAGTATTTGCTATTTCATAAGAAAAACAATGCTTCTTATCTTGTACTTCTCTGTATTAAGTCCTTTATCTTCTCCTCTAATTTTTTTTATTGGTATGGTAAAATAATTGTACTTGCTGAATATGAGCACAGCTTAAACTGTTTGAATAAGCCCATTTTAGTATTTCCTTTAAAAAACAAAAAACACAAAAACAACCTTTTACTGTCTTTTTTGAGGGGAGCATTTGGATTTAGCAGTAGAGTAGGAAAGCTGCTAATTGAGCACAGCCATCTTACGTTTATCCTGTCTCCAGATCAGAGTAGTGGTTAGTTTGGGTAGTGTGTCCAACTAAAGACTATTCAAGTTTATAGTACAAGAAAATTTGAAAAATACCCCCATTTCTGTGTTGCTTGGCTAGGCTGTGAGGCAGACTATTCTTCTCTATGAATTCACTGAATTCACTAAGCTTGTGTTTGTTTCAAGGCTAAATCAGAATTTTGGAGCTTCAGGCTGTTTTCATGCTTGCTGCTCAGCCTGTGCCTGCTTCTGGCAATTGTACATCCCTTTATCTTTGTATCAACTGAGTCAATTGTGCAGGTCTTGAAAAGAGGCTGGAAGTGCTGCTCACTCTCCTGTGCAGCTGAGACTTTGAGGTTGAATCATCTATTTTTCAGATGAAATCATCTATTTTATTCAGATGGGTTTTAACCTACAAGCTTGCTTACCAAGCTTGACTTTGAATTTAAGAGTAACTGTTTTTCATTTAGGTAATTCAACTTAGGTTTTATGGGATGTCTTCTGAGTAAGAGAAAATGTCATCATTACATGCACTAAAGGTGACAGAGCTAAATTGCTCTGCCTTACAACAGTGAAAGGGCAAAAGGCAACGGATAAGAAATCTTTCTCCTGTGAAAGTGGTGAAGAAGGATCAGATTTCTCAAAAAGACTCCATTCTTGGAGTGAAATCTCCATTCTTGGGCTATTCAAATCCCACATGAACCTGGTCCCAGGCAATCTGTTGTAGATGACCTATGTTAAATAGGGGCATTGGACCAGATGATATCCAGAGGTCTCTTCCAGATCAGTCCTCTGCTGTTTGGAGCAGGCTCGAACCACTCCCTCTGTAAGCATCTATGTGAGGGTGAAAGCTCATCATTTGGCTACAGTTAAAAATGTTTTGTTCAGCAGTGCAAGAAAAAAGGACTCAGATGCTGTCCTTTTTTGTAGAAACTCATAATAATTAATTTCTTGTTCTGGGCTATAAAATGTGTTGAGGAATTCTAGGCTTTATAGTTGTACCTGTAAAAATAGTCTGATTTGGTAAGATTCTGTACCTGCATGAAAAAGCTTATTAAGCACTGTTGTAATTTGCCACAGGCTGATTAATGAGACATTTAACTGGTCTTCAGTTTTAAACTTGCATGTTTTCAGTATCTTTTTCACTGACAGCCCTGTTAAAATACATGCATAGAAGCAGGTACAACACTTGATTTGATACAACTGGCTTTTTATGTGCATGACTTTTAAATGGTAACCTCAGCTAAAACCATACTAGCAAGGCTTTCTGTGGAGTTGATGCCTTTTTTGCCTGACAATTCTCCTCATGGACTTAAAATTCCTTTAATACTGGTTTGCAGCTTGCTTAACTTGCTATCACTAGGCTTTAACGCCAGAATTTAAAACTAGAGATGGGTCTTTTGTTTCACTTGCAACATGTGTAGGTATTAGAAATACTTTAAATTGCTTCTTTTTGAGTGCGAGCAGGAGATGGAGTGTTGTAACAATTATTTTTGTCCTGAAGAGGATGAGTTGAGGAGCTTTAGTTTAGTTTACAGAAGCATCAAGTATGCACAAGTTTGCTGTGGTGGTGAATTTAAAATACATTGGAATTCCATTAACCTCAAAATAGAAGCCACTCTGTCATCTGCTATGTGCCACTATTACTGGACAAGTAGAACAGTGATGCTCCCATATCCTATAGTTTTCCTTTTGTTCTGCGAGGGTTTGAGAAAAATACAGGCAGAGGATTGAATGCTTTTAAGAGTTTGCAATTGTGTGCCTACTGCATGTGATGCCGAGTGCAAGTCAGGGCTCTTTGTTGTTTTTAAATAACTGAGGAAGGACAAGGTGATATTTGGTATCTCTAATGCTTCTCTGAGTGAGGTGGGGTGGAGGTTAAGGTTTGCATTTTTAAGAGGCTTGGTAAAATAATGCAATAAAGAAGTGTAAACAATTAATTGAATATGATTTCTGTTAAGGGACCAAGCTATTTGTAAGAATGCTAGTGTTGAGGGTTGAATTTGATTCTTAGCTTGGCACTTAGAACACAACATGGGGCTGTCCATTTCTGCATCAATGCCTCTTGCTATGAGCTCTGCTTTGGCAGAGAACTTTAAATTAATTTCGTGTTAATTGTAATTAATATAAACAATGCCTGACCATAGTAGGGCTCAGTTAAAGCTGTTCTGGCAGCACTGACATAAAATTTTCTGTTTCTCTTAGTTCATGTTGTGACTTCATAGAATTCTTAAGGCTGGGAAAGACCTCCAGGATCAAGCACAGCCTTTGACCAAAAACCACGCCACTGACTAAACCACAGCACTGAGTGCTTCAAACACTCCATTGCTCCCTGGGCAGCCCATTCCAATGCCCAATCACCCTCTCAGTGAAAAAATTCTTCCTGGTGTCCAACCTGAACCTCCCCTGGCCCAGCTTCAGACCATTTGCTCTCATCCTATTGCTGGTTGTCTTGGAGAAGGTACCAACCCCAACCTTTCTACCACCTCCTTTCAGGCAGCTCAGTGTCCCCTGAGCCTCCTCTCCTCCAGGCTAAACCACCCCAGCCCGCTGAGCTTCTCCTCCCAAGACTGTCCTCTCGATCTTTTCCCAGGTCCATTGCCCTTCTCTGGATTTGCTCCATCATGGTCCCTTCAAGATCTCTGTCTTCAAAATATTATTTTTAAGCTTGTTGCCTTTGGTATTAAATTGCTGTGTTAAAGCTGATTATTTGGGAACATGCAAGATAAAGCATGATGCCAAAAGAGCTCTTCAGTACTTAGTTTTTAAAGTCAGTAGACAGCTTTTTTAGGGGGAAATAAATGAGCTTTACTTTTCTTAGGAACGCAGCAGAAAGTTGTCACAAACCTTGCTATAAACAGTGGGAGAGATATATGTACACAGTAAAGTTTTCATGATTTAAATAAAAAAATATTGAGGAATGATTTATAAACATTTTTAAGAGGAACTCAGGACATGTAGAATTTTATTAGGAAATAAACAGGAGTTAATATCTTCAGAAAAATTTAATTCCTAATTGTGAATAACTTCTGCACTGACCCCAAATTACAAACAGAAAGTGTGCATGCAAGGAAGCTGACTTTATGGCATGAGAGAGATGGAACAAAATGCAAGTTAGGCAGGGGTAAGAGGAGAAAACTGGAACCAGCTGAGCATATTTATTGCTGTTTTGTTTGTTACAGCTACCTCATTCTGTTACTAATAGTTTTCAAGGTTATCTGGCCTGATGTTTCCAGTGCCACAGATGTTGGGAGGAAACATGCAGGTGATGAAGGCCTGGACTTGTGCAGAAGCTTCCCACAAAAGCAAAATGCAGAAAGCATCATATGTTTCAAAGGGTGTGATATGGATTAATTTTCTGAAAGTCAACTTTTAAGTGTTTGTAGTTCTATAATATAAGACAAGACAGAAAGTGAAACTGGATCCCAGCTATTTCAGCTGGTCCATGTATTCCTAAAGCCTCCATAAAAAAAACCCCACAAGGATTGGCAGCTGAAGGATCTGGAAGAATGGTTCAAATGAAACTTAGAATTACAAAATTCCCTAGTAAGCAGAACCATTACATTTTTTTCACTAAATGCAACAATGATAGTTTTACTTAATGGGGTATAAAGGTATGTGTCTCTGTAGCATAACTTCTATTTTACTTGTCTTTTGCTTCAGTGATATTTGAATTTTGTGATGGATGCAGAAGTTTCTGGCATTGGCTGAAATTAATTATTCTTTTAGCTTTCTCAGTTACCTACAGAAGATAAGGTGTCTTTTGAGCTGATTATTTAAAAAAAGGCATTGAGAAAATTGATAAATGCCTCTTCATTTTTTTTGATCCATGATTGCAGAGTTGGCATTTACCATTATATTGCATCATTAGGTAGAACATAGAATAATGCGAAGGTGGAAAGAAAACTTTGCAGGCGTTTTTAGATCTGCTGTTACAATCTTTTAGGTCAGTAATGATTGAGAAGCCTTTTCATGTTATGAAGGCTTATTTAGCAGCTTGTACCAGGCACAGGTGAAAAGGTCACAGAAGGTCTTTCAACTTTTTGTGGGCAAAATAACCAGAGCTTGCCTGAAGTGATACAACAAAGCAGACAGGAATTTGCTCCTTCTGTCAAGTAATTCTTCCCAAGCTACTGATATGGAACATGTATGTATTTCCACGCTTTCCTTAAGAAGATAAGGTTAGTATCTTGCACATCAGCCCTCTTTTGGGATTAAAGTGGGAGAGTTAAGGACACAGTGAGCCAGGGCTCACTGGTGCAGTGTGTGAGCAGCTGCCTGCTTTGAGTGACAGAAAATAAACAGGGCTTGTGTTAACAAACCAAACAAAATTCTAGAGCAGGTGCTCCAGAATTCATGGTACAGTGGGTGATGGATTTCAAGGGGATGGAGAGGACTCTTAGGATTGCAAGGAGACTAAATATATATTTTTTGAGATATTAAAAACAACTTGAGAAATGAGACCTGTGTACAGCTTAATGTGATGAACTCTCCCATTTCTCATTTTAGGAACCTGTACTAATACACGAGTTTGGCATCTGTAGGTCTAGATTGATTTTGAGGCTGTAAAATTCACAAACACAACTTAATCCAGGCCCGGCTTTTAATCAGTTTCTGTTGTTTTAAGCTTCTTGCATAAGATTCAGTCAATTGAATGCCCAGGAAAATCAACAGTTCCACATACAGCTATTTGCTCATTAAATGTACTACTCAGTGGCCAGGGATTTCATCTGCTTTTTGGGGTGACATTTTAGCCCTGATATGATGAATAAAAAGTCAGGTTCCAGTAGATCTAGCAGAGGACTTGTAGCAAGGCCTGCTTCATTCCGAGCTGCAGTGCAGGTGTTATCATGGTAACTTCTTAAATATCAAAGTATTATGTGGGTGTGATGCCTGTTGATTTTTTTTTGTTTGTTTGTTTTACATATTCTCTGCATTCTTTACACATATATTTGTAACTCTGTAGTCTATATATTTTTAATTTTTTTTTTTTCCCCGGGAACCCCCCAAAATCCATCCAGGACCATCCAAAATCCCTCCTGGACCCCTTGACCCCCCCCGTCCCTTGCCCCCCAAAAAGTTCAGTTCAGATGTAATACAGGGTGTTGGGCACCAGCAACTCCAGCTCTAGAAGCCATTTGGAATATTTGTCTGGGCTATGTGTGGATGAAATGATTTCACATTCTGGCTAGAAAAAGTAATGCCTTGTTTCTCTAACACTAAAAATATTGTTGGAGGGCTTTTGATTTTCCTGCAGTTTCAATGACAGTGGGAAGGTACAGCCTTCCCGAACCACCTACCACGTTTCCTCCTTGAACCTGTTATTTTACTCCAAAGTTCAGAAGTTCAGGCTTGTGTAGACCCTTGACTGTTTCAGGAGCCAAGCTGTCCTGGCTCTGCAGCAAACCTGCTGCCCAAGGTTAATAGAGACCCATTAGATAGTTAAGACCCATTTCGAAGACATAAACACCCACATCTTCACCCATCAAATAGTTTAAGACATTAGCTTTCCTCTCACTTCTGACTGCATCACCCCTTGTGCTCCTAATTGGTGGTTTTTGACAATTATGCTAATTTACTAAACTTGTAAAACTCAGTGCACAATTGTGAGGGGGGGACCTTTGTGGACATTTGTCCATAACTGCCTCTGGAGGCTTCCTATGAAGACCAGCTTCTATATTACCTCCTATACTAATATTACCTTGAAAATGTGTGTTGTTTCATTTTTAGGTTGAAAAAGGCATCAAGTGCAGAAACTTTCCCAGGAGACATCTGGGAGACACTTGTTTCTATTCATCTGAGATACAGGCTCTGAGATGTATGACAGCTGGGCATCTTACTGAAAGCCAGTGGAATTAGGAGCTAAATGAGCTTCTGGAAAGTTAATTCATGAATAGCATGTTTTCTGAGTAGTTAATGCAAGTGGATTAAATAATATGTGTGAGGCTGGCATGACTGGCCCTTAAATAAAAGAGCAATGGAGAAAGGCAGTATTGACACCCATGATCTGAGGGTTTCACTGGCCAATCACCTCTGTATTCCAAATTATTCCTTGAAGACCTTCTGAAGGCAGCTGTTGAGGGAAGGATGAATGTTTCCAAACCTGTGTTATGCAAGAGATTCATAGGCTGCCTCAGCTGACTTCCAGTTAGCTCTCACCAGGGTCTCCAGCAGACTTGGCACAGGATATGGATAGCTGATGGAAAAGACAGCACATCTGTCTTCTGCTGACTTTAACCCTTGAAGCTGTTTGTTATTGGTGGAATATGAGACCCTTGGCACATCAAATCTGTATTTGCTTTCCCAGAACACAGGAAAGCTGGCTCCCTGGCAATTGCTATAGTTTCATTAACATCTGAGGTTTTTATGGGGCAGAACATTTTGTGCCATTTTTGCTGCCACTTGATATCTTGGTGAAGGGACTGAAAAAACCCTCATCTGTTTGTGTGTACTCATATCCTGTCCTAAACAGGGAGTGCAAGGATTATTTCCTTCCACATGGTAACTGGTTACTAAGAAACACCTATCAAAAGGAGCACTGGGGTAAATGTTCCCAGGCACTCTCTAAAATGTTCTACCAGTGCAGCTCTTTGGGGGTTCTCTCTAAAGCAGGCAGAGCTGGTGTTGGAATAACACCCAGGCTTCTCCCTGGTCCTTCAAGAGGATTTACTGTAGTGTCCCTCCTAAAGAGAGGTCAGACCAAGTGAAATCCACAAAAGGATTATTAATGACACCTGCCAGGACAGAGGAGTCAAAAGACCAAAAAATCCCCTCATATGAACTTGTCAGGCCCATGAATGAAACAGCTCAGCCTCCTGACACTTCTCTGCCCAAATGTAATGTTTTCAGTTGTTCCAGCTTCCTGGAATACCTGCATGACACAGCTATTGTGACCATAGGGATGACTTCTGTCTGGGTACCCAGGGGGCCCATAAAAAACTTCAGACCTAGTGGGAGATGGTTTATGGGACTTTTGGCTGGTGAGATCATCAGGTGAAGAGCTGGAGGACTGGAGATGGTTGCCACCCACTGTTTGATGGTCATTCTCCTACCCTTCATCTTCTGCCTGAAGAATTCCATGTCAGATGTCATGGGTGCACTCTAAAGCTCAGGGCTTTTTTTTGACTGTGCTAATGCAAAGTTGCTTAACCACTGTATATTGTGTATTGAAAACTGCTGTATAACTGTTCAGGGATTTGTTTTTTGGCTTGAGTTTCAGGTCTGTTTGCTTGCAAGTGATACAAATTCTGAAACAAAGAATATGAAATGATGCATAGTGCCCTTCAGGTACAGGCACCTTTTTACTGTAGGTTAGAGCAGGTTAAAGAAGGGAAGGAGATTTAAGGCTAGGGTATTTCAGGTTACATAACCAGCTCTAGGTTAAATGTCTTATGCATGTTTTGGCAAGAAATTCAAGCATTGCTGCTCCTTTTATTAATTAGTATCTGAGAGCTCTATACCAGTAATATGTACATTATTTCAAGTGTCAGTTCACAGATAGGGTTTGTTTGCATTCATTCTAATGCCTGCTCTGTGTCATAATTTTCATACAGTTATAGGAATGAACTTGTTTGAACATTTCTAGTTGAGTGTAAAAAAATATTTTCCCATGAGTATCATCTTTTTGGCAAACACTTATGTGAAAAGGAACTGATGTGGAGACTGTTCAATGTGCTTGGGAAGATTTTACTTTGAAATCTCTTCATAATGCAGAAAAAAAAACCAGTATCGGTCATGACACAGAAGCTCTGTGGAAATAGAAACTTCACCCAATTATCTGGGGTACTGATAAATAGCACAATATTTTACAAGATTCTTGGGAGTGAAGCTGAAGTTAAGGGCCATCTTTTTCAACAATATCTGAGGAAACCTTTTGACCCATTTGAACAACAAGGATCTGCTTCTTGGTTTTGTATGGGCCAATCACATCTTGTTTTGTTATGATTAAGTAACATAAAATTTGATGCTGGTTTCTTGGAATGGAATGGGTTCAGCCAGGTTCAGTTGTTATATGCTAATTTTACTAATGTAAGCACTGTCTTAAGGATGGTATCACCATGTGATACTGTGACTGTAGCTGAACTCTGGTGTGCTTTTGGTTTGTCAGGTAACATCATACTGAGGGAAAGCTGCATTTTGTCTGGGATCCTGACTGCAGTTTCCCCTGCTTTGTTTTTGATCTGAAGTCTGTAGGAGGTCAGTGGGGGATGATGGCTGGGAACAAACGAAAGTGCGCCAGCACAGAAAGCTGCAGTGCTGTAATCGAGCATCTGTTGCTGGGATGTGAGAATGCCTGGCATTCTGGGAGCTGGGACACAGATTGTTGCTAGCTCCTTCCCAAGGTTATTTCGGAAGTGCACAGAGCAGCTGGCGAGGTCTGGAGCAGGTTTAACTCTCTCATGGCTTCCAAGTGCACGCTGCATTAAAAGTTAAGTACACATCAAATAGCAGTTTTTCTCAGCGTAAGATTTTTCTCTTCTGTAACTTGTTTGACCTCAACACTAAATCCCTTGGTCACCATCTGAATGAATTACATAGTGTGAGACATCCAAAGCCAGAAAATAGAAAATTGAGTAAGTTTTGATGGGGTTGGGTGATTGTTTTTGAATGGAGAATGTTGAGCAGAACTGAGGAAAATAATGAGATGTTTATTGGGAGCTAACATTATAGCCCTGGAAACAACCTGTAGGATGCAAGGAGAAAAGCTTTTATCAGCTGTCACTGTGCTATCCAACTAGATATCTGAGGCGACTGTTTGCCATTCTTCCTACAAAATGCTTATTCCACAACTGCACACTGTCTGCTAATAATTTGTAGACTATAACATCTTTTTCTCTAGCATTTGATTTGAACTTTTTAGCTGTTTAGTAAACTGACTTGGTATAATGAAATATTAATAGGCAGGAGAAAATATCATTCATACGGGAAACAAAGTGCCATTGCTACTTAATATGCTGTTAGACCTATCTTGTTCCTCTACAATTCAGATGTGGTTGTAGGATTAGTTGTTGAAAAGCTACAATGTGAAGCCATGGAGACAGATGAGTAAATCAAGTGAAATACAAAAATTATTAGTGACAGCATTTTTCATGGCCTTTTAAGATTTTATACTTAGCACTTTTGAAACTTGAAATTTCCTCTTTTAGTGGCATGTTTTTATTCAGAGAAAAAAATGGTAGAGAAAAATGGATGAGTGTGATGAGTCACTGTGGACACTTGCTGGGCTTAACAAAGAAGTTGCTCATGGATGTCCTCACTTTGTTGCACTTTCAAATGTCTTGAGATGATCATTATGTCATAAAAAATCTAGAGAGATGAGCAAATCAAGGTGTCTAGGTGTATACAGAAGCCAGGAGTCAGTGCATAAAAGAGTTGAGGCAGTCTTTCAGCACTCAGTGCTGGGTGCTTTTGATTAGTTACTTATTACACAGCATTTTCTGCTGCCCAGTTTGCTTGGAGGCATAGTTGCAGTGTGCCATCTCATTCACAAAAGGCTGTTAATGCTGTTCATTCTTTAATGTTGAATATGATCTTACTCAATGTGATTTTTTTTTTTTTTAATCCTTAGGTTAAGTTTCCTGTCTTCTGATAGGATCTGTCTGAACTGTTTGAGGGAAGGGAAGGCATCTTGGCTGGCAAATACTCTGCAGTAACCAAAACTGATTTTCTCTGTAGGTGTTACATAACACAATGCTGGCCACAGCAGAGCTCAGTTTCCCATGACCTGGTCCTGTAGGCATTCCTGTATCTGATGGAAGTTCTTACATCCCACTGTACTCCATTTCCCTGGTGTTTCCATTGAGATCTCTGCTGACTGATAAGAAACACGAGAATAGTGTGGTGCTGCAAATACTTTTGCGGTAGAACTGTTTATTTTTCACTTTTTCTGTCTCTAGGAGAGAAGGTTCCTTTCAGTACTGTATATAGAAACGTCATATGTTCATTTTATGCCAAGGTTTATCCTCTCCTAGGTACTCTTGTTTGACTTGAGACATGAGAACTGGATTCCTACATGAAGAATAAGTTGAAAGTATAAACCAAATTGTTCAGTCAGTGCAGGCTATGGTTTATAAACCAAACTGAAACATGGTGGTGGTTCTCTGGTGGTTGATGGAGCTTTGTTCACTGCATTTAATATTTTTTTCTTTTTGTTTTTTGCTGCTTTAGGCTCTGTTTCTCCCTGTTCTGAACCTTACAGATTGCCTGCAAGTGTTTTTCTATGAATAAATTGTAGGCTTTGGAAAAATAAAAAAGATGAAGCACAGTTTATTTTTCATCCTGCCTCTGCTGTAAGGGAAATATAAGCAAAATACTCATTTTCAGATCACACAGTAATTGTCAGCATGTGTTGTCCAGCACCACTTATAACGAGCACCTCTGTCCTTTCTTTTTTTCTTAGGGAGTCTCAGGTCTACCTTGCCAGACTGAAACACATTAGGTACATGTGTGATGTGTGAACATTTTGTATTGATATTCTTCCATAAACTTGGAAGTAAAAGAAATGCTGAGGTATTGGCAAGTCTCAGAAGAAATCCCTGTGTTGACTTAATGCCATGCTCAGTAATACAAGAAATGTTTCCAGTGTACTTTCCAAGAAATTATGTACTGGATTTCTTTCCGTATGAACATGACAGAAAAGAAGAGGTTTTGTTTGCTAAAGGTCAGATTATATAAAAAAGATGCACTGTTTTTTGGGGGATTCTTCTTGCACATGTGCACTTTTACTGGGTCAGATGTGGGTGGCCTGCGTTGATAAAATCAAATATCTGAGTAGGCTGCTTGTGGACTGCTCAGTAAACAGCTCAAGTGCTGTGTCTAGAAGTGCCTTAAAACAGTGTCATGTAATATTTTTGTCTCAGTATATTGCAAAATCTTTGGTAGTTTCTTTACAATAATCTGTTTGCCCTAACCATACTGTTAAATCTCTATAGTATTATTGGAAAAAAGTCTCTCTGGTAACACTGAAAGTAATTTATTCTCTCTTGATCAACTTTTCCTTTCATCTTGTGTATCAGAACCCCTTAAAGGGCTATCATGGGCCAGATTATCAACATATTAATGCAGTGCTCTCCTTCCTAACAGCCTTCATGTTATTTGCTGTACTTACATTTTTTTTTTCCTCTTCCCATTCCCTGCATGTACACAGGATATTGCAAACAACAGGCAGCTCTATTTTCAGGCACTGAAAAGTTTCATAGTTTGCACTTCTTTTTTTCATGGTTAATTTGATGATAACTTGATGGTTTCAGGATAGGTCAAAATACAGGTAACTTGGTAAGCACCTTGTATTTTGAGGGAAGAAAGTACAAAGATGGTGTTCCAGGAAACTGAGAACACCTGGAATTACTTTTATATGTATTGGGCATGTCTCTTCTATTTTTTTGTTTTGGCTTTGTGGGTTGTTCTTTGTTTGGAGGGTTTTTGTGGTTTTGTTGCTGTTGGTTGTCTGATTTCAGGCACATGGATTTTATAAAACAGGCTGAAATTTGACTTTGAGCTCTGTATTTGATGAACTGCTCCTCCACGGTGATATTAACACATTGGTGATGCAAGGAGGCATAAATTCCCCTTCCTTGTGTATCAGCCCATTACATGGTCTACCAAGTTAAATATTTAAAAAATTAACTCGACAGCTCACCTTCTCTTACTCCTCTTACAATTGAGATGCTTGATTATCAAGTGTTACCACCAAGCTGAACTCAAATATTAATATATCATCAGTGAAGAATAATCTTGCTGCATCTTTCACTGCATGCTTCCTTGCCACGACTGTTTTGGGAGGGATGTTCTGTCTGGCACAGTGATAGAAGCAGAAAGTTGAGACTGCAAACTAAGTTTGGTATTCCAGTAGTGTGAACCATATGGCAGAAGAAAACAGGCACACTTCATGTCTACTGAGTGGCACCAGCTGGAATTAGTTTGAAACTGATGCAGTTTAAACCAATCCTAAGTGGATTTAGGCACACTGATCTTAAGTGAAGATCAAAACTCCCTGTGTCACACAATGGTAAAGCTGGAACAATTTATCTAGGTTCTTGTTTGTTTTGTCAGCATGGTGTTTGCAGCTGTTCTTGGTTATCTTTATTTTATAATAGAGTTCATATTCAGCTGTAACAAACTTGATTCAGTGTGGTTGCTGTCTTTCAATTTTTCTTCCACTCACACCCAATCTTAGGCTGCCTCAGAAGCCTGGGTTAACTGGGGCTGTCTGCAGGGAAGGCACTGTGAGCTTGAACAGGCAGGCAGAGCCTCCAAGAGGCAGGTAAAAAACAAAAATTGAGTTTAATAAGCTCACGGAAGGCAAAAGTTTGGCAAAAGTATAAAACTCTGTCTGGAGTAGAATCACAAGAGTACTGGACACATTTTAGCTTGTAATTTAATGAAAACTCAAAGATGAAAAGGAAGTTTTAAAAATATTTGTATTAATAAAATAATGTATTTGGGAAGATGTGCTCTGGAGGTAGCATCCACCAAGAATTAAGGAATTAAATTAAAAACAAACCAACCAAACAAAAAATCCAATGAATTTACCAGTACTTTTAGAATAAAAGCAATGAAACTAATCCAAAACACATCCTCTTTGATAGAAAGTTGACTGAGCTTTAGGTATGACATGGCTTAGTGTCATCCATGGAAATAAATAGGAAGTATACCTGTTTTCATCATTTGGAAAATGGATGTTATCAGCTCTGATTTTTCAAATTTCTTGTTCATCAAACACTGAGGCAGGAGCCAGGATGAAAATCTAACTTACTGATTAAAGCAGCAATAACCCCCCCCCATAGCTGTAATAATAAAGTTCTTTTCTGATTTAAAAGGACAGCATGTTGAGGCATTAAATTTTCCAGATAAAGAAAAGACATTAAAACAAATGAAATTAACTGAGAAGCTTCTGATTTATAGTACCAATGGATACAAAGCTTTAGAAGAATGTCTTGTTCAGAAGCTTAAAATTAGAATATCAGTTTTATTGTGGGAAACTGTTTCTTTGCAAAACTGAAAAGACAAATTCCTTACTAGTTTTATCATCTATTTATTTTTCCTGTTATGATTCAGACAAATCAAAGGTTAAAAAGCCAGCATTTAATATCTGACAATCTGTGACTCAGCTCAATTAAAAAAAAAAAATCATACATTCAATGAAAAACAGCACTCCTAGACTGCCTTTGGTGCACAGAATTCTTAAGAATTGCTGGTTCTTTTTGTGCACACACATGAAAATTTATCAGGTGGTATTTACTGTTCTTTCCTTCCAGGGCTTACTGCCCTTCTTGTGGGTGCCAAGCAAGATTAACTTTTCCCACAAAAAAAGGTTGTAAGGGCAGTAAGATCAGCTGAACTGCTTGGAAGCAGGGATGTCATCAGTCTTTTACAAAGTAAATGTGTCTTTAAACTTTACTGCCTTCACAAAGAGCTTCATAGGAAATGTACAGCACCAATTAATGGCATTTAGCAAGTATTGCTCTCTGAAGAAATTTCCTGATTTATTTTCCTCTGCAATCAGTTTCTCCATTGTACTTTTTAGTAGCATGTCTGATTGGTTTGAATGAAACAGTAATGATGTTTTCTTCCATTTACTATGCAGAATTGAGAGTATTTTATGAGCATATAACTTATTATTTTCCTGTCCCTTTAGTTATGTGTATGTTCTACAATTAGAAGACCCAACAAAAATTATATATATTAAATTTAAATATATTTTGTGTGCTGGATTCCCTGGCATGCAAACTTCTGTGTAATGGAAATAGGGTTAAATATTTTCTTTAGTAAAGGACATCTGTGTAGTTGCATGTGCAAACCTATTCAGTTCCACTGATGCAGATATTATATTGCTGCAGCAGATTTCTCCAGTGTTAAACATTGCTGGCATTTAGCCTGTAGAACTCTTAGTGGGATTTCAGATCCCACTTAAATATATAATTTTTAGAATATCAAAATAATGTGCAATTTTAAAATCTAAAACCAGTAGTTAGAACACAAAATACCAGTTTTCATTTCTAAAAGGATTTACACCTCTGAGGTCTTCTGGTAATTTCTTATATTCCATTTGTACAGGTAAAATGGCTGCATTAAAAGTCAAATGAAAAACCTTGATACATTTCTGCTGTAAAGTGAGTCTAGTAATAGGAAAACAGAAAAGAAATATTCTACCTAGTATGTGATGAGCCCAAGTGTCAATCTTAACTGTTTAAAATTCAGCATTACTTGATGACAGTGATGTATAGTTGCAAAGTCTGCCTCCATATTAGAAATAATGTAGAAATAATTAGAAATTATGGTCTTCATATTTCTGAGTTGCTTCAGAAACTGAGAAAATTCTGGGATCACAGTATATCTCAGGTTGCAGATTAGTATCTAGTCTATCTATAGTTCAAAGGTTTCCCCCAGATTAAGTAGAACGTGAATATTGTCCCATATTGGCATATCCAGAGAACATTCCTGAGTTGTGTGCTCCAGTACCTGAGGGCTGCTTGGTTAGGAGATGCAGGAGATGTTTTTCAAGAGTAGAAATGCAAATTTTGGGCCTGTTGCCAGCTTTATTTGTGACTCTTTGTCTTCTGAACTCTGCTCTTTCTGTTCTCATACCTGGAGAGTATTTGGATGTCTGATTTGGTGCAGGTGCATCACACCTGAAAATCAATTTTGTGTAAGAGCTTAATTGAGAAAAAGGTTAAGGAGAGGCAGCTTGACTTTATGCCTGATTTAGGTGACCTGTCCTACAACTGGGAGTGCCAGCACCACCCAAGGGGAGCCTGTTGTATGCAGTTAAAGTATTTTTTTGCTACCTTCCTGCTCTGATAAACTGAATAAGCTCCGACTGCTTGTTCATATGCCTCTGCAGTTTGGCTCAGTCAAGACTGCCCTTTCTAAAACAGTTCATGATTTAAGCACCAGATACTGCAGTAAAAAGAAAAACAACTGAACAAGCGAGTGATGGATCCTGAGATGAGATCATTGGGCAAGATAATGAACAACTCCTTTCAGAGATGAAATACTACTGTAATTCAGCAGTGTTCTGGCTATCAGAATTGAGTTACTATTGCCTTGGAGGTTTTGCAATCAGCCTGCTGGAGTGCAGCCTCCTGCCTGCTAAAACACTGCAGTTAAGTGAGTGTCTTGGTGCAGTTATGCTCCTTTGTCAGACACTTGCATTCACTGTCGGCAGAGACATGAGGGCCATGTTCTGTGAGGGATAATCACAACTGGACAGGCAGCATTTGGAGAGAAGACCTGCAAAAGTGGAAGGGTGAAAAAGTCTCCCATGAGTCAGGCTGGGTGGCTGTCTCTGGACCTGCTCCAGAACCTCAGTTTCCCTTCCAGAATGGAGAGGCCCAGAACTGCACACAGCACTCCAGGTGTGGCCTCACCAGTGCCCAGGACAGGGGGACAATCACTGCCCTGCTCCTGCTGGCCACACTGTTTCTGAAACAGGCCAGGGTGTGGTTGCCC